>CM055277.1:82774940-83374940 GCA_029237695.1 Conchocele bisecta
CGGATTATTTTTCTGCCGTTAATGTTGTTAATATTCCTTATATCTCTGCAGTCCTATGTCACATTGACTTTAAACTTCATATACTTATTAGTCATATACTTATTAGTCATGATCCATATATTCATGCTGTATCCCACTCATGCGGCCCCTGTGCCCCTGTGCCCAAGGTCAGGGTCAAATGACTTAGAAGTTTGCGTTCCGAAATCTGACGATGTAAATAAAAGTCATATGTTCTCACCGATGAAATAAACAACTACATGTACCGGTGAAAATACGACTACTTTCGCTATCTATATTCATAACGTGCATCGGCAGTAAAACATCGCAAATAGGCTGCAAATACACATTCATTACCGTATACAGTCCAAAAAACTGCTAATTTCCATGGAAATGCTACTAACGGCACTAGTGAAATATATACATTTCACACCACTCGATGAACATATATGTCATATTCGTTGTAAAGATATGAATATCATCTAAATATTTCAAACAGCAACATATACACATGTATACAGACAATACATTATCATAACCATAGTTTAATATGTGCAAGTAAACATTCAACAACAAGAACAACAACAACATGGTTATATTTTAAACAACAACGTGTACACATGTACATATACGGTACATATATGACGAGCTACATAATTACTGTTTAATATGTATAAGTAAAAATACAGAACAAAAACATGATTATATTTATAACAACATACACCCATGTATAGAAACTGTGCATATATAACGAATTACATATTAATCAGTATTTAATACATGTACTTACATTAAAAATACAAAAGAAACAAGATAATTATACTTAGAACAACAACATGTACATATACACATGTTAATAAAATGTGCATATATGACATACAGTTACATACCCAATGTATGTTCAGTGTTTGAAACATGACAGCTGATTTATTGACTGAATGGCGAACAATGTGGACGCTGATCAGACGATGTGGATGCGTAGTCTGTACTGGGTGTGCGATAGCCACGTTTCAGTGTCACAAAATACTATGAAACAATCAATGATATAATTATATTTAGAGGTGAACTGTAACAAACTTCATGGCAAAGCTACACAACTTGATGTGATCAGAGCTCCAGATAACCTTTGTGTCTAAAGAGTAGTGTATCACCTGATTTCAAATTCAATGCGCATTTTATTTTTACAAATGGATTATTGATTTTTTTCATTATTAAATAGGGAACAACTGATCAAAACAAATTTAAGCATTCAATTATTTGAGTGTATTATTACTTATTCACTTATTTATACTGTAACACAGGTGAAAATTTACTTAGTTCAGCTGCAAATTTGTGCAGCTCAACTAAGTAAATTATCAACTTTTATTACAGTATTTCCACTACTCAATTTGAAAATCAATGCATATTTCTGTGAGTGTTGTGTACTCCCACTGTTGATAATCAATGTGTATTTTACTAAAATACGCCAATGCGCATCTTATCTGGAGCGCTGTGTGATGTGACAAGCGCATGGGCCAGCATATGGGTACCGACTACTATAGTATAACCATATCCGGAAACACGAAACAGATCACATACAATTGCCAATGTTGGTTATGAAGCAAACGTGAGGTGTATGGACATTTGTATTAATGGATTAAACAATATCCGCAGGGGCGGATCCAGCATTTGGGGTGGGGGGTCTAGTTGCGAAGGTAACTCTTGCAATCTACTCCCGTACCGGACGGTACGGGAGTAATTGCAAGAGTTACCGTCCGCAACTAGACCCACCCCCCGTTTTCCAAATGCTGGATCCGCCCCTGCAGCGTGGGTACATACCCCCTAGCATGCATCGTCCCTAGTTGCGAACGGCAAGTCTTGAATTTCCTCATTATGAAATAGGGAACAAATGATCAAAACATAAAACAAATTTAAACATTCACTTATTTGAGTGTAATATTAAGTATTCACTTGTTTATACTGTAACACAGTTGCAAATTTACTTAGATGAGCTGCAAAAGAAGCAAACACTAAATATATCCTCAACTTTCAATTTTCAACTTTCAACGGACGGTAGGGGAGTAGATTACAAGAGTTACTGTTCGCAACAAGCACCGTCCCGCGATCATATTGTGCATACACCACCGTCTGTGATCATATTGTGCATACACCACCGTCTGTGATCATATTGTGCATACATCACCGTCTGTGATCATATTGTGCATACACCACCGTCTGTGATCATATTGTGCATACATCACCGTCTGTGATCATATTGTGCATACACCACCGTCTGTGATCATATTGTGCATACACCACCGTCTGTGCAAATCTTGCTAATATTTGTCCTGCTTTGTATTTAAAAATACTTGCATATTGTGCTTAAAATCAAGCAGCTTGATTGGCTAATCCTGAGCTACAACTAAGTCTCAGCCTATCAAACTGCTTGTTTGCGAGTTGAGATTGCCAATTTATCAACACAGTGCGTATGTGTCGTGAAACACGATTTGGAGATGCGGCTGGGGCTATTTTTTTGCATTTTAAAGCTATTTGTAATGTTGACAGAGCCTCGCCCATCCGGTTTCCTAAGCCTTGCCAGATATTTTTTCCCATTCACGGCACTAACCTACTATTCTCTAATATATTCTGCAACATTGAAATCTGGGCAAGATCAACGTATTGTACATATACAGTTGATATAATTTTCTCATACCTACTGAACCCCGCAGGGGACATGGATCTTTTTATATTAATTCGTTCCTGCGAAATAACAATTCGTTCCCTAATTTAACAGTTCGTTCCCTGGAATTAAAAATTCGTTCCCACGATATAACAATTCGTTCCCGTGTTAAATTGAAGGAACGAATTGTAAATTCGTGGGAACTAATTGTTATATAGTAGCAACGAATTGTTATTCCTTGGGAACGAATTGTTATTTCGTGGGAACGAATTAATAAAAAAGAATTCTACGTCCTCTGCGGGGCTCCGTGTATACCAGAGACATAGTAAAACCGAACTCCCTGCGTATACGTAGCTTACATATCGTGGGGCACATATGCTGGTCAACCAGTCTCACTTAAGCGTTCGCATACGCTTAAATCAGTAGTCTATTTCACCAACATTGCAAAGTATACTTTTCTAGCAAAGTATACTTTGAGGGAGAAATTTTCAATTTTAGGATAAATTTATTATGTTTTATTATACTGAATTTATTACATTATCACAGCCATTTTGGCTGTGATAATGTAATAAATTCAGTATTATAATTCTGCATACTTTTAATCATGAAATATATGCAGTGGTTAGTTCTATATGAAATAATGCATTTCATGAAAAACAAATGAGTACTCCCTCAAAGTATACTTTGCTAGAAAAGTATTCTTTGCAATGTTGGTGAAATAGGCTACTGGTCCTCGTGAGACCTATATGGTCAACATGTCGCATGTAAGTATAAGTTAGATCACGTTTCGTCCGCAATTACGAGGAGATAATCCGAGAGCTTTAGCGAGCGGATTATCGCTCGTACATGCGGACAAACGTGATGTAACCTATTTATCACATCCTCATGCACATACCTTGCACACCAGTTGTGTTAATACAGAAACAACACCCGGAAATGTGTCAAAGATTTGATAAGTGTCACATTTATTATGTACCTACCCACGAAATACATAGTTATACGATTTAAATAAAACGTCTGAGTGCCGGACTATTTACAGCGCAAATAGGCTGCAAACACACATTTATTACCGTATACAGTCTAAAAAACTGCTCATTTCCATGGAGCGGTATATAATAAATAGAATATTCATATATGAACATATATGAACATATATATATCATATTCGTTGCAAAAGTATAACGGCACTCGTGAAATATGGACATTTCACACCACTCGATGAACATATATTATGTCATATCCGTTGCAAAAAGATAACGGCACTCGTGAAATGTGGACATTTCACACCACTCGATGAACATATATGTCATATCCGTTGCAAAAATATAACGGCACTCGTGAAATATGGACATTTCACACCACTCGATGAACATATATGTCATATTCGTTGCAAAATCATAACGACACTCGTGAAATATGGACATTTCACACCACTCGATGAACATATATGTCATATTCGTTGCAAAATCACAACGACACTCGTGAAATATGGACATTTCACACCACTCGATGAACATATATTATGTCATATCCGTTGCAAAAATATAACGGCACTCGTGAAATATGGACATTTCACACCACTCGATGAACATATATGTCATATCCGTTGCAAAAATATAACGGCACTCGTGAAATATGGACATTTCACACCACTCGATGAACATATATGTCATATTCGTTGCAAAATCATAACGACACTCGTGAAAATATGGTACATTTCACACCTCTCGTTTATGAACATATAGTCATATCGTTGCTAAAACTAAATAACGGGCACTCGTGAAATATGGAACATTTCACACCAACTCGATGAACATGGTATGTCATATTCGTTTGCAAAATTCATAACGACACTCGTGAAAAAATGGACATTTTCACCCCACCTCGATAACATATATTATGTTCATATCCTTTGCAAAAATATAACGGCACTCGTGAAATATGGACATTTCACACCACTCGATGAACATATATGTCATATCCGTTGCAAAAATATGAATATCCTCTATGCGCTAAAACCTGATCCAGAACTGAAACCAGTGTGTCCAGTTAGAGGTGGGAGGTAAATGAGATTTGGTCATCATCCATGATCACTGGCTTGCCTCCACTGATCTGAAATATAAAACTGACAAGATATAATAGGTGAAAGAGTAAGTGGAGTAAGGGGGCTAACTCCCTAATAATTCCAGCACAAAAATATTGACACAATTCCCTAACATTAGATTGGCCCGTAGCAAGTCTCTGTCCAGAATGTATATCCCAGTAAACTCCCACGCCGAACTACTTTCCGTAACCGTGAGGCGCAGTTAAAATAATTATTAAGAAAACGGAAAATAAACACATTTTCTTGATGACTGTATTCCAAATGCTGGAATTATAAGGAATGAATGGCCTTTTTGTGGAATTTATCGGGGATATAAACTTCGTCCAGTATTCCCGCGACTTTTCCAAGTTTATACCCCGATACATTCCACAAAAAGGCCATTCATTCCTATAATGGACTGGCCGAAATGTAAGAAAAGCTTATCCAACTACAGTATACACTCGTTTACTCTTAGTCCAATGAAGTGAGGAAAATTTGAATTAACATGGAGTTATTATAGGAAAACATGAACTTGGGACCATTACATTCATTTTGAGTTATTAGTAGTTTGACTTAACCCTTTCAACCCTAAGGAACTGGAATGGACTGTGATATGCTAATGTTCCGACCAATCAATGGTCACAAAATGATTTTCAGATTCGTCCATTTATGAAAAGGGGGTGTTTTTGTTCTAAGAAATATGAAAATTATTTGCAAAAAGTGCAGATCCTGATGAGACGGCTCGTTACGAGCCGGCTCATCTGGATCTGCACTGTTTGCATAAACCGCTATAGCGGGATTTCGGGTTCAAAGGGTTAAGAGCCTTTGAGGTACATGTAACAAGTGTAGACTGATGGATACTCATAAGCTCAAATAATTAATGCTAGCTCTAAATAATTAGAGCTAGCATTAATTATTTAGATCTAGCTCCAAATGATCCTCAAATGTCAGCTCTTCAAATATTTAGAGCTAGCATTAAATATTTAGAGCCAGCATTAATTGAGTGAGTGTATGTAGATGTGGCGTTCCCGGAACGCCGAATCTGCATAAACTCGAATAATTATTGCGAGCTCAAAATAATTAGAGCCAGCATTAAATATTAGAGCTAGCTCAAAATTATTTAGAGAGGTCTTAACATTATTTGGAGCTAGCTCTAAATATTTAATGCTAGCTCTAATTATTTAGAGTTAGCATTACTTATTTGAGTTTATGTAGATTTGGCGTTCAATATAGATTGTATTTTGAAAAGGAACATTTGATCGAAAATTCAATAAATGGTTTAATAAATATAATATGGTAATTGGCTGGGCCTGAGCTGTAGTGCAGCTTAGTCTCATCTAATGAAGCTGCTTGATTTCAAATAAAAAATTACATGACAAATAATGGCAAGGTTAGCGCTGGCGGTGGTGTATAGAGGCCATAGCAAAAAATACAATTTTCGAAAAAAAAAATTAAAAAAAAAAGATTTTTTTTTTTTCGAAAATGTCTTGTTCCACAAAACCTGCCCAAATGTTACGGCTATATAAACAATGCAAAAACATAGAGAATAGTAGGTTAGTGCCGTGAATGCGAAAAATATCTGGCAAGGCCTAGGAAACGGGATGGGCGAGGCTCTGTCGAGCACATCCCGTTTCCGAGCCGCGCCAGATATTTTTCCCAAACACGGCACTAACCTACTATTCTATTTATCCCTTTTAACACCTACTAATGGCTTTAAAATGCAAAATAAAAATCCCAGCCACCGCACATATTCATACGCAGTTATTAGGTCGTATTGACAGATATCAAACATGTTTCACGGCACCGTGTTTCACGGCACATACGTTGATGGGATATTCTTCGATAATATTAATGTTATCAAAATTTAACAATGAACATTCTTTTTAGTTCGTAAAACTTTGACAAATATCGATTGTATTACGAAAAATGATTTCTCTATGGGAAAAACAAGGGGGGAAGAGGTGTAAAACCTGGAGGAGTCGAAAAACTAGGCAGTTTGGAAATTCACTCTGAAACCTGGCTAGATGGCTTGGAAATGATCTAACTAAGAAAACAAAATTTAAATTTTCAAAATCTGTCCAATATGTCTGAAATTGTGAAAAAATGGAATAGCAATGTTAAATCCCCATATACAGCAATATGTTAAGATTTCTATGGACATGTAACATGGGGAAATTGTTTCTTGGTAATAAAATCAATATTGGACCAAACGTCACGAAAAATATGAAGGCTTGTTCTTGAGAAAAATATTGTTTTGCATTGTTTATATAGCTGTACAATTTGGGCAGGTTTCGTGAAACACACAGTAGGCTAACACCCGATAGAAAACTGCACTAGCTGACATGTTTTAAGTCTTGAGTGTGTTTTCGACGATTCCAACGTCGAATAATAAACATAAAACTTACCAGTAGCCGATTTCATCAAAATTACAAACTATACTTATCTAGCAAAGTATACTTTGAAGGAGGAATCATTTATTTTTCCCGAAATGCATTATTTCATATAGAACTAAAGACTGCATATATTTGATGATTAACTGTATGCAAAATTATTATACTGAATTTATTACATTATCACAGCCAAAATGGCTGTGATAATGTAATAAATTCAGTATAATAAAACGTAATAAATGTATCCTTAAATTGAAAATTTCTACCTCAAAGCATACTTTTCTAGATAAGTATACTTTACAATATTGGTGAAATAGGCTACAGGTCAGTGCAGTTTGATATTATAAGTGAAGGGAAGTGCATATAGGTCTACCACATAATGTTTAAACCATTTAACGGCATTTCGAAAATAGTTCGCACGCGTTTTCTTACATTTCAGCTAGTAGTTTACACAAATCTAAGATTCGACCATGTCCAGCCGTGGGTAAACGTTTGTCGTCGTGACACGAGGGAACTGTTTGAACACCAAGGCCGCGTGTTCAAACAGTTCCCGAGTGCCACGGCAAGTGTTAACGCACGGCTGGACATGGTCGAACGTTATTGTTACATTTCCATAGGAAATATCATGTAATTTGAGCATGTATGTAGTACTCTCGGTACTTTGATAATCTGCTCCATTCAAACATCTGATTTTCATATACATGTACATGTAAATATTCCGGGGCCACAGTACGCATCGTATGATGCAGCCACATCAATTTCCCATTTCAGTGCGACATGTTGTGAACTGGTCTGGTGACGTAATAGGGCGTTCTAGTAACGTCCTGAGACACAATCATGCATTATTTAGGAACTATTTAAATGCTATGTATCATCCTAATGACCGTCATTTGTTTGCTGGCTTCTGAAAATAAAACTATGAAAATGATAACCACGTTTGTCATCCCCATCAAAAATGGTTTCATCGAAGTGCACTTTAACGTTTTCAACCCGATAGACTATAAAGCCACATTGTACAAACGATGTAGACCCAGATGTGCAGGCTCGTAACGAGCCATCTCTTCAGAATCTGCAGTATTTGTCAGTATTATTCAATTCTGAAGCAAAAACAGCATTAATTTTACTCATCAATGCAAAACTTGGTACCGGTACGGAAAGTCCAATGCTGGATATTTCGGTTTTGAAAGGGTATGCAAGCTAAACTTATCGTAACAAGCCTTCTTAGCAGGATCTATATCATTTGCCAGTATTAGTCACTTATTTAAAACTCGAAATTCTCTCATTAATGGAATATTCCAAACAATATTATGGAAAATAAAATATTGGATATTTGGGTGTGAAAGAGTTAAGACCATCGGTGTTCTGCCACTCATACAAATAACCATACTTTAGAAACAAGAATGTGTGGCTTATCGGCACACGGATACCACCCGGTTGTAGATTGAAGAAACTCCGACAAACTTCTTACAGAAAGTGGTAAGTGTTTAAGCAATGTTGTGAAGGTCAAACGGTGAAGGTCATATTAAGGTCAGCTTGGATGTGCGGCATTTGTCCACTTTGTACTGAACTATGAAAAGAATCCTCAATGGAATATAGAAGTAAGGACAGAATTTAGAAACGCCAGCAAACTATTTAGCCGAAACCTTTACATGTTGAAGCAAACTTGTGAAGGTCAACAGGTGAATATCATATTAAGGGCGGTACGAATGTGTGACATTTGTGTATACTAGCTTGAACTATTAAAGTAATCTTTCAAGTTATGACAAAACTGAGAAACTCTTGCTAATTCTTAAACGCAACGTATAGGTGTTTAAGCAAAATTGTGAATGTCAAAAGGCATTATCATATTAAGGATAGCATGAATGTGTGACATTTGTGCACAAGTTTGATGAACTGAAATAGGATGTAGAATTTGTGACATATTTAAGAAACTCCCGCAAAAGGTATCAACGTAAAATATGGTGACTAAACAAATAAATCAATACGGGACTGATACAGTTTAATTGGAAGATGATTAAAACTCAATGTTGTGTATGATGAGCCTATCAACGCCCAGCAACGGCAACACGCATCACAGCTCGGAGTCACGTTAATCGTCTTTCACCGATGTACGAAAGGGAAAGAAACACAGGATGGCCACTGGTAGAAACATGCTACAGACTAACAAAATCAAATTCAGTTATTAACAACTGGGTCCAGTATGCCCATTAAGCCGGGTTGAAAGCAAGGCCATTACTATCATGTGTCCAGTCTTCCATGAAATTAGTAAACTATGCTTTCCAACGTTCAATACTGAACTAATTAAACTACTGGGAACTGATGTCTAGCAAGATCATTACAGAACGAAGTCCGAGTTAACTAATGTCATCCTGGACAGTTCATGTCTACATAACAGTAAACGTAATCCGGGCAATCGCCTGCTCAATCGTATTTCGACAGACATGTGTTAGGATGTACATAAATCTCCAGATACTCCAGAGCCGCCCATACCCGACCTTACAACACGTTTAAATAAAATGTTAGCTAGATCCTTAACACATTCAATCAATCATACTACGAGGACTCTACGTACATGTCTGGTACACATATGTAGAAATGGAATAATGCAGGGCTAAAGGTCAAGGTCATTCAGGGCGACATGGATGCGTGGAAATTGTGCACAAGTATGATGTATTGAAATATTAAAGTGATCCTTCTAGCTATATATAAATCATAACATAACACTTTGAGAAACTTCATATAATGAATGCATAACAAAATTTCACGTATCAATAGTGAGCGTACTGTTCTTACCTTCCTAGCTATCGTCACCGTGGTACTCTCGGCGTCCCGGGATACTTCACGTGGTGGTGAACGCCGTTTTATTCTCTCCTCATCTACTTTGACATTCTCTACCACATGCTTTGACGCATCCAGCAGCGTCCAATCACTATCCAACAACTTTTCATGTGGTATTCTGTAGCTGACGCGATTGTACACAACATTTGAAAGCGTCAATGACGAAATAGAATCCAGTCCAATGCTCGCGAATGTCGATGTTATCTGTATCGAAGTTGGGTCTCCAGCCACGAGAGTCTGGGCTATCGAGATCACCATTTCTGACATTATTGACAATCGGGTGTCCTTATCTGATGTCAAATAAACTTCTAACTCAAAGTCTTTGCGTGTTCCCGCTTGTTTCTCCGCCACTTTGAATGACCCGTCATCTTCCAGGAATCTCAACATTGGACGAAGTCTTGCCATGTCCGCGTTAAGGTAATCGGATGCTACCTTTTCTTTATTAACTTTTGCATAGACAATATTTATTTTATTACCCAGCAGTCCGTGCATGAAACAGCTTCGCAGTTCATTGACAGATTGTAGCATATGTCCTCGATGTTCCAGCTCAGCTGCAACTCTTTCATCTGCAGCCATTCCCACACCCAATGCGCCCCAATTGATACCAATCCCCGGTAGGCCATTTTGACGCCTCCAATTAATGAACGTATCTAGAAATGAGTTGGCGGCTCCGTAACTCGTTTGGCCTGGACTTCCCAGAATTGCTGCAATTGACGACTGTACCAAAAAGAAATCTAATTCACAGTGTTTTGTTGCAAGATGTAAATTCATTGCACCAATAATTTTTGGTTTCAAAACTTTATGAATTTGTTCGTCTGTTATTTTGGTAAGTAAGGCGCTATCCAAAACACCCGCGCCATGGAATACACCACGTAGTCTGTACTCGGGACTTGATCGCTCTAAGAATTGTACGCATAACTGTAATTCACAAAAAGAAGTGACATCTGCCTGCAAAGTGACGATGCGACAACCGGTAGATCTTTCTAGTTCCTGAATATCCAATTGCTTATCAGGTGTACACGGCCGTCGATTGATAGTGGCGACAAGGCGAGCACCTAGGTCCGCCAGGATCTTCACGACCTCCCATCCAAGTCCGGTCAGTCCACCAACTACTATATACAGAGAAGATGATTTGAAGACGGTCTCTAATGGAAGCTTAGCCATTAACCTGCATCCGCCCTGGCCATTGACATGAACTGTCTCACACGGAAGAGCAGTCAATTCAGATGTATGCTGCATGTCATTCGCAAATTTGCCACAACATTTCTTCCAAAGTGCAGGCCAATTCTTATGAAGCCATTTTGATATTTTCGGAATGTTTACCTGTAATGAGACATCAATGAATATCTGTGTTTCATCAATAACGTCAATCTTGCGGTTGGCTCGGAATCTGCAGAAATTCAGGATGCTTTCAGTGACTGTGGATTTGAAAAATATTATTTTGTCATATAGACCTAGCAGCTGCTGGGAGAGGTGGGTGACAGGCGAGAGAACCACAATGACATCTCTATTCTTATTACTTCTTTCATATGCTTGATTATCCGTCAGCACAGTACACTGCTTGGCCTTGCCGCCAAGAATACACTTGCAAAGCTGCGTCGATAATGAATTGTCATTAGACGATAAGATTGCCACGTACTGATGAGGAAATATATATTCCAGTACACTTTGGTATATCGTAGCAGCTGTCAAAAGTCCGGGCTGATAGTCAGGAATGTAAGCCATGTTTACGACACACGCCTTTGGAACACGACATATGCTGTTTATAGCAGTTGGATAGCACGCCACCAGTTTCACATTGTCGCCGTTTTTCTTGAGTTTACCCCTGTGTCGTGTACAATTCTCGAACTCTAAACCAATATATTCCAGGGCCAACACGTGATGCCCTGTTTCACTGCCTGAAGACCATGGAACGTGTATTCCGTCCCTGTCGGTTGTGGTCTTAGGATAGAACGCAGCGTTACTGACACAAACTGTCTCCGTTGCTATTTCCACGACATCAGTATTATGTGGCAGTGTATAAAGATCGTCCACATCGTCAACGTCAGTTGTGTATACGTTTAAAATGTCAGTTGGACTGTAGGATTTCACTGAATATTGTTTAGCCATTGGCTGACCTACAATGCAGTGAGTCGGAGAAATCTCTGTCATGGATGTCTTTACCAAGCATGGACTATAAATACGATCTCGAACGATTGCGTAGTCCGTACCTGTTACTGTTGCCGATGAGTTTATACTACGTAACAGGTGGCTAAAATAACAACCAGCGAACTGCAGAGACGGTGATATATCAACAAGTGTCACATTCTTGTACATTAACTCGACATGAAGATTACGCATATACCCCCATAGCTCGCTTCCAACTAGGGATACATGACATTTTTCTCCTGTTATATGTGCTTCTTGCACACATTCCGTCACGACAAATGTTGGAGGTTTAAAGTCGCTGTCCGTTAGTGCCTTTAGCAACCCGGACACTCCGATAATGTTTGAAGTTACCATGTTATAAATTCGCGAAACGTCTTCTGATTCATCCAGTCGGGAATCTGAATCACAGACGAAAATAATTCCGGTCACATCTTCAAAACCGTTCCACTTCTGTCTAGCAACATGATTCAAGATGGACATTACATCGCCCGGGTGTCGTAATTCATCATACTGCAATTGGCACGTAGCAATCGTGGTGGAATCATTGGTAGAAAGCGGTTTTAGGAATGTATCTGACCCGTTTATAACCAAAAGCTTGTCGTTGTGGGTGCCAGCCCCGATATCGGAAAAGGATACCTCTTCCCATTTCAAAACGTATTTCATTTCGTCTGGAGAATTTGTACCAGTGTATTTGCCATGCATTACGAAATTCTCCACCTCAGCAATAAGGTGTCCATGAATGTCCATGAGGGCGATATTGTAATGCCCCTTGACCATCGTTGGTAACGATATTTGACTGACCGTCGTCGCATACACCACCATGTTACGTTGGACTTTACCATACACTCTGATTGATCCAATGGCCATAGGCAACATACGCAGCTGTTTGTTCTGAACTGTTGATGCAAGCTCATCAGAAATTAGATTTCCTGTTGTTTGTAGCATTACGTCTAGTATACAGGGGTGGATTATTAGGTCATTCAAGTCTTGCGTCATGGTTGAATGAAGCTCAATGTCAACCAAACACCGCCTTCCATCTGAATACCCGTTCCTCATTAATGTAAATTGTGGCCCATATCGAAAACCCATCGTATTCAATTTGTTGTAGCTGTCCTGGCTGTAGATCCTCTTCGGCAATTGTAACCGTAGCTCAGGTAAATTCACTGTTGATATAGAACATGCTGTAGAGTTTGTTACCTGTCCTGTACATGCTACCGTCGGACCGCTTTCAACAGTAAAGTTCACTTTTGGACCAGCGTCATGGACAGTGACTTTAAGTTCGTTTACACTGCCACTACGAATTCTAATGGCCTGCACAAAGTCCAAAGACACAGCTACACTGCTTAAAGTCAACCCTTTAAGTTTCGCGCCGATCACGAACCCTACATCAGCATATGTGGCGCCTGGAATTATAATCTCCTCATTAACAAAATGCGTGAAGATAAAAGCAGAAGTAGCCTCACTGATGTTTAGTACAATCGATTCACGCGATGACATAGAGCGCATAATATATAAATGTTTGAAATCGTTGCTTTCAGAAACTAATCGCGTTACTCCTGGTTTCGTTAGCGGGAGTTCTGCTTCGTATATCAAAGGTGATCGTTGAAATGCGTATTTCGGTATTGGAACAATTTCGTCAGCCATTGACACAACTTTCATCCATGACATAGGAATCCCAATGGAAAACAAACTTGCAGCAGTTTGTGAGAATGTCAATTCCTCATTCTGTTTAGTCATAGATGGCAACACATTGTAACTGTTGTTTGAGTTACCGATTATGTCTGAAGCATGTGCGCGGAGTACAGGACTTGGACCGATTTCTACGAAGACTGTGTGCATGTTTGGATCTGTTGCAGAACATATGGCATCATGGAACAAGACAGGTTGACACACGTTCATTTTCCAATAGGAATCAAGACCGAATATTCCGTTTTCTACAATTTTGCCAGTCACGGATGAGTACAATGGAATCTGTCCTTTCTTCACAAAAATGTGCACTAAATTTTTGACCATTGAATCCGCGGCTACCGCAACTTGCGGACTGTGGTATGCGCAGTTAACATTCAGTACGGATGTAAACAACTTGATGTTGGTAATTCTCTTCTCCAGCTTCTGTTTGAGGTCAACTAGACCACCTTTGCTACCTGAAACTGTACATGACACTGGGCTGTTGTACACAGCTATATTTATGTTCCCATTGCTTTGTTTACAGTACTGTTCGACCAAGTGCACGTCACAATTCTTCACAACCATCATGCCTCCGCCTGTGACTTCAGCCAGTGCATGTGTCCTGTGATAGATCACATGAACCGCTGTGTTCAAGTCAATACATCCTGCTGTGTAGGCAGCAGCCACTTCCCCAACCGACTGACCAATAATTTTGTCTGGTACTAGGCCATAATGCATCCACAGCGACGCCAAGCCTATCTGGCAAGTGAATATAGCGAGTGGTCCAACCATCGCATCAGCTACATCCTCTCCCGCTTCTAATTTAGATAGAATTGACCAGCCTGTGAGAGGCTTTAGGAGAGAATCTACCTCAGATACAGCCGTTCTGAACTCCTGCTGATGAAGAAATTCCCTGCACATTCCAGTCCAGGTCGTACCCACGCCGCAGTACACGAACACAACTTCACACTGGGGCGGACAACGGCCATGTGGACCTCGAATTGTTCCATTGAGAAACGCTCTCACTTGCGCTGTCAATTCAGTTTGTGATTTTGCAGTGAATGAAACCCGTGATTGGAGATGATCACGTTTGCACATGGACGTGTATGAGAGTGTATCCATAGAATATGTCTTCGCTTCAATATCTTTTAAGTATCCTTTCGCAGTTTCTACTAGCGATTCGTCGTTTGGAGCGGACAATCCAACGATGTAGATACCGTGATCCGACACTACTTTATGTTCCTTGTTGATAGTGTGTACAGTCAAGTGTGCGTTGGTTCCACCAAAGCCGAAACTGTTAACGCAGCCCGTACGTATACCATCTTTACCAGTAATCCATACATGCTGCGTAGTAGGCACCTTCATTTTGTATCTGTGAAAGTCTATCTTAGGGTTCCCAGTTTCCTCGGTATAGAATAGCGATTTTACTACGGTTTCATGTTCCATCATCAACAACAATTTAATCAATCCGACTACACCAGCGGCCCCTTCCAGATGCCCAATACTTGATTTGACAGATCCAATTTGAATGGTGTCTCGATTGGATGTCCCTTCCGTGAAGAACTCCCCGAGAGCGTTTACCTCCGTTGGGTCTCCTATCATTGTCCCAGTTCCTGTAACATTTATATTTAATCTACATATAAGACATGTCAAGTGATTTTGCACCTTCGGACATCTGCGTAATTTCATAAAATACGGTTACAAAATTTAAAATATTTTCCATAAATAAAGTCAAAGGTTGATATAATTTCAGTACATGCGCCTGTACATTGATAATTGTGTCAACCTTTTGCGCCATTTATGGAAAATGTTGTAAATTGTGTAAACGTATTTCATGAAATTACGCAGATGTCCGAAGGTACAAAATCGCAATGCGTGTCTCATATGTGGTTGTGGCTGTAGAAATGGGTCGTAAGGTATTTGTGACCAGTCATTGTAGGCTGAAATATAAAACATACAATGTACCTTAGGGACATGTATGACAGGCAAATGGAGGTAATGATCATTCTGCACAGTCGCGTCAACAATTATATCAGGGTCGTATCAGCGGTATACGTGAATAATTGACTGACTAGCTAACATAGTGAGCCTTGATCAAAATGATCGAATGCGTACAATGAACTGGTGCATGTTAGCCGCATACTTCGTAACGTACACTTTCGCAATTGTGATCCATTAAACTACAGTGGAACATCTCTAAACCGAACACCCTGGGAGGTACCCAGGGTGTCCAATTTGGAGATCTTCCACTGTAACGCAGACAGATCACTACTTCAAGACACGCGTGTTTGCTTTGTGGTCATGAACAGACATTATCATCGGAGGTAAACGGCAAGATACTTTTTAAAATCAAGCACAACAGACCTTTCTCTGTGTCCCGCTGTAATTATTGCGATTGCTATTGGGGGAAATTGGCATGTGAATTGGCATGTGAATTGTTTCAGAAGATGAAAACAATATATGTTATACAAACAGTATGCCCGCAAAAGGAATCTGACGCGCCATGTGAAAGTAGAAGAAGAAGCAGACGATTTTATTTGACGTAAATTATACAGCTTCTAGTCATGCAAATACGATGTTATTTTGTATATAAACATATTAAACGATTATAATTATTCAAACTTATTTGTCATGAAATAATATAACATGCTGTAAGCGCGCGATTATAAATATTTCCGATCACGCATCTCGTTACCGCGACCGAATTCGGGAAGCGAGATCAACCGATGCTGAGCTATGCTCAGGCACGACCAATCACCTATCCCGACCTCGCGTACACGCCCCTAGTACGTGCTCGAGTGCGTCATAAAATTACACAAATTAAACGCTTATTGTAAATATTTGCACAGTTTAGTAACAATGTGCTTCCTAACATCCTGTAGCAGCAATGTAAGTTTGTACACACTCGGGTGAGTGGTATACAATCTGCTAATGTACTGTCGTCGTATTTCAATGTATATCGGACATGTAAGTACATCTTCCAAGTCAAGATTCCCACACATTACCAAAACCATATTCATACAGCAACTCATACAGCATTGGCTGTCGAGTTCAGCATACCGTTATTGCAGTCACATTCTACCAGTTCTATAAATCACGAGGGCCCGCCATACAAATAAATAGAGAATAGTAGGTTAGTGCCGTGAATGGGAAAATATCTGGCAAGGCTTCGGAAACGGGATGGGCGAGGCTCTGCCGAGCACATCCCGTTTTCGTGCCGCGCCAGATATTTTTTCCATTCACGGCACTAACCTACTATTCTATTTATCCCGTCAACACTTACGAATGGCTTTAAAATGCAAAAACATAACCTCAGCCACCGCACATGTTCATACGCAGTGATTAGGTCGTTTTGCCAGGATATCAAACATGTTTCACGGCACCGTGTTTCACGGCACATACGCACTGTGTTGACGGGATAAAATCATTTAGTAATATTTATTTTACTGATAGTGACACGCGGTGGTATCGGGCTATTTTCGTTTGAAAATGAGGCATGATATATTTGAATTATTTATACTAATTAAATACGTCACCTGACAAAAAATTATTTTCGACAGATTATAAAGTATGATCATTGCACATGAAAAAATAAATACAGAGAATAAATAGGAATGTCCGTTAACGTTTTAAGGAAACACGTTTATCGCCCCTGATATCAATGTGAAAATTTAAGTATGATATAAAATGTATAATAATGCCAATCATTACGTGGGGTAATGGTGAATGAAAGTTTATTTTGCCAGAAATTGTCTCGGATGATGTCTCTGATATAAAGAACATTTTGTACCTACTGAGTGGGCATGTACCTTTAATGTATGTTCATGATTGTAAAGCACGCCGATACATTTCAGAATGGTGATATGCCTGATTTACAGTGGAGCCTCTCTAAACCGGACACCCTGTGGACCTCCCAGGGCCGGATACACTGAGGACCTCCCAGGGTGTCCGGTTTAGAGAGGCTCCACTGTATTGTGTTTGTTGGATTCTTTTGATATCATGTTCTCAAATTTCCCACCAATGCGTCATCGCAAAAAAGACTTGAGTATAATTTATGATATACTCAATACTCTAACTGTGTCAAACTGTGCAAAACCGACTTCGGACAGCTCAATTTCCTATATGCGTAACGCTATAAGTAAAGCGTAAACACGACTAAAAGCCTTATGCACTATGCCAATACTCGGTTCCCTGACACTTCGTTATTGGCTGAGCTATTTATACCTACTGTCTGTTCCACGTTTTACTTCGATGAACTTTTGACCATTAAACACATTAAATCTTAAAAATATTTAAATGTAAGTACTTTTTCATCAATAACAAAAAAAGTCACACACATCCAAAAAAAATATTTGAAGAAATTCCATCAAATATTGATTTTATTGCGAAAAAACGATTTTCCTATGGGAATTTAACACCGGGAGGGGGGCGGGCTAATTTTTTATTTTATTGTTTTGACTCCTCCCCCACCTCTTCCACCTCTTTTCCTCCCATGTTAAATTCCCATATAAAAAAAATATTTGATGGAATTTTATCAAATAAAAAAGCTTAGTGAGGGTGACTTTTTTGTTATCGAGGAAAAAGGACTTACATTTAAATATTTTTGAGATTTAGTGTGTTTAATAGCCAAAAGTTCGTTGGCAGCAAAACGTGGAACAGACAGTAGATACTTAACAAATCTATGTACAGTCTACACTCGTCAACTTAAAGTCTAACGGACTGAGGAAACACTTTGATTTAATGAAAATTTGAGTTAGCGAGAGTATATAGTAAAACATGTATATGGGACCATGAATTTGACTGTGAGTTATCAGTAGTTTGACATAAGAGAGTTTGAGGTAACGAGTGTATACTATAATAGCGTAGTGCACTGGGGGCAATGTAATTCGTACACACCGTGTGCCTCAATCACTTGTATCGCCTCTTTGTCTATATTGTGTTTGCTGTACATATCCCGAAGGAGGCACAGCTGTTGGGATCCTGCGGGGGCATTGATTGGCGTCGCCGCGTGTCCATCCTGATTGACGCCAGTCTTAATGACGCCCCATATCTTGTTGCCGTCCGCTCTAGCCTGCATGAGAAACGGGCTCTCAGCTGAGGATCAGGGGCCCGTTTCACTAAACTTCGTACGACTAAAATGTTCGTAAGTGTAAAATTAGGATATTCTGTGAATTTCACATTCGCAATGTTTTCTTGTCAACAATGATTGGATTTACAGTTATTGAGCATAGGCTGCATATGCAGCATATGTTCAATACATGTAAATACATCAATTGACATTTCCAGATTATCATAAGTTTACACTTCCGAACATTTTAGTCGTACGAAGTTTAGTGAAACGGCCCCCAATACCTGAGGCTATTTGTGGCCTGTATACGTATTGACCATACTGTGTGCTTATTCAATAGTAGATTGATCAAAAGTGATACGTGGCTTCATAGATCATCTGTGGCTGTGACTGGAGAAATGGGGCTTATAGGATATGTTACCAGTGTAGCTCCCTATTAAATAGCACACTTATGTAGCATGATAATCATCTATGTTTAATGTTAGAAGCATGGCGGATGTTTCATTTATGGAATGGCGAATAGGGCAGATCCTGATCAGACTGTGCGGATGTACATGCTGATATGGATCTACACTGGTCTCAAGTCACAGACACATTTTCAAAATGGCGATTATCGTCGGCCCAGGCTGGACACGGCCTACGTAAGCCGCACATTTTGTAAGGTATCTTTTCTCAGCCGGTGGACCCGTATGTGGCTGTGACAGAAGTGAGGTTTGTTTCTTTTATCATGTTTATGACTAGCCTTAATCACATGCGCTTATTAAACAATGAAGAGCAAGAGTTATTCGGAGTAAACACGGGCATACAACCATTATAAAGAACTGTGATTATAGAATCAAAGGAAAAAGTATATCCGTATTTACGTTTGTTTGCGTGTTCTGTATACTACTCTATAATACTCTATAATACTCTACGTGGAAACAATTTCTCGGATGGCTTTCGGGGACAAGTAGGTTTTCGGCATGGCTACAAAAACGTCTTTCTACACACAGGGGAACATGTGTCCAACATGGAATTCCCAAAATTCCTCGAAGTGCTTGGGACGTGCGAGACACTTGGGGCTCTCCCAGGAGAAACATGTTTTCTAGGATTGCCTACCAACACGCAACAATCCACAGCAATCCGCAGCAATCCGCAGCAACACGCAGCAACACGCAGCAACACGCAGCAACACGCAGCAACACGCAGCAACACGCAGCAACACGCAGCAACACGCAGCAATCCTAGAAAACATGTTTCTCCTGGGAGAGCCCCAAGTGTCTCGCACGTCCCAAGCACTTCGAGGAATTTTGGGAATTCCATGTTGGACACATGTTCACCTGTGTGTAGAAAGACGTTTTTGTAGCCATGCCGAAAACCTACTTGTCCCCGAAAGCCATCCGAGAAATTGTTTCCACCCGTGGGATGTCCACAGCCCGCCAAATCAAAAAGAAGTACGGAATTGGTAGCGTAAGACTCCAAAAAATTCTGGACTACGCCGACGAAACTAGTAGTGCAACTCCCGAAACTAGCAGTACAACACCCCTAGAAGAACCTTCCATTGCGAATGTAGACCCACCTCCTACACCTGGTCCTCTAGAAGAACCTCCCATTGCCAATGCCACCCTAGAAGGTGCCCGCCCAGCCGGCGAATCTACGTGTTTGTATTTCTTGGGGAACCGTTTGGACCGCAAGCAACTGGATGCGGAACTTCGTTTGGAGCGTTTGATGGCGAATTTGGAGTTGTGCATGGCGTTTCTAGAAGACCGTTTGATGGAGGTTGGAACTAGCGCGTTTTCGGACACTGGTTCCGAGACTAGTGCATCCGAGACAACCGAGGCTAGCGCTCCCAAGCCTAGCGAGCCGAAATGCGAAAAAGACTTGGAGGTGCACGACATTTGGCAGACGGTAGAGAATGCGAAGTGGTGTCTGTGGGTCTCTGTGGTGGCGTACGCTGTCTGCAGACCACTGTTCCCATTCGTGTCTCTAGAGGCTTGTAGACTCTGGAAGAACAAACCAGATCCCGACGCCCAGTTCGTGCACTCCACAAAACAGTCCGGTACGCCGAATGGGAAAAACGAAACTAGCGACTCCGTACACCAGCACTCTGGTAGTCGCGACCCGTTCTACATGCAGTAGCCATTTTGGAAAAAAGTTCTTTGTCTTTTTTCGAGTTGTATTTCCGAGTTGTCTTTTCTTGTTTTGTACCGAGTTGTCTTTCCTGTTCCGAGTTGTCTTTCTACCTCCTTTGGGAGAGGTTTTCTGTTTTTCGATGTGGTTTTGCTCTTGGGAGACGATTTTTTCTTCGACTTTCACAAAAGTCCGAATGTGTACAATTGGGTGGTATCATTTCTGTTTGCCTCTTGGGAGACGAATTTTTTCTACACTTTTCCCAAAAGTCCAAATGTGGACAATTGGGTGGTATCATTTTTTCTACATCCTTTGGGAGAGAAATGTTTTCTACACTTTCCCAAAAGTCCAAATGTGGACAATTGGGTGGTATCATTTCTGCTTTGCTCTTGGGAGACAAATTTTTTCTACACTTTTCCCAAAAGTCCGAATGTGTACAATTGGGTGGTATCATTTCTGTTTGCCTCTTGGGAGACAAATTCTTTCTACTTTTTTTTCCCAAAAGCAACTTTTCAGAAAATCCGAATGTGGACAATTGGGTGGTATCATTTCTGTTTTGCTCTTGGGGAGACAAATTTTTTCTACACTTTTCCCAAAAATTAAAAGTCCGAATGTGGACAATTGGGGGTGGTATCATTTCTGTTTGCCTCTTGGGAGACAAAAAAATTCTTGTGACTTTCCCATTTGAACAGAAAAATACTATTGGGAAAATGGAGTGCGAAACGTGTGGTAGAACTTTTGCCAAGAAGGCCAACTTGCAACGGCACATCGGGAGAAAGACGAGATGCAGTACTCCTGCATTCCTGTGCGAAGGTTGTGGAAAACATTTCTCCAGTTCCCAGACGCTTTGCAGACACAAACAGAAACGGTGTACCGCACCCTCGAGAACACAACTCCAGACTGCCGAACTAGAAAGCCGGGTTGTTGAACTACAAAGCCAGGTTGCGGAACTACAGGCGTCCCTAGAGACAGAAAAACGCAAAAGAAAAATAGCGGAGTCCTGCTTCCGAGAGCTACACCAGAAGAAATAGTAGAACGAGATTGTTCTCGTACGCAGTTCTATCTGTCATTCGTCTGTGTTGGTTGTAGTACCTGTAGTTTGTTGTAGTTCGATGTATTTGGGTTTTTCTGAAATCCGTTACCGATTTTTCGTGGGTGTTGGGAGTGTCGTGTGGTGGTGGAAACGGTGCCACCTCTGGTGGTATCATTCTGCTTTTCTCTATGCAAAAAGCCAGTTTTTCGAGGGTGCTGGTGAGTACTTTTATTCGTCTTCTTTTTTGAAGCGATTATTTTCAATTTCAATTTTTTTTCACTAAGTATGGTGGGCGTTCGTCTGTGTTAGTTGTAGTGCCTGTAATTTGTTGTAGTTCGATGTATTTGGGTTTTTCTGAAATCCGTTCCCGATTTTTCGTGGGTGTTGGGAGTGTCGTGTGGTGGTGGAAACGGAGCCACCTCTGGTGGTATCACTCTGCTTTTCTCTATACAAAAAGCCCGTTTTTCGAGGGTGCTGGTGAGTACTTTTGTTCATCTTCTTTTTTGAAGCCATTATTTTCAATCTCAATTTCAATTTTTTTTCTCTAAGTATGGTGGGCGTACAACAAGACGGTTTAAAATATTTAAGTGTTGGCGACTAGTTTATGTTATTGGACAAAACACAGTTTTTCGATACTGTTGGGAGCTGTAACGGGAGTCAATAACGCTTCCAGCTTTGGTGGTATCATTTTGACTCCCTATATACTACTGTATGATATATAGAGTTTATTCAACTACCATTTTGAAATACCGGATTTATTTCCCGAGACATATTTGTCAGACTTACAAATGTCAAGGAAAATAATGTAACGGGAGTCAATAACGCTTCCAGCTTTGGTGGTATCATTTTGACTCCCTATATACTACTGTATGATATATAGAGTTTATTCAACTACCATTTTGAAATACCGGATTTATTTCCCGAGACATATTTGTCAGACTTACAAATGTCATGGAAAATAAATTCAGTATTTCAAAATGGTAGTGGATAAATTGTATACTACATGTGAAATTTGCTCTTAGACCAGCTTATAACGTTGTTAAAATTGACAATGTTGACGTTAGCGTATACATTGTTTCTTCGCCGGAAATGACGTCAAAACGTAACGTCAATTACGTCTCGCAAATGTCAAGGAGGCAATATTCCTTCAAGGAAATAAATCCTACCAGAATCAGGTAGCATGTAATATAATGAAATACACGTTACGCTGGGTGACAGTGGATGTTGTTAACCCGGTGGTTATCCACTGTCACCCATGCTGGCATACCACAATTATATATTATTATATACGTACATTCGATGCCCATGGAAACACAATGGAATGCAAGCCGTCAATATTCTTTCCATATTGACGCCTCGCGCGTTCATATAGGTCGTAAAATAGTTCCTTCTAAATCATCCCGAATTCGTTTATTTTATTTGGATTTATTATATTTACAGGCGCATTTAAATTGCGAGTGATGTACGTATATAATAAAAAAAGGTTATATGTTTTGTATGTGGATATATGCACTCGTTCCGCCTCGTAACGATATTGCAACGATATTGCAACGATATTGCAACGCTATTGCGCTGCTAAAGTCGTGCAATATCGCAGGCTGCGGAACTCGTGCATACATCCACATACACATGAAATAACCTATAAGTATACTTACGTCAGCAAGTCGTTTCAGAATGACGACACCACACCCCTCGCCGCGGGCGTAGCCGTCGGCATCTTTGGAGAAGGCCTGGCACTGCCCGGTGGGCGACAGCATGCGGGCCTTCGATAGGGCAATAAACGACTTAGGGTCCGAGAGACAGTTCACGCCCCCGCATACCGCCATGTCACAGTCACCTGGCGTAGTAAATACAAAATGAATAACAACCAGCCTATGCTGAATACAGTCATGTCACGTAATTCGGTTGACTAACGCGCCCGGCTTTATGTGACCTGGCTGTCTTGTCCTGTATCCAACACATGCTGGTAGTTATATAGCCTTCCCTCACCTCCTTCAATATCTCTATGACAATATGGCCACGTACCTGGGGTTGGGTCTTTGCCCGTTGGCGAGGATTAGGGGGATTACAATCTTGAATCTGTGTGCTTCCTCAGGCTCCGGGCTGCTTCGCGCCTAAAACTCTCGCTCTCCTCCCATCGAGATCACAAACAGCCTTTCACGGGTTTGTTTACATCCGGTCCTGGACTGATCCCATAAAGTTGTAGGTTTCGGACGGGCAATGTGCAATGTGGGCTTAAAATGCGTAAAGGGTAAAATGCGCAAAGGCCCCCCTGCTTAGAAAAAGATATAGCCTCCACCCACAACACTCCTCCCCACTTTATCTAAAAAGAGTTTACTCCGGACCTGAAATTTATGGAGACTAGTCCAGACCCCACATCAAAAAATAAGACTTCTACCTACGCGGCGAGCTATATGTACTTCACTATTCGGTCGTGAAACGACCGCCTACAAAAATATAAATGCCCCCCTCCCAAAAATGATGCTATACATCCTTCACTTCAGTCCGCCTACAAAAAATACCCGCCCCCCTCCCAACAATAATACTAATCCAAACCCTATTCCAAACTACGGCGTATGTAAAACATACAAAACATGAAACACTAAAAACTTCTACAACTGTACAGTAATATGCACCCCTCCCTTATACGTAAAACGTACCTCCTTCCCCTCACCCCCTCAAATTATCAGGGACATACGTAAAACGTATGCCGCTAGTGGTTTGTTAATCAGTGCCCCCACCCCCTGCGAAGTTGGGGGCCTCATCTGCATTTGTTTCATTTCAGCCGTCAGCCGGTCAATTTCTGCTTTTAAAACAGCCATGGACTGATGGTCTTGGGCGACGACTGGTGTTTTACGAGTTGTTTCGTATACAGCCGCCTCAACATCCTGATGAGGGGTTCGCCCTTTTCGTCCAAATGGTCTTCGATCATGCATCATCTCATGGACGTTCTGAAATAATTTTACATGGTCGAGTGCTTCTTCCATGCTTCTTGGGCGCTTGATGCAAACATCTAGTCCCGCGTCTGTGTCATGAAGTCCCTGGCAGAACCGTAAAACAGCTTGCCGGTTGACATGTTGTTTTGGTAGATCCCACATAGCCCCATTAGCGAGGGCTAAAACACGGTCCGTCCAGTCATCCAACAGCTCATTTGGCCTTTGCATGGCCTGGTGGAATTTTACTTGAGCGGTTTCGTCCAACTCCCTTGAAACAAACCACATTTCAAGACGTTGCATCAGTTGATTGAACGTCATTTCCGTGTCAGAGTCTGTTATTGTAGAATAAAAGTCCGACGCTTTTCCCGACAGGCTCCAACAAAGACATGTTTTTGCAGTCTTCGCTATTCCAATTATATGCTTCCGCGTAGCTGAAAAACTTCTGTCGAAATGCTGCCAAGTTGCCCCGCCCGTCATAGGTTAGATTTTTGGGCAGGGTTAAATTTGTGGGTTGGCGTCTGGCCGGTTGACGTCTCCCTACCCTCTCCCCTGCCTCAAAATCGGTGTCTTCGTCCGCTTCTTCGCTCCTACGTGTCTTTGGTTTGGGAGTATTTCCGACTCGCACCCCATAATCAATGAGAGGTGACGACTTCTCAAAGTAACTTGCAGCTGCAGGTCGGGATTCGTTGGGACCCCTGGTGTTATAGACCGTTGTGGTTGATGTTCGTCTGTCGTCCCTCCTCATGGGGGGTAAACCCATCGTCTTTGTCTTATTGTCCACCTGAGTTCTGTTGGCCACCTCATTTGCCATACCCATTTCGGAATCTTCAAATACCGACCGCCAGTCCGGATCCCTGTACAGATCGGGGTTTTCCGCAAAGTCAATGTCGTTCAACATTGCCTGTGTAACGGGTACCCGGAGATATTTTGACAAAATGTCCGCCGTTAGATTGCCAAAATTATGACGGAGCTCGATGAGGTGTTGCGCAGACTTCGGTCCAATCCCCTTGATACTTGTCAGTCCCAAGCTTGACGCAAAGTTTATTTGCACCCTAATTGGGCTAGCCGCACCATGATCGGTCTCATAGTACTCACGTTTTTGTTCATCAACCGGTCGGGCAGCCATATTTGTGTAATAGATACTGGAAGCAATCTGACCTCGAAAACGGGAGCTTCAGTTTCCTTCAAATTTTGGGTTACTTGAGGGTGGCACTATTATTAAAAATAATAACACGACAATATTGGTGACTCACAGGTCCACAATCTAGCTCTGCACTGTATTACCTTATTGTAAAACAATAAGGAAATCAGATCAATCTACAGGATGGTATGCGACATCACCACTTCAGTGAGAGGATGGTGGATCTTAATTTGGGATATGCGGGTGATTTTCTTAGACTTCACTTTGGGGTGTGAGTGCGATGGGACTTTACTTCAGGGTGATCGGGTTTCACTTCGGGGTGAATGGTGGTGGGATTTCACTTCTGGGGGGTGGGATGGTGGTGGGACTTATGGGTGGTGGGGCTTCACTTCTGGGGTGGGATGGTGGTGGGACTTCTGGGGTGGGATGGTGGTGAGACTTATGGGTAGTGGGGCTTCACTTCGGGGTGGGATGATGGTGGGGCTTCACCTTTGGGGGTGGGATGGTGATGGGACTTCTGGGGTGGTAGGGTTTCACTTCTGGGTGGGATAGTGGGTGGAGCTTCACTTCGGGGTGGTGGTGGGCTTCACTTCTGTGGGATGGTTGTGGTACTTCTGAGGTGGAAGGACAGTGGTGGGACTTCACTTCCGGGTGGATGGGCTTCTTTGTGGGGTGGGATGGTGCTGGGACTTATGGGTAGTGGGGCTTCACTTCTGGGTGGGACAGTGGTGGGGATTCACTTCTGGGGGTGGGATGGTGGTGGGACTTCTGGGCAGTGGGGCTTCACTTCTGGGTGGGACAGTGGTGGGGATTCACTTCTGGGGGTGGGATGGTGGTGGGACTTCTGGGCAGTGGGGCTTCACTTCGGGGTGGGATGGTGGTGTGGCTTGACTTCTGGGTGGTGGGATGGTGGTGGGACTTCTGGGTGTGGAAGGATGGTGGTGGGACTTCACTTCTGGGTGGTGGGGCTTCTTTGTGGGGTGGGATGGTGGTGGGACTTCTGGGTGTGGAAGGATGGTGGTGGGACTTCACTTCTGGGTGGTGGGGCTTCTTTGTGGGGTGGGATGGTGGTGGGACTTATGGGTAGTGGGGCCTCACTTCTTCTGGTGGGATAGTGGTTCATTCTGGGGGTGGGATGGTGGTGGGACTTCTGGGCGGTGGGGTTTACTTCGGGGTGGGATGGTGGTGGGGCTTCACTTCGGGTGGTGGGATGGTGGTGCGACTTCTGGGGGTGGGAGGATGGTGGTGGGACTTCACTTCTGGGGGTGGGTGGTGGGCTTTCTTTATGGGTGGGACTTATGGTAGTGGGGCTTCACAGGTCTGGGTGGGATGGTGGGGCTTCACTTCTGGGTGGATGGTGTGGGACTTCTGGGTGTGCTTCACTTCGGGGTGGGAGGTGGTGGGACTTCTGGGTGGGATCACTTCGAGTGGGATGTGGACTTACTCGGGAGGTGGGTGGGGACTTCGGGGTGGGACTTCACTTCTGGGTGGGATAGGAGGAGGTGGTGGGCTTCACTTCTGGGAGGTGGTTGTGGGGTTTGGGATCACTTATGGGGGTGTGGGGACTTCGGGGGTTAGGGTGGTGGGATCTTCTGGGGTCGGTGGGATTCACTTGGGGGTGGGATGGTGGTGGGACTTCTGGGCGGTGGTGCTTCACTTCGGTGGTGGGATGGTGGTGGGACTTCTTGGCGGTGGGGTTTTACTTCGGGGGGGTGGGATGGTGGTGGGGCTTCACTTCTGGGGTGGGATGGTGGTGAGGGGGGATCACTTCTGTGGGGTGGGGATGGGGTGGGTTGGGACTTCTTGGGGGTGGGGAGGATGGTGGTGGGGCTTCACTTGGGGGGGGATGGTGGGTTGGGGCTTCTTTGTGGGGTGGGATGGGTGGGTGGGACTTATGGTCGTGGGGCTTCACTTCTGGGTGGGATAGGTGGTGGGCTTCATAAATTCTGGTGGGTACAGTGGTGGGGATTCACTTCTGGGGGTGGGTCGGTGGGATGGGACTTCTGGGGCATGGGGCTTCACTTCTGGGTGGGTGGGACAGTGGTGGGGATTCCACTTCTGGGGGGTGGGATGGTGGTGGGACTTTTCTGGGCAGTGGGGGGCTTAACTGGAGGTTTCACTTCGGGGGTGGGATGGTGGTGTGGGCTTGATCTGGTGGGGTGGGTGGGGAGGTGGTGGTGGGACTTCTGGGTGTGGTTAAGGATGGTGGTGGGACTTCACTTTCTTGGGTGGGGGGTGGGGCTTCTTTGTGGTTGGTGGGATGGTGGTGGACTTCTGGGTGTGGAAAGGATGGTGGTGGGACTTCACTTCTGGGTGGTGGGGACTTCTTTGTGGGGGTGGGGGATGGTGGTGGGACTTGGGATGGCGGTAGTGGGGCCTCACTTCTTCTGGGGTGGGATAGTGTGGGGATTCACTTCCGGGGGTTGGGGGTGGGATGGTGGTGGGACTTCTGGGGCGGTGGGGTTTACTTCGGGGTGGGAATGGTGGTGGGGCTTCACTTCTGGGTGGTGGGATGGTGGTGCGACTTCTGGGAGGGTGGGTGGAGGTGGTGGGGGACTTCACTTCTGGGTGGTGGGCTTCTTTATGGGGTGGGACTTATGGGTAGTGGGGCTTCACTTCTGGGTGGGATAGTGGTGGGGCTTCATTTCTGGGGGTGGGATGGTGTTGGAACTTCTGGGTGGTGGGGCTTCACTTCGGGGTGGGATGGGTGGTGGGGACTTCTGGGCAGTGGGGATTTCACTTCGAGGTGGGATGGTGGTGGGGCTTTCATTCTGGGGGGGGGTGGGTATGGTGGTGGGACTTCTGGTGTGGTGGGGTTTCACTTCTGGGGGGGTGGTGGGGATGGTGGTGGAAACATCTGGGCGGTGGTGCTTCACTTCGGGGTGGATGGTGGTGGTGCTTCACTTATGGGGGGTGGTGGATCCTGGGCGTGGTGGGGTTTCAACTTCTGGGGTGTGGGATGGTGGTGGGACTTTCTTGGCGGTGGGGCTTCACTTCGGGGTGGGATGGTGGTGGGGCTTCACTTCGGGGTGGGTGGTGTGGGGGTGGGGATCCACTTCTGGGGGGTGGGTGGGTGGTGGTGGGACTTCTGGGGTGGGAGGATGGTGGTGGGGCTTCACTTTGGGTGGTGGGGCTGGGGGGGCGTTGGTGGGGTGGGATGGTGGTGGGATTTAATGGTCGTGGGGCTTCACTTCTGGGTGGGATAGTGGTGGGCTTCACTTCTGGGGGTGCGATGGTGTTGGAACTTCTGGGTGGTGGGGCTTCACTTCAGGGTGGGATGGTGGTGGGACTTCTGGGCGGTGAGGCTTCACTTCTGGGGGTGGGATGGTGGTGGGACTTCACTTCTGGGTGGTGGGGCTTCTTTGTGAGGTGGGATGGTGGTGGGACTTATGGGTAGTGGGTCTTCACTTCTGGGTGGGATAGTGGTGGGGATTCACTTCTGGGGGTGGGACGGTGGTGGGAGTTCTGGGCGGTGGGGGGGGCTTCACTTTGGGGTGGGATGGTGGTGGGGCTTCACTTCTGGGAGGTGGGATGGTGGTGGGACTTATGGGGGTGGGAGTATGGTGGTGGGACTTCACTTATGGGTGGTGGGGCTTCTTTGTGGGGTGGGATGGTGGTGGGACTTAAGGGTCGTGGGGCTTCACTTCTGGGTGGGATAGTGGTGGGGCTTCACTTCTGGGGGTGGGATGGTGTTGGAACTTCTGGGTGGTGGGGCTTCACTTCAGGGTGAAAGGGTGGCGGGAGCGATACGATATTTGGGTAATTGGGACCGGTGGGATTATATAAACCAAGTTCATGTCTGTTTGAGACAAGCACCAAGCATTCATTCATTCGGCTCATATTTAAGGGTGGGAATTGGCTCGAACACCTTCCATACCCGGTCACACAAGCACCAAGCGCAGATATCTACTATTTGTATTCCAGGCTGCCGTAGTGTACAACAAAAGGCTACCTGTATACAGAGTGGGGTATATTGGTCATTAACTCTCTGTGAACCAACAATAACAAACACATAACACAACAATTAACTAAAACGCGGGATATGATTGCTATATCAAAATAAAATAATTTAATACAGTTCCAGACACCCAAAGCACCAACAAATATTAAAACAATTATTTTGAATTATAAATATCAAAAACTTGTCGGTGTTCTTAATTTCTTGGTTTCACTCTACCTTTAGTCGTAAAACGAGTAAAAGGCAGAGTTAATTTAATGTGGATTTTGAATTCCTGTACTATAGGAAACGTGCAATCATACCTCGCTTACAAAGTATGTTCTTGCTCTATGGTCACTGGAACTCTGGTTTCAATCGGGGTAGTCTTGTGTCCAGTCGTTGTCTGGCTTATAGCTCAGCTTCGTCTTCTTCGGCTTCCTTTATGGTCCTACAACTGGGGTTGGGCCTTCTATTGTTAAACTTCTTCGCAAGTATTGATTATTTACTTAGTTAAATTCTACATTCTGCGGATTGTTTTACATTAAAATTGTATAGCCCCGAGTCAACCCCAACTGCTAACAAATTTGTAAAACAAACGTGAAAAACAGTTGCAGATGGCCGTCTAATTATTGAAATATAGAGAATATGTCAATTCTGTACAAATATTTTCCGTAATTTCTAACAAGAGAAATTCTACTAGAATGACATTGAAATTTATTGTTTTCTTGTCGCAAACCACGATGGTTTCGGCTTACTTATTCATCTCTGGAATTGTACGGTTGGATTTGCGACACAATTTAAATCACTTAATTTGTAAAACAAACTTGGTGACACATAATGAACTGTTATATATAATGATCTCCCTCACCTCATCACATGACGCGATTTGTAAAACAAACGTTGTGACTAAACTGCAATGAACATCAACTGTTGTTTGGCATGCTTGTTTGGAATGTAAAACATTCCAAACTATGCTGTTTTTATTCTCCAAATTAGTACGTAGCTTAATCAAAAATAGATCCGCGATTCGTAAAACTAACCAAGGAAATATTGTGATTATATTGCCATAGATTAAGGTCTTCTGCTATATACTTCACGTTCACCTTAATAGCTAACCCACTTGGAGAATTTTCGGGTTGCTTCACTTCTGAAAACCCAAGATTTATTTTCAGCTAATTAAGGTGGATCCTGCCGACGACGCCATATATAGCCTTCCCTCACCTCCTTCAATATCTCTATGACAATATGGCCACGTACCTGGGGTTGGGTCTTCGCCCATTGGCGAGGGTTAGGGGGATTACAATCTTGAATCTGTGTGCTTCCTCAGGCTCCGGGCTGCTTCGCGCCTAAAACTCTCGCTCTCCTCCCATCGAGATCACAACCAGCCTTTCACGGGTTTGTTTACATCCGGTCCTGGACTGGTCCCATAAAGTTGTAGGTTTCGGACGGGTAATGTGCAATGTGGGCTTAAAATGCGTAAAGGGTAAAATTCGCAAAGGTCCCCCTGCTTAGAAAAAGATATAGCCTCCACCCACAACAGTTATTTATTGATTTGATTAATTATCATCCCCCAACTCTGCACCCCAATTCCACCATGCGCACAGCCTAAACGGTTCTACAAATATTGTTAAAATAACTCACCAATAAAACATAAAATATCCAGCCTCACCAGAGCGAGTTTACTAAAGAGTAGCATAGCAGTAATAAAGCATTTCCCTTTTCAGCATTAGTCATTTCAAACTATACCCTAAGGACATAGGTAACAATAGGAAATGTCCCAGATTCGGATTGAATGCGACACATTGTATCAGCTAAAATTCATGATCCACCATTGTGTTATCAGTCAGCGGGTATTTGCAGCTGGTGGATGGTTCGATACTCGGATCGGGCTGATCTGGTCAGTTAATGAGATGTCCGTTAGTTAAATTAATCATACCCATTGCATACCTGTCAAATACATAGCACATAGGATAGAAGTTTGAAGTATGGCTTGCTCACAAGTGTCTAACAAGTCAAAATAAGCTATACTATGTCTTTCAATAGGGGTGACAGTATACAAAACTAGAGCTGTGGATGTCAGCACTCGAATGCCCCCGTTGGAAGTCACAGAAAGCGATGAAAGGTAAATAACTCGGAAAACATATATGTGTATTCGATCAAGAGTTACGATTCTTACGATGATTTATGTATGTGTAAGATATGAAAAATATCCCTAAAAGGAAAACACTTATAATACTTATAACAATACATTTAACTCAATGTTAAGTGCAAAACCTGTAGCCGATTTCATCAAAATTGCAAAGTATACTTTGAGGGAGTGATCATTTATTTTTCCCGAAATGCATTATTTCATATAGAACTAACGACTGCATATATTTGATGATTATTATTATCAAATTCAGCATAATAAAACTTAATAAATGTATCCTTAAATGGAGATTTCTCCCTCAACGTATACTTTGCTAGATAAGAATACTTTGCAATGTGAAATAGGCTACAGGTCAATTGATGTACTAATGTACTTCACAAACATGTTAATGCATTTGTTTACATCGTTTTAAAACATAGATTTTGTTTTTTTCTAAATAAACAAAACATGAACATGTTTGTCGCGTGACCTAGCTTCATTTCCAGCTGCTGACGATTTAGTCACCAACAGGATGGTCATCTCAGATTTAACCTATATTTTAATTAGTGTAGATCCAGATCAGAATTGGTGCATCTTTTGTGATACGAACAACGACACTAGCGAAGAATACCCATATTGTGACTATGGTTGTGTTAATGGTTACAGGAAACATCCACCTATAGGAACAAATAAATGGTGGTGTCACACATATAGGAACAAATCAATAGTGGTATCACAAATACATAAACAAATCAATCGTGGCGACACAGATATAGAAACAAATCAATGGTGGTGTCACACTTATAGCAACAAATCAATAGTGGTATCAGACATACATAAACAAATCAATCGTGGCGACACAGATATAGAAATAAATCAATGGTGGTGTCACACTTATAGAACAAGCAACGGTTGTGCCACACGTATAGAATAAATCAATGGTGGTGCCACAGCTATAGCAACAAATCAGTGGCGGTGTCACACATGTAGGAACAAATCAATGGAGGCCTCCCACCTATAGGAACACATCAATGGTGGAGCCACGACTACGGAAACAAATCAATGGCGGTGACCCACGTACCGATCTAAAAAACACCTTTTTTCTACTTTCATTCATGATTCGCGTACTATCAGATTATGTCTTCCGCAATCCCGAAATAGGTTGAATGACGTCATACAGTTTAGATTTAGCCAATCCGAGATGTTCTTTACATAGACGCTTCCTGTTGTATTATGGAAGATGGTGCATTGACCCAGTTCCAGATAATGAACGAAATTAGACAAAAAAGTGTTTTTTAGATCGGTGAACGATCACAATTGGACGAACTTTGTATGGTTGGAGTTTCTAATGTATATGATCATGGTGCACCACTTTAGTTTGAGCTGGCGATCAGCTATCGGCCAAATATGACCGATAATCCACGCCGGACGGCCTCCGATTCTGTGTGAGATTCTTTTGTACGCGCAACTTTCGCTTTGGATGGGGTAATCAAAACGCGAATAACTCAATAAATACTTGAAACAGCGATTTGAAGTGAGTATATTCACACACCTAATACCTTTATCGATTGCCAGAGACATTATTTCATACATTTAATCGATGTTAATGTGTTTGTGCGAATCGGAAAAGAGAGGGCTCTTTCTATAATTGCCATATTCATACCCACCTTCTATAAATAGAAGATGGTAATGTACGAGACCAAGTGGGTGGGGTAATGGGATTTTTTAATAGGCATTATTTTGGTTTCATAGGTCCGAGTCTTCCACCTGTGATAGAAACAAGTCAATGGTGGTATCAACCCTATAGGAACACATATAGAATCAAACAAATTGTCTATAGGAACAAATAAGGGAAGTCTCCCACCATATGAAACTATCCAATGGTGGTGTCACACATATACGAACATATCAATGGTGGTTTCACATGATGTCATCTGTAGAAACAAATCAATGGCGGTGTCACATCTATAGAAATGAAAATCAGCGAACCTGTTTGCAGGGCCTGGTAGCCAAGGTGTATAGCGACGAGGGACGAGGAACACGCCGTGTCAATCGTCATCGCGGGCCCGCGAAGGTTGTACACGAAGGATACACGGGCGCTGTTTAATGTGAGAACACACCGGTTACGGACGAACTGTCCACATCGGACACCTCTTGGAAATAACGACTCTTGAAATCGTCATTCATCGATCCTGAAAGAATTGACAATTGAAATGGACCAGTGGATCAAGGAGGCTAACTCCACGAGGGAGTTAGCCCCCTTGATCCTCTGATCCATTCAATTATTGTAAATCCATGGAACCTGCCACCGCAATGAACATGCATACATTTGTAATTATCTCTAATGTGTCTTGCCGATACAGTCTATTCGTGATTACAATGGCCAGATATACCTTTCAGTATTCATTCATATAGTATTTCATGTGCGCGAATATGTTTTTTTTTAGGCGACTCTTAAGAATAGTTGGGTTCAGAAAATCAATAATTCTAATACAGTGCAACCTCTCGACAACTGCCACCCATAGGAAGACACAACACTGGCTGTTATAGAGACAAGGTGTATGATCACGTGGTACTAACAACAACAACAACAAGTACCGATTCAAAGTACGTATTCTTTTATAGTGTCCTTATTACGTAACGGATTTTGATGAAATATGGCGCATCAAAAGTGTCTTGTTAAGCTGCATTTGGTGGTCTCTGTATTTTCGCCCAAACTTCTGTCGTTTTTGCGAAGAATCGATTTCCGTGTCTCCGACACAAACGACATACGTCTGTGCCAAATTCCCTAGACCACCAAATGCCGCTCATGAAGACGCGTTTGCTGCGCCATATTGCATCAAAATCCGTTGCATATTAAGGAAAATATCAAATACTACTTACTTTGGAGTGGGCAACGTTGTTGTTGTTGTAACCACGTGATCATGCACCTTGAGAGAGGTAGCTGTTAAAGTAAGCACTTGCGAATGTTGAATACTTATAGGTTATTTGATTTGTATGTGGAGGTATGCACGAGTACCGTAGCGTGCAGTATCGTTTCGCGGCGGAATGAGTGACATATATCCAGATACAAATGAAATAACCTTTTTGTTATATACGTACATAATTTCTAATGTATACGCACTTCAAAAATATATAAGATATAAATAAAATAAACAAATTAGTGGTGATTTAGACGGAGCTATTTCGCAATGTGAAGCGTAGTTCAGACACTGACCAATCTGAAAAATATTGACGTCTTGCGTTGCATTGTGTTTCAATGGAAAACGAAAGTACGTATATAATAACTTGCTATATTGCATATTATGGTCCATCCAATAGGACAACCCCCTTGCGAACGGTAACTCTTGCAATTACTCCCGTACCGTCCGGACGGTACGTGAGTAGATTGCAAGAGTTACATTCCTTCGCAACTAGACAACCCGTCCCCCCCTCGTTCCCCAAATGCTAGATCCGCCCCTGACAACTATTATTGCGCAGAACGTGAACACGTATCAATTACCAAATAAAAAACACCTAGACGGTACACCGTATCTTCATATTAACAAGCGAGTAACACATATTTAAAATGAGTGTATGAAATAATCCCCCGGACATAATCCCCCCCCCCATGTTTTTTGACACAGGAGGACAAAATCCCCCCCCCCGTCTAAAATACAGGTAGGTCATAATCCACCCCTTTCAGATTCACGGTAGGACAAAATCCCACCCCCGCTATAACTTAGCAGATAGGACATAATCCCCCCCTCCCCTGTTTAAATGCGACCTAGGACATAATCCCCCCGTCTGCAAAAACATGTGTAAATATGCGAGAGTGATTATGTAAATCCTGTATTTTAAAATGACGTCGTGTCAAAGTAGTCTATAACAGGGGGGTGGGGGTAATCCATGACCGGGGGTCGAATCAAAACCGATCATATTTAAATTAGCCTGATTAGCATGATTAAAGAGATCAGAGAAACCAATTTAAGAACTAATCAAGTGATCAATTATCCATTTAAGGAATATTGATGTTCAAAACATCAGTTGACTAATCAAGTAACCACAATAGCATCATGAGGATTAGACGTTTCACTTTGAAAACAAATCAAGAAATCAATGATTCAAACAATTAAGATCAAAATGACCGTAAAATGTAGAAATATATTGGACAAAGCGGGGGGGGGGGGTGGGGGTTATGTCCTACCTGGGTTTTTATATGGGGGGATTATGTCCTACCAAGATTTTAGACGGGGGATTTTGTCCTCCTGTGTCAAAAAGCATGGGGGATTATTTCCGGGGGGGGGGGGGATTATGTCCGTATCCCATTTAAAATGCATCCACCGTGCGGATGCACGGACAGATCTGGATCTACGTTGATCACAAAACTCATAAACCCAATTTCTCCAGTCATAGCCACATATTATTGGGTAAAACTCAAGTAATTAACCAACTTCATCACACGTCCACACGATGGTACATTTCGTAAAATGTAGCATAAATGCTTTGAAATAGTTACATCCCATGACATTTTCTCCGGGGAAAGGTGTTTTCAATAAGAGAAATGAAGTTGTCCTTAACCCTTTCACCCCTAAGTAACTGTAATGGATTTTGACATGTTAATTTTGCAACCAATCCAATTGTCACAAAATAATTTTCAAACTAGTCCATTTATGAAAAGGTGGTGTTTTTTGTTTTCAAAATTATGAGCATTACTTTCAAAAAGTGCAGATCCTGATGAGACGGCTCCTTACGAGGCGGCTCATCTGGATCTGCATTGTTTGCATAAACCGATATAGCGGGCTTTCGGGTTCAAAGGGTTAACCCTTAGCCTGCTGAGCGCGAAAACTGTCGTCTGCTGTTGCTTTATATTTTGCCCTGTTTCTCAATAAAACATGGTTTGACAGCACTGTAGAATCATTTCCATTGGAAATGATTCTCAAATGCTGTCAAACCATGTTTTTGATGAGAAAAATCGAAAATAAAACATAAACAGCAAACGACAACATTTCAGCAGTGTAAGGGTTAATGAGGTTATGTGGTAAGGTAGAATCAATCATAAGTGCTGACCGAAGAACAATGGAAATATTTATTATTCAACTTGTCAGGTGCACCATTCGAATTTGTAACAGACACATATCAATTTCCTTCTACAGAACGTCTTCATATTTCGAATGCAGTTCTCTGATAATCATGTATCATGCTGAGAAAAACCCACCAGCATTCACCTCATCATACTCGCATGGCCACAGTCTGTTCACGTTTTGTGTTAGTTTACAACACTTAACATTGATGTAAATTTCTTAACACTTATGCAGGCATATCATATTAATATTTCAACATGACTGGTGATCCTACTGTATAGCATGCTGATACAAGTGCATAATATTGCATCTCTACTAATCTCTAATAATTCATATACTTATTGCGTCAACAAAATTTAACCATTTGAACCGAAAGCCCGCTATAGCGGTTTATGCAAACAGTGCAGATCAAGATGAGCCGGCTCGGAACGAGCCGTTTCATCATGATCTGCACGTTTTGAAAGTAATTTTCATATTTTTGAGAACAAAAAATACCCCCTTTTCACAGATGAGCTAGTCTGAAAACCATTTTGTGACGACTGGATTGGTTGCAAAATTAACATATCAAAATCCATTCCAGTTAGGGGTGAAAGGGTTAACATTGAGGTGAATTCGTTATTCTTTCGTTTGCTGTTACTTTACAGGGGCGGATCCAGCATTTGGGGAACGGGGGGAGGGGGGTTGTCTAGATGCGAAGGTAACTCTTGCAATCCACTCCCGTACCGTCCGTAGCTATCTACGGGAGTAATTGCAAGAGTTACCGTTCGCAACTAGGGGGTTGTCCTATTTTCGAGCTCTTCGAAATGCACTTTCGGCATTTAAATTCAGACTCCAACTGGTGGTAAACTGTTATCTATGTAAACTCCGTGGCTTAACGGGGGGGGGGTGGGGTTGCAACCCCGGAACCCCCTCCCCCCCTTCAGATCCGCCCCTGCTTTAGCTGATGGTTCTCCATGCTTTTGTCAAATACACAGCTCACCCCGTATTGGATATATTTGACATATGAAAATGCTGAATCCCATAGAACAAAATAGTGTGTTATCTTCAACAAAAATTGGATGGAATTGCAAGCAATAAAACAATTGGGATGGCACTATCGTTGTTACATTTCTTTCGACTAATGTACTTAATGTTTTATTATTTTCTGCGAATGTTCGATATCAGTCTGGGAAGTTGCTTAGACAAGAGACAGTTAAACCATTTACATTCCAAAATACTCAGTTCTTAAAGGAGATATAACAAGCTTCTGTTTTCGCGATACGCTTCATCATTGATATATCAAATGTTACAGTAATCCGACCAGTATGTACCTTTCCTTTACGGATTTCATATTCCGGACAACCAGTTTTCCAGCCGTCACTGCATGACTAACTTCCGGTTATTTTTACAGCGCCACCTAGCGCCAGTAGGTCGCAGTAACAGGAGAGATAAGCGATTGCCAATTCATTGTATGTCTCTGTATAGGTGTCAGATAAGGTGCGATATGAGAAATCTCAATATCCCGAAAAATACAAACGAACCGGAAATCGGTTATTAAGGTCGCCGTTGTTGTTTTTAGCTCGTTTTGAAGAAAATAAGTGATATTTTGTGTTGTCATCATTAAGTTCTGGGATTGTTCTTCCAGCGTCTTCTAACGCAATCAATCGATGAATCAATCGACACGCCGACTGACCGACCGACCATCCGACAGACCAACCGACATACCGACCAACCTGAGTAGGGATTGGATATCTATAAATAACAAGAGGGCCACGATGGCCCTAATTCGCTCATCTGACTCCATGAACAACAGAGGAGAATGTGACAATGAGTTTATATGTGTTTTATAAAAATTGTGCTATTTTTAGATGGCGGTCATCTTGGATTAAGCGATGACTCTCATTTTACCAAATCTGAAAATGCTTCACCCAAGGATCTTAACTTATTATGAAGTTGGCCAGCATCGGCCACGTGGTTCCTGAGAAAAAGACGTTCAAAATCTCGAATAAATGGACCTTTTGGCGGCCATCATGGATGACATAATCATCCGATTACAACAAATATTGAACCAGAGCAATCGCCTCATCGATACATTCAATTTGATATATGACATGAGCATATGCAGTCAAAAATAAAATTTGACCCCACCGGCTACGCCCATTTTTGACACCGGGGTCACCATTCTAACAACTATGAAAGAGCATTGTACATCGATCATTCCTACCAAGTTTTGTCGAAATCCGGCTGGCGGTTCAGGAGAAGAAATATTTTTAAGAATTTGTGCTATTTTTAGACGGCGGCCACCTTGGATTAGCGACGACCTCCGTTTTAACAAATCTGAAAAGACTTCACCCATGGACCATAACTGTCAAGTTTGGCCACCATGGGCCAAGCGGTTCGTGTGAAGAAGAATTTTGAAATCTCTAATAAAAGAACGAACTTTTGACCTGTCGGCGGCCATCTTGGAGCAAAAAAATGTACCAGAGCGATAGCCTCATTGATACCTTCGATTTGATATAGACATGACCATATTCGGTCAAAAATAAAATTTGACCCCAATTTGACCCCACTGGCCACACCCATTTCTGACCCCGGGGTCACCATTTTGACAAATTTGAAAGAGCATTGTACATCGACCATTCCTACCAAGTTTTGTCGAAATTTGGCTAGCGGTTCATGAGAAGAAGATTTTTTAAGAATTTATTTGGATTAGCGATGACCTCCATTTTAGCAAATCTGAAAAGGCTTCACCCATGGACCATAACTTTTAAGTTTGGCTACCATGGGCCAAGCGGTTCATGTGAAGAAGAATTTTGAAATATCTAATAAAAGAACGACCTTTTGACCTTTCGGCGGCCATCTTGGATGACATAACCATCCGATTTCGACAAAAAATGCACCAAAGTGGTGATCGTCTCGTTGATACCTTCGATTTGGTATATAGCATGACCAAATTAGGTCAAAAATATAATTTGACCACAATTTGACCCCACGGGCCACGCCCAATTTTGACCCCGGGGTCACCATTTTAACAACTTTGAAAGAGCATTGTACATCGATCGTTCCTACCAAGTTTTGTCGAAATCCGATTAGCGGTTCTTGAGAAGAAGATTTTTGAAGAATTTGTGCTATTTTTAGACGGCCATTTTGGATTACAAATGACGTCATTTTAACAATTTTGTAATCCCCCTACCTAAGGACCATGACCATGAAGTTTGGTGAATATAGGCCCAATGGTGAACGAGGAGAAGACGTTTGAAAATGTTCAAGGACGACGACGACGGACGACGGACGACGGACGACGGATGACGGACGACGGACGACGAGGACGACGACGGACGACAGACAACGGACACATTGCGGTAACAATAGCTCATATGAGCTTCGCTCAGGTTAGCTAAAAATACATGTATATATTTACCGCTGAAATTAGCATATCCTGATCATAATCTGGTACCAGGTGTCTTCACAACATGTTTAGGCCATAAAACAAGAGGGCCATGATGGCCCTAATTCGCTCACCTGACTCCATGGACACCACATCTATGGTCATTTTAGGCCGGGTCCAAAATCGAGTGTTTGAAAACTCGATGCATGTATTGTCTTTATCATAACTTTCTTATTATTCCACCGATTTTGATGAAATAAAACACACGAAAGGCGGAAAATCATACAGAAAATTATACAGAATCCGGAACTGTTGGTCGTTTCCTGAACTGTCCGGCCTGTATCCCAAACGAGACCTAAAATTAATGACAACACGTGTATGACCTGACCAGACAGTGTGTATAGGAATGCATGCTAAGCTGGGGTAACGCTGGTCGCAAAGGTATTTTATTCAATTTTTCATGTAAGGTGACACTTCATAAATGTAATGAACGAGTATGATGCAATAATGATGGATTACAGGTAGTCACCCATTCCTCGGCATGTATCGTCCAGGTTAAAATCATATGTGCATTTCTCTGAGTTTCTTTAGCAGACACGATAGAGATCCATGACGTCAATGATGTTATTTATTTGGAAGCATTTTTGCACACATTTTACACCAACCTATTTCATGAACTGGCATATCTCAAACTGTGGACCCATTAATATGCAAACGTGTCTGTGACTTTTCCATGTTCACCCCTATGCTGCACGTTGGCATTTTATACCGACGTTGTGTTTCTCGACTTCTTAAAAAGGTCCACAGATTGTTCAGAAATGGCATGTGAAGGTTTTCTACGCAACAGAATTTGGGGTACTGTAGTACCGTGCTAAACTTATTTTGTTTAGTATAATTATGTAGGATTTAAATAAGAAATCAACATTTGACATTTAATTAAACTGAGTGAGCATCCGAAATACAATATATGATCTTGTGATCAGACCAATATGTTTCCACAACGTCTGCAAATACTTGTGAGTTTGAAAACACAAAATATATGACAGATCCACTGTCTGTAGTTGCCTTCTCTTGAAACTGAGTACAATTGAATGTGCTTTCCATGTATCTCATGAATTCGGTACAGCTACTTCTCAAATCAACATTGAAGTCCCCAATCACTACAACTGGACACTGTGTATTGAGCAAGGTTTTGATCTAAAATTCAGACATCAAACATTTGGATGATTTGCATAGAAAGACAACCTGACAATGTCCTTTTCCCACAGGTGATACACTGGCAAATATGAATTCCAAATTTGAAGATGAGTATCTGTGTATGTTATGCATCTCACAATCATTTCTGACATACATTACAAGCCCATGGTGAGGTCTGGTCAAAGAAGATGCAGTGCAATCCTGATCATTTCGTACAATGTCATATCATGCTATTTCATAGAGCCTGTCCTCATCATTTTGACAAAGTCGTGATCCTGCCAAACCAATCATATCGACACAAAGTAAGTTTTGATCATGCTTAATGTCACTAATATGTTGTGAAGTGACCGCACGTTGTTAAGCACAATTTTTAGTTGCGTAGAATCCACCTCATACAAAGGAATATAACACAAATTCAGCATGGCCTCATTTCTAAGCCTTCTAATTTCTTCTTTCACTTTCTCATCAACTGCTAAATAATTTTCATTGAAGTTGAGTATATGAAGTTGGTCTGCTACATGCCACATAGTGAATGTGATGATTGTTTCGCACCCGTGTCATCAACGGTGGAACCCTGAGCTTTGTGGACAGTCTTTCCTGCAGATGGTCTCAGTGGAAACTGTATCCATTGAAATGTTTTAAAATTATGTAGAAATGACCGTTTTGTGTCAAAGATTGGTGTCCAATTTGAATCCAACTTGTCATGATAGAATCTTGCTCTGTATATTTCTCTCGTCACACAGCCTACTTTTTCATCACTGAATGATACCCATAGGATACTTGGGCGACTTGTTTCCTTCATTTTGTATTCAATGTGTTTTACTACACATGTTGAACCATTGGCCAAACCATCTTCTACATTCACATTCACCGTTACGTCATGCATCATACCAACAACAACTGTTAATGACTGCAACAAGTTACCGGTTTTATTCGAATCATCAGGAAGCACTCTAATAAGATGTTCTCTTTTTGACTTTGCTATGTCAGCTGAAACAAGTGTGTCGTTGCAGGGTATTGTCACTTTCTCTCCTGCCAGACTTGCCATGAAGTCATCATTATATCGATCTACAAATTTGTTCTCTGTGAATAGATGTGGAGCAATTTTTGGACAATGTGCTTTTCTATATCAAATTAGCCGGCTAAGGAACTGTGCAAAATACAAATCATCCTTCTGCCTCATGATATCAACTAACTCCTACATCTCGAAGTTCTCCTTCCAAATATTTGGCGCCAAAGATGCTGCACACATGGTCAAGTCATTGAATATCCAAGAATCTCCAACTGGCATCAACTGATATAAATCTCCGACAGCTATGATGCTAATACCACCAAATAACCATTTAGTACCAGTCAGCTGTTGTAATCGTTGATCTACGAAGCTCAGCATTTTGTTTCCAACCATTGAAATTTCATCTATTATAATTACTTCAAGTTTTCTGTATTTCACTCGGAATGTATTCAGCTCATCACATGACATGTTCTGATTTGCTTGAATTCTTTTTTGAAGGCTGATGCAATGGTGACACCATTAATGTTAAATGCAGCTTTGCCTGTAAAATCACATGGAAGAATTATAATATCATCCGGATTTTCACCATCTTTCAAATTCAAATGCCTATACAAAGCCTGATAAAGTGCTTTAATCAGTACCGATTTTCAAACACCAGCGCCACCTGACAAAAATGCATACATAGGCTCTTCTTTCGTTTTCATCCAATGTAAGACATGATTAAAGAATTCTCTCTGTATCATATTTAAGCTTCGAAGCAACTGAAAGTTTTCCTCTGACAACAACACTGTATTTGAATCGGTAGATGGTACAGAAGATGATGCACCAATATATATCCACATATCATACTGGCGGTGTTCTATGGGTCTCTCTGGATTGAAATAAACAAAACTTTCGGATTCGGTTTCACCTTCTTGCTCAGCCTCCAATTCAGCTTGTTGGGTGTTTGGTGTTAATTCATCATAAGCATCTAATTCTTCCTGAGCCATATGGCATGCAAGTTGCAAAATCTCCATGTGATGCTCATACTGTTTGCACTTATCATCAACAATGCCCTTCTTTGAAATATAGTGCTCTTTGAATGTTTCAAAAGCACCCATTGTGTCATTTTGTTCATTACGCCAAGGAGAAAATAGCAAAAGCTTTTCTCTGTAGTGATTTTCTGGATCCGATTTTACACAATATCGTAAATAGCGTATAACTTTAGAATTCTTTCTACGCTTAATCTCAATTCCATTCTTCAATTTAATAATAGTGTCAGCTTCTGAGTAAGTCACTGTCATCATCAGAAACACCTTTCTCATCAAGGTCATCTTCATTGATCTCTTCATTTAACAATTTGTCAGATTTTGGGTAAATAACATCAAGCTGTGACACATAATCTGCAAGGCACCATTTTTCTAATACTCATGGACGCTTTGCATATCTTTTGACAATGTTATCCGATACAATTTCAGTTGAGTCCTCTGACAGCTCTTCCTGAATAGAGTTTGGTTTGAGCAGAAAGATACGTTCTTCTGGAGGTGATGTATTGATAAAAACTACATCTCTCGTACATCGTGTCAAAGTCATTTGTATAACCAAATAGACAGCTTCTTGTGTATTGACTTCAACAGCATTTGAGAAGATGTTACCTATATGCCTGACTTGCTTTTTCAGATCTAGGTTTCCTTTTCTTGCTTATTTTGAAGCAGCATCCAACATTGCGCTCATTCCTCTCAGTGACTTGCTTATGTACGACACAATATACATAGCACATGCATATGGGTCTAAAACAAACTAGATGTCAATGTTGTCTTTCCATGCAAGTAAGACTGTAGTATTGAATGCATTGACACGTGTTTCTGATGCCAGTCGTTTCAAGAACACCTTCGGTCCATTCAATGAACATTTGATATACTCTTCCTCATTCATTTCAGCAATGTCATCCAGAAATTCTTCAAATGAAATATTTGGTCCTTCATTCATTTTTGTCTGTATCTCAGAATATATTTTCTTGTACTTCTCAACATTCTTGTCCAATGGATGAAGTATCATTGTTTTTGGTAGTGGAGGCAATTGAAATCCAAAACGACAAACTCCTTGCCCTTTTGTCAGACATGTCTTAGAATGCTTATGAACTTGAAGTTGTATCAGTTCTGCTAAAGCAGGGTCTTCAGAAGAGCAGCTGAGATATTTGTCGACAAATGCAATGATTTCATCTTCAGAGTTTTCTTGGAACTTTGTTGCACCATCTATCCATGCTAGCATATGAATATGAGGAGAACCACGTTGCTGAAATTCAACTCGGTAAAAGAAATCCTTCAATTTTCCAACTGGCTCAAGGTGACCCTTCAAGACAATATTGATGATTTTCTGAACTCTGTGGTCAAAATATCGTGAACATGTTACAGGATCTTTGCGCACAAGCTTGGTTACTTCTGCCCATGTGTGGCTTTCAATATCAGAATCTGTATATTCAATTCTTTCATTTAATTTTGCCAACATCTTCAGCAAATCCTTCCACGTTGTATCTGCAGCTGATAGTGATTTAAACCATGTTGGCAAGCCAAATTGCCTTATCATTGCAAAGACATCTTTCTTCCGTGACTCTAAATATGCCGGTGAATTTCTCAGTTGTCTGAAGATGTAATAACCTTCATCCAGTCTGACAAAGCTGTCTTGTTTAGCAGGATCTCTAGCCTCAGCAGCGGTCATTTTCTTCCCATTAGTGCTACATCTTCTCAATGCTAGATTAACTGTGTCACTAATTTGTTTCAACTGTATCTTTTTCAGGTTGAAAAATATATTGGGTACAGACTGAGCAGCTCTTCTGTCTACTTCGAAGCTCCCATTTGGCAATGTCACTGTAATGAACTGCAAAACATCTTTCTTCATTTTCACATCGTCGTTCTCCACAATAAATAGATGGAAAACATAAATATTCTGCGTCCTTATCTTGATACAGACTTAGTGGATGTTTGCCTTCTCCCGGGGCAAATGTATATACTTGATCACATTTACTTTCTTCGTTTCGATCAACAATCATTGTGTCAGCATTTCCGATGTGCTCTTCCATTGTATCAGTCTCACTGAAACCATCAGAATCATATCCAGATGCACCATCATGCAGATCTGATACATGGTCTTGTCGGTTACAAGGATCAGTTATATCTGACACAAATTCTCTAACTGTATCTTCGGCACATTTGGTCACTTCTTTGAACCAATCATCATCAATATGGATACCTGAATTCTTGTAAAACATACTGTAGTTCATCAACCAATGTACGGCAGACAACAATGCCATCGGTCTGACATTTTCTGTGAAATCACATTTACGGTAAGTCATTTTCTTTTTCAGTTTCACAGCGATTGTGAAATTGTCATCCATCTGCCTTAGTAATGCATTTATTGTTGGCTGAATATCAACTGGCACATTAATGACGTTGCCTTTTATTGAATATTGACCACCCCTTGACAATTCTCTTACTTGCATGAATGGAATATGAAGTGCTATCAATCTTTCCTCTAGAGCATGTAAATTTAGTTCTTGTGGTTTGTCTGGCCATTTCATACCATTGGCTACTGATAATTTCGGAACTTTGTCATGTTTTAGAGAAGACACACATGTGTGACAAATCCACTCTTGATTGTTGACAGACTTTAAGCCAGTAACATACTTGATTTTGTTTTTAGACATACAAGATACGTTTGTCAGATTTGACACACCTTCATGAAACCATGTTTGTTGACAGCAGGTACAAACATATATTGGTCCAACAGCAATATCTGAATGAAAAGTATCAATGCATTCTTGAATGGTAGATCAAAATTTTCTTCTTTTAGACACAATAATTTCATTATCACGAAACGTTGGATCCTTGCACTTCAGACATTTTCTATTCTTATCATATACCTGTTCATTTTGTCTGTATACTTTATCGCTCTCACTGTACGTTTACTGGACAGTTCTTTCTGTTTAAATTCTTCACATTGTCTGGCTTTACGTTTATTGGACAGTTCTTTCTGCCTTTCATTTTGTCTGTATACTTTATCGCTCATCACAGTACGTTTACTGGACAGTTCTTTCTGTTTAAATTATTTACTTCGTCTGGCTGTATGTTTACTGGACAGTTCTTTATGCCTTTCATTTTGTCTGTATACTTTATCGCTTCTCGCTGGATACTTGTACGTTTACTGGACAGTTCTTTTGCCTTTATTTTGTCTGTATACTTATGTCATCAGTACGTTTACTCAGTTCTCAGTATATTTATTCGTCTACTGTACGTTTAGGGCAAGTTCTTTTCTGTTTATCATTTGTCTGGTATACTTTATCGCTCCTCACAGTACGTTTACTGGACAGTTCTTTCTGTTTAAATTCTTCACTTTGTCTGGCTGTACGTTTACTGGACAGTTATCTCTGTTTAAATTCTTCACATTGTCTGGCTGTACATTTACTGAACAGTTCATTCTGTTTAAATTCTTCACTTTGTCTGGCTGTACGTTTGCTGCACAGTTCGTTCTGCCTTTCATTGTGTCTATATACTTTATCTACTCTTCTATCTTTCATGTAAGTTTTTGATATTGTATGACAATGCGAGTCAAAAAATGTGTATATGCCGTTTTCAACAAAGACACAGGAACAAATTGCACCAACTGTTATCTTGACTGATGAACACAACGTCAGAGCTGATTGCAATGCGCTCTGTAAGGTCTGCATGTCTGAAATATCATTCGTGTCAAGAGTAACACCACTCACAATGGGAAATTTGTGAACTTTGTATATGCCAGTATGTGTCCATAAAACATCGGGGGTTTCTTCAAAGCTCAGGTATGGACTAGTATTACATGCTGAAGATCTCGATGCGATAATTTTCCGATAAAGTTCATCTCCACTGTCTAATATCTTATCGATGCTAGCAGAGGCACATCATTTGAACTATATCTGTGCATAAGCATTTCTAACACATTTCCAGTACACTGTTTACCTCTGGAAGAATTTGAATACCGTTCATCATTCTGATGGAATGTGCCATATGTAACATTAGTCGCATCAAATGGCAATTTTGGTTGATTTGCTTTATCAATGGAATCGGGCCCATTTGCAAATTTTTGTGAATTTTGAGAGTGAATTTGAGCAGAAATAGGAGTATCAACATGTGGCATTTCTGAGGGCAATCGGCAATCATTTCTGGTCTTTTTGGTAGGAAGATTAACCGTCACGGTCTTTTTTTAGGGAAGATTAACCCTTCTCTTTTTGGAGGGAAGATTAATCCTTTCTCCACCAGTCGGTGCCCCTCCACTCGCTTCCTCATGGTTGGTCTGGTCACTCTTCTTCGCCAAGGAACGCTTTCAATTCTTCTGAGATATCCAAGTCTGGCTAGAATAGACTACATGTATTATGTACAATATTTTTTTACCACACCAGCTTCAGACACATAACTAGAAAACTAGAAAAAAAAGTATATATCCTCTCTAAAAATTAAGTTGTTCGTACTTTTTAAAATTGTCTCGGCGAAGTGATTCTAACAAGTAATAACATCATAAGTTTTTATGGTGAAATTAGAAAGATTAGCCCACACTTATCGCCAAATATTCCGCTTATCTGTTTCCGTGATTAAGTTAATCAATACACAGACCTGGTCAAATAATTGATTGATAAGATTATTTTTTTTAACACATGAAACGATATTCATTCATATTCGGTATTCTCCATGTCACCGGATATGAATCGTACCGGGAAATCTTTGGATTATACAATATTTTAATGCATAAATGTGTTGTTAATATTATAGTTATTAAGAATATTTTAATAATCTGAGGCCAATTAGATCTTTTTTATAACACTTTTAAAAGAAAATCGATTCCGTGGATATGACTAAAATTCCGAACAGTTCCGGAGGTTACCGAGTTGCTGATGAAACAGGTTATTCTAACCAATCATTTCACGTATTTCACGTATGTAAATGAGACAAGTGTTGCAGGCTTGAAACGTGCGCGTGTAAAATAATCCGTTGACAATGAATAACAAACAGGTATAATAAATAAATGCTAGTTATACAATTTTTCCCTTCAGAAATGCTTTGAAAATATGTGTATTAAATTGAATTGGTGCTGTAAACAAACACATATTAGCTGAAATGACTACAGGGTTTACAGGAAGCTGTTCATTAGTCTCATGTTTGGACATCACTTGACAATGTCCATCCGTGAGTTTTCAGTGTAGAAGTTCTATCTGTATGAGAGTGGAATACCTAATACAAAGTTTCAATAATTTGCCTTTCATTCAACAGTCAGATGATTAATGTTGCCAATAGTCAGGTTATCTTGTTGATCCATATATGTAGTATCCCTTTGAGAATAAATATGTGCGGAAATATGAGTATGAACATGACACATGTCTGACGGTACATTTTGGAAATAATTTTGGCAATACATGTATGTCTTTTTGGTAGGAAGATTAACCATCTTTTTGGTCGTTTTGGAGTGAAGATTAACCCTTTCTTCTCTAACAATCTAGGACCCTCCACTACTTGTAGGTGAAACTATGGCTTCCCCGTGGTGGTGCTGGGCACTGCTCTTAGCCAAGGAACCTTTCCAGGCATCACTGCTTATATGGAAATAAATAGAAACAAAACTTTTTGCTGCTGTAACTTTTAAACTTGGATTTTTAAGCATTTTTATCATATCTGAACACTTCAGATACCATAGGCTTAGTGTTATTTATTTACAAGTAAGAACCTATATCTGTTCAAAAGCATTGCTAACACATTTCCAGTACACTGTTTACCTCTGAAAGAATTTGAATACGATTCATCATTCTGATGGAATGTGCCATATGAAACATTAGTCAAATGACAATTTTGGTTGATTTGCTTCATCCATAGAATCGGGCCCATTTGCAAAATTTTGTGAATTTTGAGAGTGAAGTAGAAATAGGAGTATCAACATGTGGAATTTCTGAGGACAATCGGCAATCATTTCAGGTCTTTTTGGTAGGAAGATTAACCGTCACGGTCTCTTTGGAGGGAAGATTAACCCTTCATTCACCACCAGTCTTTTTAGCGGGAAGATTAACCTTTCTTTCTCCACCAATCGATACCCCTCCACTCGCTTCCCAATGGTTGGACTGGCCACTCTTGGATTAGCGACAACCTGCATTTTAACAAATCTGAAAAGGCTTCACCCATGGAGCGTAACTGAAGTTTGGCCACCATGGGCCAAGCGGTTTGTGTGAAAAAGAATTTTGAAATCTCTAGTAAAAGAACGACCTTTTGACCTTTTGGTGGCCATCTTGGATGACATAAGCATCCGATTTCGACAAAAATACACCACAGCGATCGCCTCACTGATACCTTCGATTTAATTTATATATTTCATATATGACATGACCATATTCGGTCAAAAATAAAATTTAACCCCAATTTGACTCTACGGGCCATGTCCATTTTTGACCCCGGGGTCACCATCTTAACAACTTTGAAAGAGCATTGTACATCGATCATTCTTACCAAGTTTACAAGTTTTTTTAAGAATTTGTGCTATTTTTAGACGGCGGCCATGTTGGATTTCAGGCCAACTTAATTTCAACAACTTTGGAAAGGCTTCACCTAAGGACCATACAGGTAGAGTTTGCCACCATTTGCCAATCGGTTCATGACACGACGATGTTTAAAATCTCTCATAAAAGGATGACATTTTGACCTTTCGTCTGCCATCTTGGATGACATAATCATCAGATTCCGACAAATATTACACCAGAGCAATCGCCTCACTGATACCTTCGATTTTATTTATATATTTAGTTTAAACAATATTTTATTTCGTATATAGCAGGTTACATATATACAAGACAAGTGATAAAAGGATTAGAAAACAAGCTTCGTAAAAGCTTCTGTGAATTCTTCTCCTTGACAGTTGATGGGCCGCCGGCTGAGATAAGAGACCTTACGACAATTGCTTTAATTGACAATACTTGGAGATATATTTTGTTTATTGTACCTCACACAGTACGATTGGCATGTACTCGCCTTGCTGGTGTGATTATTGCTACAAAATTAGCTGAAAACGAACAGTGTACGCCCTGAGCAGACCGCTCGGATGAGCGTGCTGACATGGGTCCACGCTGGACGCGTATGTCGTAAGGGCCTTGTTCTCAGCAGGGTGCCCATATTACACAATAGTTATTGAACAGTGGCAGGAAATAGTTTAATATTGTTTATCTATTTATATATTTGATATATGATATCAGCATATTCGGTCAAAAGTAAAATTTGACCCCAATTTGACCCCACGGGCCACGCCCATTTTTGACCCCTGGGTCACCATTTTAACAACTTTGAAAGAACATTGTACATCGGTCATTCGTCGAAATCATACCAAGTTTCGTCGAAATGTTTCAAGAGTTTATGCTATTTTTAGACGGCGGCCATCTTGGATTAGCGATGACCTCTATTTTAACAAATCTGAAAAGGCTTCACCTATGGACCAAAACTTTTAAGTTTGGCTACCATGGGCCAAACGGTTCATGTGAAGAAGAATTTTGAAATCTTTAATAAAAGAACGACCTTTTGATCTTTCGGCGACCATCTAGGATGACATAACCGTCCGATTTCGACAAAAAATGTACCAGAGTGATCGCCTCGTTGACACCTTCTATTTGATATATGATATGACCATATTCAGTAAAAAATAATATTTGACCCCAATTTGACCCCACGGGACACGCCCATTTTTGATCCCGGGGTCACCATTTTAACATCTTTGAAAGAGCATTGTACATCGATCATTCCTACCAAGTTTTGTCGAAATCCGGTTTGGCTTTTCTTGAGAAGATTTTTGAAAAATTTGTGCTATTTTTAGACGGCGGCCATCTTGGATTACGTAATGACGTCATTTTAACTATTTTGTAATCCCCCAACCTAAGGACCATGACCATGAAGTTTGGTGACTATAGGCCCAATGGTTACCGAGGAGAAGACGTTTGAAAATGTTCACGGACGACGGACGACGACGGACGACGGACACATTGCGGTAACAATAGCTCACATGAGCTTCGCTCAGGTGAGCTAAAAAAGGGAAGTAACTCGATATGCACGTCCATCCCAGTTACCTATGTAGACGCCAGTTTTGGAGCCGTCAAGTTCTCGGCGCGTTATTCCAGCTTCTTCGAACGCCATGTGACAACACTCGAGCGTAATCCGCTGCTGGGGATCGATACATAACGCCTCACGGTCGCTCACGTTGAAAAAGTGATTATCCCAGTCTTCATATTTCCTGTGTGATAAATAGAGGATTTTGTACCTTCAGACATCTGCGTAATTTCATGAAATACGTTTACAAAATTCTTTTCCGTAAATGGCGTCAAAAGTTGACACAATTTTCAGAGCATACTCTGAAAAATTTGTCAACTTTTTACTTTATTTATGAAAAATATTGTAAATTTTGTAAACGTATTTAATGAAATTACGCAGATGTCCGAAGGTACAAAATCATACTCTGAAAAATTTGTCAACTTTTTACTTTATTTATGAAAAATATTGTAAATTTTGTAAACGTATTTAATGAAATTACGTAGATGTCCGAAGGTACAAAATCACAAGTTACGCGAACTAATAAATATGAGACAAGCCATGTGATTTTGTACCTAAGAACATGTGCGACATCTCATGACAACTATTTACAAGATATTTTCGGTAAATGAGATCGAAAGGTGACGAAATTGTCATAGCAGTTGCGGATAGATTTCCGCATTTGCTATGAAAATTTCGTCCCATTTCGACGTCATTTATCAAAAATATCAAAGTTTCTGCAAATATATTTCATGCAAAATCGCACATGTTGTTCCTTGGTACAAAATTACATGGCGTGTCTCATATGTAACATTTTAATGTGGCCTATGGAATGTATGACCTGCTCATATAGTTCACTCATGTAGCCTGCTAGAGATCAATGATATTTGTCGGACGCAGGATGGGGTGTTCCAAGGACTCAATGGCGAACAGTGCAGATCCTGATCAGACTGTGCGGATGCACAGGCTGATCTTGATCTACACTGCTCGCAAATGCCATAAGACCCATTTATACAGTCACAGCCACAAATGAGATTGGACATAAAAACTGCAACAGACAACTTATTACGTGATCAATACACTACATGTACAACACTGTACGTAATAACAACGCCCTTCCATTTGTGTTGGTTATTTATTATGAACACGTTCACTGATTTCATAATACGCTCACATTTTGTAGAAACTCAGTAAACGTGTTTAGGCCATGCCATTAATTTTCTTTATTAAGCGTCCACCCACAAAACATATCTACATATCGGTAAATATAAAAAAGGTCTTGAAAAAAAAAACTTCCTCAATCATTTGCAGTCTGCAGAGGGTTTAGGAAGTTTTTAGCCCAAATTCCGCCAGCAAACTTAAGAAAACAAATAAAAAGATGAAAAGTCATGCAGAGCATGATGTTATTAGCCGATCAAATCAGGGTTCAATATATGTCCACATTTTAGTAGTTACGTAATCTCAGGGATAAGTGAGAGAAGTGTTGATTTCCTCCTCAATCAAATTCTCCCAGTTATATTTAGCTATCATTAATATCTGATAATAACAATACTTATGGTAGTCAAATGTAAACAATATTATTCCAGTTGAAAGAATTAACCTTTGAATATAGGTGAAGGCGCTTAGCATTACACAAATATGTAGCAAGTCAACCGAAATCTCATAAATACCTGATTTTTTGCGGCCATCTTGAAAATATGATAATTATATACTGAATATTAGTGTAGTTTACGTAAATTCTTTAATATATCCATAAGAAATGTTGTTTAACAACTTACACCAATTTCCAAGTTAAGGACCATGACCTATTGGCTCATATATTGGCAATTTTCGACTTCCGTCAAGCATAAAATTCAATGACCTTGAAATGACCTTCAACTTGGTTTAAAAAATGGCACCCGGATTTTTTGGAAACCTTATACATTCAAGTTTATAAAAACACCGGGTGCCATAAATTAACACGAGGTGCCGGAATCTTATATATATACCTACAATTAATTTCCCCTGGACTAGAAGGCAAACCGCCTAACTTTATTTTACCGCCTAACTTTATTTTACCGAACTCTTGTAGTGAAAACGTTTATTTATAGCCAAATTGTGTTATTTCGCTATATTTAAAGTTTTAAACAGAGATAATGGCCAAAAATGAAAAATTATCCGGTTGATGTAATTTGGAAGTGATACAACAAATTTCGCGTTTGTAGATTACCGAATATAGGAGAAAAGGGTGGTTACAAACTTTTTCACAAACCAATGGATAACCAATATATTAGCCGATCTATAAATAGATCGGCTAATAAAAATACCGTATTTAAACGTTTTAAGTGTGACTTCATAAACGGATATAAAACCTGCACACGTCTCCAATCAGTTTTAATATTACTTCACCAGTAAATAGTGTCAAATAGCATACAGAGTTTGTTTGTTTTTCACAGACCCACTCTCAAATTCTACCCGCACGTGGACGCGTAACAGGGACTGAACTTTGCACGACCTTAATAAATACATGACAGGCTACAATAAGGTATAAAACAAGTTACATTCCACACACAAATGCAAAATTACATGGCCGGTGAACGAACTTTATGAACATACCTCGTATCATATCCTGCATTGTATGTTTGTATGTCGCGCCCGCCGAGGCTTTGGCAGTATACCGAAAAGATTTAACCAAAACGTTTAACCAAAAACTTTGGTCTCACTGGAAAGTGGGCAGCTAGCTTTAAAAAGAGGGTGGACGATTTTCTATATACTTCACTACCAACCCTGTAAGTTACACCAATGTGTCTAGAACAATAGGTTTATGAATATTTCTTGACTTTGGTGTATTTTTTAGAGTATTTCATAATTCTACGAAACTGAATGTTAGCTCCGGTTGATTTTGACATCTTGGAAAATGGCGCATGCTATGCTGTCTCGCCGGTACGGTTTCGCGTCAGAATTTAAGGTATTTTTCGGGCATTTGTAGCGAAAATTTGAGCTGGTTATGACCCCGCTTTGAAATCATTTTCAGAAGATGGTTTGTGGTGTTACAAATGATAGAACAAGACATAACAAAGTATCTGTGCCTCATATTTTCATGAAAACAATTCCGATAAATTCAGTCGTGTTGAAATTTCTGGCCAAAAATAGGTGGGTGGGGTAACTTTGTAAAAAATTAATTGAACACATCTGATGCGGTTACTGAATTTGTATTGTGGCGCGCTATCTGTACTTCCTTTGCGAGTATTGTTCAATACTTGTCGCAAGAGCCTCCTTAACTGATTGTGAGGGGCGGTGATTTTTATAAGTCACCCGCCGCCCTCAGAAAAGCTATTTTCAACCGTCCCGTACGTCAATGTGCCGACTATATCGCGCCGTCCGCAAGCGGGTGCGACAAAAACTGATAATACTCATGAGCGTTCCCCATGACATATTATTGATAAATATGAATAAAAATAGAACATAATTTTGTATACGTATCCGAGCCTTGCCTAATAAACTTAATATAAAAAAAACACTGCACTAGTATTCTCTGTCTACGGAGCTCCGCAGGGGACATGGATTTTTGTTGTTAATTCGTTCCCTCAATTTAACAATTCGTTCCCTCGATATAACAATTCATTCCCACGACATAACAATTCGTTCCCTCAGTTTAACAATTCGTTCCCTTGAATTAGCAATTCGTTCCCACGATATAACAATTCGTTCCCTGGAATTAACAATTCGTTCCCACGATATAACAATTCGTTCCCTCGAATTAACAATTCGTTTCCAAGAAATGACAATTCGTTCCCTCAATTTAACGATTCGTTCCCCCGTATTAACAATTCGTTCCCACGATATAACCATTCATTAAATTGAGGGAATGAATTGCTAATTCGTGGGAACGAATTGTTAAATTGAGGGAACGAATTGTTATTTCGTGGGAACGAATTGTTATTTAGTGGGAACGAATTAATAAAAACAAATTATACGTCCCCTGCCGGGCTCCGTATCTGTCTGCTGTCAGGTCCTATGTTTTGCATATTGCTTACCCTTTAAGAAGACCAGCTTTGTTCACATACGACATTCCCGGTACGTTTGGGTCTGGGTTGTACACGGCTTGGAACGACCACCTGTCGTCGCGAACTTCGCGGACATGGTTCTCTCCCTTGTCTAGCACTTGCCAGAACTCCTCCAAGTTGTCTGCTCCTGGCACGCGACATCCGACACCGACGACGGCAATATCGTCCGCCATCACGACTGGTGCAGTCTGGGAAATTGAAATGGAGATACAAGCGGAGGTGAACGACCCGTAATTAGATAAAAAAGAAAAATGCAATAATATCAAATTTAAACGATAAGTGTATACTCAGTGACAAAAGAAACCGTCCAGTTTGTATAAACCCATTCAAGTACAGTGCAACCTCTCTACAACAGCCACTCATGGGAAGACGCAAAACTGGCTGTTGTAGAGAGGTGGTCGTTCTAGGGAGGTTAATGCTGAATTAAATTTTTTCGTCCGTATTTTATTTATTTTCTTCGATAATTCTCATCAAAACATGCTTTGACAACATTTTAGAATCATTTCCAATGGAAATGATTCTAAAATGCTGTCAAAACATGTTTTTATTGAGAAAGAAGGTAGAAGCAACAGCAGACGAAACTTTTTGTGTTCAGCAGTTTAAGGGTTAGTTACAGAGAAATCATCCATTTGGGATATAAAATAGCGGCTGTTATAGAGAGGGTGTTGTTGTAGAGAGGTGGCCGTTCGGAGAGGTTCGACTGTATTTCTAAACAATATGTAAAAAATATTGAACCGATACAATGCACATTATTATGCCGAGGGATATTGACTAGTCACATGGGAGTAGACCAGTAGTAGATTTCACCAACATTGCAAAGTATACTTATCTAGCACAGTATACTTTGAGGGAGAGATGTTAAATTTTAGGATAAATTTATTAATTGTCATTATACTGAATTTATTACATTATCACAGCCATTTTGGCTGTGATAATGTAATAAATTCAGTATAATAATTCTGCATTCTTTTAATCATCAAATATATGCATTTGTTAGTTCTATATGAAATAATGCATTTCAGGAAAAATAAATGATTACTCCCTCAAAGTATACTTTGCTAGAAAAGTATACTTTGCAATGTTGGTGAAATCGGCTGCAGGTGTTGTCAATTATGACCCGGACCTTCTTGCGGTTGAATAATCCCGTGGAAAAATACAGTGAAATTTCTCTGAACTGGACACCCTGTGAATTATCAATTCGTTCCCACGATATAACAATTCGTTCCCACTAATTAACAATTCGTTCCCTCGATTTGACAATTCGTTCTCACGAAATAACAATTCATTCCTTCAATTTAACAATTCGTTCCCACGAATTAACAATTCGTTCCATCAATTGAACAATTCGTTCCCTCGAAATAACAATTCGTTCCCTCAATTTAACAATTCGTTCCGTCGAATTAACAATTCGTTCCGAGGGAACTAATTGTTATATCGTGAGAACGAATTGCCATATCGTTGGAACGAATTGCTATTTCGTGAGAACAAATTGTTAAATAAATAATTCTACGTCTCCTGCGGAGCTCCGTATGGATTTGCTGATGAAACAAATCTTGGTATTTCATTAGAATTGTCTCCAAGGAGACAATTCTGATGAAATACCAAGATGTGTTTTCATGTATTCAGTAGAAAACATTTTCATGATTACTGTTTAACGTCTGTATTTCGTGATGTGAATTAAACATGGCTGATGCATAAGCATTTATCATTGGTATTATATATTGTTTGTTTGTTTGTTTATTGGTGTTTAACGGCCTATCAACAGCTAAGGTCATGTAAGGCTGGGCAAACAGGTTCGATCCCGTTTTAACCTGCTGCATTGGGGGGAAAATCCCAAAATCAGAACGGAATATTTACATCGAGATACAACATATTCAGCCTTGAAATTAGAATAACCTGACCTGGTGCCAGGTCCATACCGCACCAAAGTCACTTGGCCCCTTCCCCTATTTAAAAGTAATACCGGTAGGATTACTCTTATAAGGGGTATAACCAATTCAACTGTCACATACAAAATGCCAAAGACGTATGTGAGGGCCAAACCAGGTCTCCAGTCGGGATTCTGGTAAGGATGAACCCCGATCGTTAAATTACCCATCGCGTGCTCCCACCTGCCACCCACGGTATTATATATAGAGAATAGTAGGTTAGTGCCTAGTTCTATGTGATAGAACGGATGCAAATCTATTTTTGCAATCTGTTATTCTCTTTATTTGCACACCGTTCTATCCCTAAAGGCCAAAATCCGTTAGCAAAGTTCCGCATTAATCGAGGGCGGAACGTATTCATCAAGTTGTTTAACTATTTTAGCCAAACATTGCTAAACCCATTTGTAATCCTGTTCTAGAAACATTATATAACAATATTACTGCTTACCGTGGCAAAATCGGCATGTATTTTGATCTTAAAACGTGGATTATAACAGCAAGGTACAAGAAATACAAATCTAGGTCACCCATTTACGAGCTATTTACATATTTTGATCACGTGAAGATAAGGTCATATGTATTTTGCGAATTATTTAAACAAAATGAATATTACCATAATTTGAAAATAGGCACTGTCTATCAACGGGCAAAATATGTGATAACTTCATTGTATTACTGTAGGTTGGAAACATACCACATTTTATTCGGATTTATTGGTTGCTTGTTGGTTCTTTCAACAAACACAGCACATGTTGTGGGGCTCCAGATAAGGAATTGGAAATTTGGTACTTACTGCTACGCTATACTTGTGAACAACTAAATCAGGTATTTAAAATGTCCTCTTTAAAAAATAAACACACCTCATATTTTGGTTATTGGGTATTTCAATATGTTTTGTGAAATAATTAATTGATAAAGTTGAAAATAATTTCTAAAGTGAAGTTCCATGCCAACTTTTACTAAAGATGATGTGTAGGTTCAGATTGAGGCAGATAATTGATTGTTTTGCACACTTTCTTCATATCAATACACTGTAGGCTGGCTGATGGGACATGGTACTTTAGTTGTTGTTTTTTCACGTCACGGTGGGTTATCATGACTGGCATACATTGATACATGTACCATGCCAAAAGTTCTGATATAATAACTTCAGAAATACCACAGTACACCCACAGCTATATTTTCATTTGATTACAGTAACAAGTTTCATTTGATTATTAAAATATATTTTGTAAATTCCGCTTACATGGTTAATTTGATTATTTCAATAAATAATTTAATTTTTACAACTTACCACGATCCCTGATGCGTGTCTGAATGTTCACAATTGTCAATAGTTTATGATTGTCATCTTCATACACAAGGAAACTTGTTTAGTTAGTTATACTTCACAATAGTTTGTTGACATTTACTGTATGTGTTGAATGCAACCACCATCTTTGCTGGTTCTGCTTGTTTTGGCTCGTGTCTGGTCGGAGCTTTCCTTCTACATAATCTAGCCAATCACTGGCAAAACCTAAAAATGTTATCCTATTACTCACCGACGATATTACCCATGGTCCGTTAATCGTTTGATATGATGATTTGAATGTGATTCTGGCATTATTGAATATTAATATTGGGTGTAAATATGACAATGCCAATATCCCATTACCCTACCCACTTTTTCCCCATTGCGATGTGATTCCCGATCCATTCCTAGCTGTTGTGTGTACTCCCTCCCACCCCTGCTGTGTGATTCCCGATCCCCGATGCGTGCACCCCTGCTGTGTGAATCCCCGCCCTAGCCCAGCTGGGTGACTCCCACACCCAGTCGTGATTCCAGCTGTATGACTCCAACCCAACATTATTCCCCCCCAGCTTCGTGATTCCCGCTGTGTGACTCCCCACCCTGTAGTCCGGCAGACACTGGACCTAACCTGGTTTTGGCGTCTAAAGTTTTTGTTATTGTTGATTCGCAGGCTCGACGGTGTCTAGTATCGAAAACCGTCGAATGCCACATTGGTACCCTTGAGCAATTTGAGATATAGCATGAATTATCTCCCCTGTATATTTCGACTTTTTAAATTCCTAATTAGTAAAATGACATAACGGTGCTAATTTGTGGCGTAAATCTGCTAAATAATGTGTGAATAACCCTGTATGTTCAAACCATAGGTCCATAAATATATTTGCATTTCATTTTTCCAGTGGCCGTTCTATGACGGAACCCGAAATTAGTAAATATTCCGCCTAACAGTATAAGTAGCCACGCAAATGTTGATTTCACTGCATTTCTCTGAAAATTTTCAGGTTAGCAACACCAGATGAAGTCGCATTGATGTATTGTTGTATAATCTTTAATATTTACAAAGGTTGTATTATGTTAACTTTTTAATATATCTGAATGTCTTGACGTAAACTGCAGGTTTTTACTCTGTATATACATGTATATAAATGTATTTCCTGTTCAGCTAGTGTATACATATATGCCATATTTTAATTATACTGCCGCAAACACGCTATTATTTAAAGCACTATTGAATTGGCTCATTTGCAGTTAACAACGCTATCGTTTTTATTCAGCATCTCTGCAGATACTGCACATTTTTGGCAGTAGAGATATTGATGAAAAGTTGTCAGTATACGATTTGAAACATATTTATAGTCTAATATAAACGGCTAGAAACTACTGTGTAGATCATAGTGTGCATCTGTGCACCCTGGTCCGTATTTAAACCATGTCTGAGAGCGAGCACGTGTGTTGTCTGCGGTCGAAATTCAATTGCGATGACAAACCCACAGAGTCACTTTTAGAGTGTAGTTCTAAACGAATCGCAACAATAATGAGATTCATTAAGATATACGAAGACGATATACACAACAAACTTGAGGCAAATGCATTGCAATACCCACAGCCAAAACTATTGTTTCATAAAAACTGTGTTTCCACCTACACATCAACACATCATTTGCAACGGGTTCGCAAACGCAAAAGTGCATATGAATCGTCCCCAATATCACCGAAAAAAACTAGACATTCGATCAGTAATACATTTTCATTTCAAGATCATTGCCTATTCTGTGGCGATGACTGCAGTTTGGAGAAAGATAAGAAGAATCCATTGTGTTGGCGACAGGCTTACCTGTTTCGTGAAGCCGAGGGAAGGGCGTCAGGAAAACAATGCAGCTGGCGCTGTTACATATTTGTAAAAAACGTAGTGACAAGTGGGCCGCGCAAGTTTCCCAGCGTGTTTAAAGTGTAATAAATGATCTACACGCAGCTGACGCAAGATATCACGTCGACTGCCGATGCGCTTTCACTTCGACTAGATCATTGCATTCTGCATTAAAGATACATGGATCAAAACCAGTCGACAAAGCCCTTGACTGTCTCATTTCAAATATGCAATCCAATATCACACAGGTCTGGACCTCAGTTGAATTATTCCAAGCATATGTTGATTATGGCGGCACTGTACTGTCACGAAAGAAATTGATGAGCTACATTTCCGATTATTTTGGCCCAAAACTGTTGATATTGTCTGCACCAGGTATTGCAAACATTGCAGTATTCCGGAGTAAGGCATCTGATGTTCTCCGCGTAGTTAATGATGATGAAGATGATTTGGATGTTGCCATATCCAAAATCAGTACACAAATCAAACATGACGTAAATAGTATGACTGTAGTCAAATCTAGTTATAGCACATCCATCGATTGTGAATCCGCCATGCGAAATGTGAGTAGTACTGTGATGGATCTACTAACATGTGTGTCCAGTAAGCTTGATAGAACGTTGCCGGCGGTTCTTCTGGGATCAGTCATTACAGGCACACTGTCAAACCATCCAACACATCTTCAGGTAGCACTCGGTGTACTTATTCGAAGTTCGAAAGAACTTGTGAATCAACTGCATGCATTTGGTGTCACCTGTTCATATGACGAAGTGCTGCGCTTCAAGAAATCCGCTGCAATAGCAACAACACACGATGCAGGGTTATCTGGTATATCCAATTCCAGTGGCGGATTAGTACAAGTTGTCGGGGACAACTTCGATGCAGACATATCATCACAAAATGGCAAACAATCGACACATTGTCTAGCATTACTACTAACACAGACATACCAATGCATTGTAGAACAAGACATGTCGCAAAACATCAAACGTGTCAAGAAGACTGATATGTCTAAAGCAATAGAGTATGAAGTTAAAATTCAGCGGTATGATGGCCCAAAGAAACCCGAGATGCCACAAAGTGCTGCTCGCAAGTCAGTGCTTCCACTTCGTGTTCTGATCCAGCAATCGTTATCGCGAAAGAAGGCGGCCAATGCCGATTTCTCATTCATACACGATGTGCTATACTAGGACAAATGTCCTGAATTTAACGGATACAACACAGCCACATGTCGTGAACAGAAAGCTAGTATCATGTCAAAAACAACTGCTGTGTATTTGCCACTAATAGACATGACGCCTTCAGATCCAGATACAATAATGACAGCCTTATCGAGAGCACAGGAACTGACACTTAAAACTGGCCAGGATTTTATTGTTTTCACATGTGACTTACAACTCTATAGAGTAGCGCTTAATGTGATTTGGGCTTATCCCGACCGGTTTGCCAATGTAATAATGCCTCTGGGTGGAATGCATGCTTTGATGAGTTTTGTGGGCTCGATCGGTACGTTGATGGCGGAAACTGGCCTGAGTGACATTTTGGGTGATGTATTTGGTGGTTTACCAAAAATGCTAACGGGCAAAAAGTTTCCACAGAATGTTAGAGCGCTACGTATGCTTACAGAAGAGGTTTTGAGAAAGGTAGTTGAAAGCAATGATTGCTAGCATGGATGATCTTGTCACAGTGTTGGATACTATTGCCGCCAATAGCAACATTTCAAAAGTATGAATCGACGTACTTATCAAGCCTATGTTCATTATGATGTCGTTCATTAGAGCGGAGCGATAAGGGGACTGGCCATTACACTTGTCAGCCTTTAGACAAATGATGCCCTACTTCTTTGCTGCATGCCATGTTCACTATGCCCGTTATGGCTTACAATACCTACGGTCAATGGAAGCGCTTCCACCAAATATCCTGAAACATTTCCTTAATGGGAAACATGTTATGCGGCACACATCAGGTATCTGGAATGGTCTGTGGAGCTATGTGTACATAGAAACCACATTCATGAGATACGGCCATGGTCAAGGTGGAATCATCGGCATTACATTAAAGTCTGAAACGCTCAAGACTTGGGCACTGGGACTTCACATTTGTAGCAGTCTTGAGTCAAATTTGGCATCCATGGTTGACAGAGAAAAAGATGCACAGATACACGATGTGCATAAAGAGGAACGCAACGCTAGGATTACAGCTGATGCCATGGGCAGGGATGGCATACGACGGAAGCTCGAGCTATGCATATATCTTTTAGATACACATGACCACCCAGATAGCGTAGTGAATAATTATAGTCACTGGCAGAGTTGGACCACCATCTGTCAATGTGCACAATGCCTTTGAAATAGGTACCAAACAGATGCAGGAATTTGAGGATTCATTACCAACAGGTTTCAATGGAACGATCCAGAAAAAGGTAGAAACCATGTCTGTAACAAAAAAGCATGTGCACGTGAATGAAGCGAAGCTGTATGATACCAACCTCATTTGCTCGCGAGTTATAGGACTCCAGGCAAGTTCACGTGAAGTGGACATCAATGATATATTGTCACACGAGTTATCGCCTGTTCCTACATCAATGTTTACTGAAGACGGAGAAATGAGGATTTCGAAGGCTAAATCAGTGCTGAAAAAAGAATTACAGGTTGCGGTATCTTCCCGATTAGTTCGCAATACAAGCACCACAATTATTGATGGTTCAGCACTATTGTGGGTGATAAAATGGCCAGCAAGTGGGACCATGAAAGATTTTTCTCAAAAATTTAGTCAGTATGTTGGGCAGAAGTTGCAAACAGGGGATGTATACCTTACCTTTGATAGATGCTATGACTATAGCACAAAGAGTGTAACCCGACATGCTAGAACAACAGAAGCTAGTAGAGTCCACAAACTTCGGTCTAATACGAGGTTGCCACCACAAAAGGTGGTATTGACAGTTACGGAAAACAAGAAACAATTGATAGACATGCTATGTGATGAGCTGAAGGAAGACACGTTGTTTCACAAAGCGCATACACAGAAACATAAGTTAGTCATAACCGGCAAAGACAAAACACAAAATTGAGATTAGCAATGGAGGGACTGTAATTTACAGAAGAGACATGGACAATGTGCAAGAAGAGGCAGACACGCTATTGGTGCAACAAATTCTTCTTGTTTCACAAGAGACAATAGCTGGTATCACAGTTCTATCTGATGACACATACGTATTTGTTCTCTTAATATATCACTACCTGCAGGCACAGTTGACTACCATGGTCTTCATGGAGTCAACGATAAAAGACAGGGCAGTTGATGATATTGGAAAGACAGTGGAACGTCACATGGATGTTATCACAGAAGTTCTGCCAGCACATGCACTCTCGGGTTGTGACACAGTAGCGGCATACTTTGGGATTGGGAAGGGTACTGCTCTTAAAGCAGTAAGAGCTGGGCATTCCGTGTCACACCTGGACGACCTAGATAGTCATATAACTTTAGTAATAGCTCAAGCCACATAATTCGTCGCTGCGTGTTATGGGCAAACAAAGTGTGCTACTATGTCAGATTCTCGCTTGAATGTCTGGGCCACAAAAACAGGCTAAGGTTATACATATACGCCAAAGTTATCGACATTGCCTCCTACAAAAGAGGCGTTCGAAGAAAATATCAAACGTGCACATTACCAAGCACATGTATGGAGGTCACTTGAGGCCGAGTCCCCAGTTGCTGATCCATGCAAGTATGGGTGGACAAGAGATGAACTGAACAGGGCATTGGTACCTATTACGGTAACCGAAACTGTTTCACTTGCTCAACTTCATGTCGCTCATTAGGTGTGGATGTGCCAGTGACCCACCGTGTGGCTCATCGAGATGTGGTTGCCGAAGTGCAAATTTATCTTGCACTGTATTTTGTGCATGTCATGATGCCTGTTGCGCTAATTTGCACACACGTTTAAACACACTGACATAGATCTACAACTGAATTAATGCGAAATATGCATACAGAATTACGATGAACATCTACATTTATGAACCAGAAAGCAGGTTTGTGATGATGTGGATATTGTATCCGTCACTGACACCCTCATTTCGACACAGAGTAAGGTATACAATGTACACATATGCACACATACGTTATTGCTGCTATATATATATAATTATATGATACAACTGATATATAGTCACGCATTGGAATGGTAATTTTCCGCTCATTTTGCACTCCACAATCAGTGGTGTATGGTCCCCCAACAAAAACAAGAACAACAAGAGCGGCATCGTTAAACATAGCTAATCCCCTCGTGGCAACCTTGATAATGAGTTAAACACATTCGCTAAGCGCAAATGCTAAGTACAATTTTGTAACCTTGACATTGAGCGTATGAACCCGGGTTCATATGCGACACTCAATTATGTTCAGGTTAACACTGTTGCGAAATGTTATTGAAATCCATCAAGCGGTTCCAACGAAATGAGTTAAACAAATTTGCTAAACGCAAATGCTAAGCACAAAAAGTGTTACGGATGGACGGACGGACGGACATGGACTAACGTTATATCCCATTTTCGCTATCGCTAGGGTATAACAATAAACGGGGGGTGGGGACATTATACAAAATATAACAAATGACCAACAAAACAGTATTCCCAAAGAATCACTAAGAAAATAATGGTCCTAGTAGAAAACGTGAAGAAACAACAAGACATGTCACAAGAAGACACGACAGCATGGCTTCTGCCTTGGAACGGCCAGTGAATATAACTGGTTAACCCGGTGCCGAAAATCTCCCACTTACCCACTTACATCGTATAGGACAGTACGTGGATTGCTAACAAAAATATCAAGCAAGAGGGACACAAAACTACAAACATCGATGTACCATATTGTACGTGCCTGTTGCTGTGGACATTGTCTCCGCCACAGGCACGTATATTTGTGGGCATCGTAGTGTCATCATGTAGGGAACTTAGCAAACCGCACTGAAGGCACGGTCATGTCGATGCAACAAAATATATAATATACTATACTGCATCCGAATATGATACTCATACTTCTGTAATGTTGTTATTGTTAAAAACACCACCAAATACATTGACCCGCCTTGGAACGGTCAATTGTTAATTTTGTATTTAGGGTGATTGTATTATTTCACTTAACGCTATATACCTTAGTTAACATACCGTTAAGTGTCTGTAGCTGACGACATGATGAAACTAGACTTTAATGCTTGCATTTTTCGTGTAAAATAGCGAAAAATCGCAAATTTTGACAGGGGGGATAATTCATGCTATATCTCAAATTGCTCAAGGGTGCCAAGGTGGCATTCGACGGTTTTTGATACTAGACACCATTGAGCCTTCAAAGCAACAATAAAAAAAACTTTAGATGCCGAAACCAGGTTAAGACTGAAACATGGATATATCCGCCGGACTACTAGCTTCGTGCCCACTCCCACCCTTTATGTTTCTGCCTGTGCCAACAGGAAAGCATTTGGACAAGTTTCCTCATGATTGTTTGTAATAATTGTAAAATAAATACAGTTTTAAACTAATGTGCATGAAGCCAAGTATATGCATAATTAATTGACAGAGTCATTGAGTGAAATATGCTGACAGTATGGGTACCTATGTACATATATTAGTTGCTCAAAATGTAACCCTGATTTACTCCCCATCATCGGTAGTAGAGCTATAGTGCGGTCCATAGCATTCTCATGCACAGTAGTCTGGAGTATGATCAGTGTTCAGTTTCCACAACTATATCAGAGGGTGATGGTGTAATTAGGCACACGCGCATAATGAACGGAGCTAATTGTGACCATAGATATTCAGGAAAATGGAGAGAACTGTAACTTTCATATTCCGTAGATTAGCCAATTTACACCATCAGCAATCATATGTACATTCTTTCAACTAATTGGAAAACAAACATATTCCAATTAACACTGAACATTTACGTTCACCACAGGCAACTTTGTTTGGGAATTTGTGATTTTGTTTTCAAGACATGGTCACGCGATCCATGATATTCAGTGGACATGACTAACAGAAACAAGAAAACATTGCAAATGCGGTTTTATCGCACCTGTTCTGTTGTGTCACGGACTGTGCTATATTCACAGTCAAAATGTGCTCAAAGACCATCAGGGATGGAGAAAATAATAGCATCACTGGAAGCATCACCGTGAGACTTTCTATAGCCACCACGCTGCACTGAACTGCGCTGATGTGACAAGACATAGATCCATGATAATTACCGAACACGACTACCGGAAAAAAGTATATATTCCAAGTGTGGGTCTAGTGCACCTGTTGCTGTAGTAGAGGATACAAATACCTCTGACACAGCACCGGGTTAATCAAAATTAAATGTAAAACTTAACACAATTGATACCAACAATGGGCAAAATGTGTATAACTTTCGAAGTGACAGTCGTGTGCATACAATGACGACCGAGATTGTGAAAATTGGAAATATATCACTGAAGATGCTTAGCCTTCTTATTTTTTCTTAAAATGATCGTAAATGTACTATACAGTTTCTATAATGCCTAGGCTATTAATGCACTATATATGAAAAGTAAATATCTAAATTGTATCATTGGTGAACTCAAAAAAGAGAAGTACGCCAATGACACTATTTAATTATAATGGAGAAGCTGTAACACCATCTTAAATATATAAATACCGGTTGCGGTTACATTGTGGTGTTTGGTGTACGAATGGTGTCAAAACTAAACTTACAGGTGCAGCTATAAAAAATGCAGTTGCACCTGTAAAAATACAGCTGCACCTGTAAAAAATACAGCTGCACATGTAAAAAAAATACAGCTGCACCTGTAAAAATTCAGTTTAGTTTTGACCCCGTTCATACACCATATGTATTTTGCATTTCTATCACAGTTTCTTCATAACTCAATAATTTTCAACAACTTCCGGTATTTTACAATCTGCCAAATTGGCGATTAATTGCGCAATGAATTGATTGGTCGAAATGGACCAATCAATATTGTCTTTGGTGTTTCAATGGTCAACGCTATATATATAAGCGTTGTTCGTGCTATGTACCTGGTCAGCTTATTGCAGACTAATACAGTGATCACAACACTTCAGACCTCTCTCTCTCTCTTGCTCACTCGCTCGTACCCGGTAGATTTTTTCATCCTACTGACTTATCAATAAACCGTCAGCCTTTACGAACCTTACGATTACGGCCTATGGTAGGTCCCTAAAAGCGGCCTTCAACAACCAAAGTACTCGTCCCTCCCACCACGCGGACCTACTACAGTACCATTCATACATGTAGCATAACATCATGATAATAGACCTTAAGCCACCAATAACCCCCCCCCCTCCCCCCCTGTGGGATTTTTGGTCAGTATGATTTTCAGATTCAGTATTCAGTAACCTATTGTCTATCAAACCTGATTGTCTGCGCCTACAAAGCCGATGAATGAACAAATGGCGGCCATTTTCCAAAATGGCCGCCATACAAAACTGGGTGGTTTTAGTTCAGGCCGATATGTGTCATTTAAATCACGTTCTTCCAAGTAAAGCGATATCATTTTTTCACCAATTGAGTATAAAATGACTTACAATAAGTTTTATATTGGATACCATCCTCAAATAGCCACAATTATCAAAATGGCCGCCAAAATACTTAATTGTTTATGCTTGCAACATTTTGTTTCACCACACGATGAGCTACCTACAATTTAATCATGTCAGTAGCAACATATTCACATGGCAGATCCTTTTTCACATCGATTTGCATTATTTCAGGTGTGCTATCAACGGTAATTATTTTCAAAATGGCCGCCAAACAGGTATTATATAATGGCCCTTTCGGGTATTTTTGTCGTTGTGAACAACGACAAGCATATGGCGCAATTCCATTTTGTTAATTGTGAAAATTACATAAAGTTAATATAATTAGGTCGAAATGAGAATGCGGTTATCGGATACATGTCTGTGTTAGTAATATTACAAGGGGGCTGCGAGATTGGAAACTGTTCTTGTCAAACAATTCAAACAAAACACAACTAATTAGACTTCTCATGTCTGAATGGATGTAAGATAAGCACGCTCCAAAGCTGATCGGCAAGACTATTCAGTTTGTAAGCGGGGAGCAATGTATGCAGCTAACTAGCACTGATGGTAAGACTACACACACTGTTGAGATAGAGGAGTTGCACTCATCGCAAGAGGAGGCGGATACACGGCTAATCCTGCATTGTGCGTACCATGCACTGCATACACCAGAAAACAGCACCATTATTGTGAGATCCCCAGACACGGATGTGTTTGTTTTGATGTTGAAATTCGGACAGAAGCTGAAACAACAACTGCTGTTAGATACCGGAGTTGGGAACAAGAGGCGGCTTGTTGACATACATGGTGTCATTGGAGAAATAGGAACTGAACTGTGTTTAGCATTGCCTGCACTCCATGCTTTTACAGGCTGTGATAGCACAAGTGCTTTCGTTCGGCGTGGTAAAGTTACTCCTTTGAAAACACTCCAGCGGCATCCAGAGTTTATTGAAGCCTTCCAGAAGTTGGGAATGTCTCAGTAAGTTGATGAAAAGCTATTTCAAACGCTTGAACACTTTGTATGCTTGCTGTACAACAAATCAGACATTACAGATATCAACAAGCTACGAATGGAGCTATTTCTACAAAAGTGTAACCCCAGGTCTGGCGATCTTCTTTCGACGTACAATGGGGCTGGCCTAAGCCTTTTACCACCATGCAGATCGTCACTGAAAATGCATGTAGCAAGAGCCAACTATCAAACGCTCATTTGGAACAATGCTGACCGGCGTGATGCAGACATACCGCCACCAGATGAACATGGATGGAAAGTTAACAATGGCTTGTTAGAATGCAAGTGGACAGAAGGAGATCACCTGCCAAGTGAAATGGTTGATCTGTTAATAGAGGAACGGGATGACGTACCTGATACTGATGAAACAGAAGATCCTGAAGCAGAGAGCCTACTTGATGCCATGTTTGACACTGATGACGCGCATGACTAGTTTGGATTTATCTTAACCTACTCTCACAATTAGAACTTCACATAACTTGCCTGATGTTGTGAGGATCGCAATTTGAATATTGTAAACCATGATGTATTTTGCCTCTTGAATTGTATTATATGTGGCTTGAACGTTTGTATATTGTGTTTCATCTTGCCTGATGCTGTGATGATTTCCTCGCCATAGATGCGATGTTTTGACATTAACAACATGTATACTTTTTTTTTTGCAAGTTGAATGCTGTAAACCATGATATATGTTGCCTCTTGAATTGTATTATATGTGGATCAAGCTGTTGCCTATTGTGTTTCATCTTGCCTGATGCTGTGAGGATTACGTCGCCACATGTGCGATGTTTTGACTTTAACAATATGTAGAATATTTTGTATTGCAAGTTGAATACTGTAAACCATGATGTATGTTGCCTCTTGAATTGTACTATATGTGGATTAAGTTTTTACCTATTGTGTTTCATCTTGCCTGATGCTGTGAGGATTGCCTCGCCACAGGTGCGATGTTTTGACTTGAACAACATGTAGAATATTTTGTATTGCAAGTTGATTACTGTAAACCATGACATGTGTTTCCTCTTGAATTGTATTATATGTGGATTACGTTTTTGCCTATTGTGTTTCATCTTGCCTGATGCTGTGAGGATTGCCTCGCCACAGGTGCGATGTTTTGACTTTAACATGTCGAATATTTTGTATTGCAAGTTGAATACTTTAAACCATGACATGTGTTGCCTCTTGAATTGTATTATATGTGGATTCAGTTTTTGCCTATTGTGTTTCATCTTGCCTGATGCTGTGAGGATTGCCTCGCCACAGGTGCGTTGTTTTGACTTGAACAACATGTAGAATATGTTGTATTGCAAGTTGATTACTGTAAACCATGACATGTGTTTCCTCTTGAATTGTATTATATGTGGATTACGTTTTTGCCTATTGTGTTTCATCTTGCCTGATGCTGTGAGGATTGCCTCGCCACAGGTGCGATGTTTTGACTTTAACAACATGTAGAATATTTTTTATTGCAAGTTTAATACTGTAAACCATGATGTATGTTGCCTCTTGAATTGTATTATATGTGGATTCAGTTTTTGCCTATTGTGTTTCATCTTGCCTGATGCTGTGATGATTGTCTCGCCACTATAGCGAGATTATTAATGTTGTAGATCAACTACTGTTGCCGATAATGATCTAGTGCCTCGAAATGTTTGAATATTCGGATATATTTCAAAATCGGTACCGTCAATTTTTATTTGAGAAATGTCCGTACAGACGGACGAAAACACGGACTCATAGTATATTTAGTAAGCATGGACAATAATGTTACATATTTGAGTTGTTTTCAATCCATAGTAAGCGGTTATAATGTTGTTAAATTGCATTCTATTACATACCTGTTAAATTGCCATTGTAAAATGAGTGGGTGGGGAATGGTCGAAAATACGTTATTTTTCACTTTGTATATTTTGTGGTAGACACTAAATAGTCGACGTATATACATTGGATATGTTCAATTGGCCCTACTAGACTACATTGACATTGATAAAATGAAAAAACTCCAACTTTTCATAAAGTTATTAACATGTATATTTTACCATTGAAATTGGGTGGGTGGGGTAATAAAACCTGTAAAATATGACTTCTCGATTGTCAAATTTATTTCAATTGTATATTATTCTATTCCATGGTGTTCAAAATCTCGGAAAACGTACGAAAATACCATCTTATTCGAACAAAAGGATATAAGTTAGACAATTTTTATTAAAAAATGCGATTTTTCAAGATACTAAAAATACCGAGGGTGACATACCTGAAAATGGCGCCATATGTTCATCCATCGGGTTACAGAGCGCAGACAACGGATTCACACTCATAATTGAATGTAGTTTCATGAAATATATGTCTGCAAAAATCCCACAGGGGGGTGGGGAGGGTTTCGGTTATTGGCTCACGGGCTTTAAAGCTATATTTTGGTAAATTTAGTTTCATACACCAACGTCGCCCGCTATACATGTAGGTAGTGCCTGTTTCATATTATTGTTGTTGTTATCTTACTAGTAGCTTTCCGCTCGCTTTCATTTAAAATTTAAATGAATTTGTTTCGTTAAAATTTAGATTTTTCTTTTTATCCAAGATGGCAGGAGCTGGAAGTTTTGAAGACGCCGGTTTCAATTTAAATCATTTATTCTATTAAGATCTACATCTACCAGGAAAGGATACTTGCATTAACACTTCAGATTTATGGTTTTATGAAATAGAGTAAGTTTTGGAGGTGGCACTGGCATATTTTGAAATGGCAAAAATGCTAATGGGCTTTCATACCGATGAACAAAACTCAGCAACAAAAACAAACACAAAGTTGCTGAGATTTTGTCACACAGAACTAGTTAGTGCCGTGAATGGGAAAAAATATATGGCAAGGCTTAGGAAACGGGATGGGTTCTACCGAGCACATCCCGTTTCTGTGCCGCGCCAGATATTTGTTTCCCATTCACGGCACTAACATACTATTCTATTTATCCCATCAACACCTACAAATGGCTTTAAAATGCAAAGAAATAACCCCAGCCACCGCACATATTCATACGCAGTGATTAGGTCGTATTGACAGGATATCCAAAATGTTTCACGGCACCTTGTTTCACGGTACATACGCACAGTGTTGACGGGATAAATATACAATTTATACATGTAGTCTCATTTTCATTAACATAATTCAGTATTCTTTTGTTATATTATTCAGTTTATTTTGTAGCTCAGTTTTTTAGTGTTGCTTATAAATGATATATTATTTAAACTATACTCTACTATGACGCGAATGAATTTACGTCATACGACCGACCCAGAATGGTTCAACATAGCTGTTGAATATGCTGCAGAACAGTGACCTCTTGTATCGATTTGAATGTGCAAATGAGAAAAAAATCCATAATGCGAATAAAATGCCAACTTATTTAATGTTTTCAGCTACATTAAATCTCAGGGGGCAGTTGTAGGTTAAGATCCATATGAGGTTTGATGATTTTCTATTAATAAAACAATGACGAAACAAGGCACACGCCATGTAAGTTTGTACCTTCGGACATCTGCGTAATTTCATGAAAAACGTTTACAAAATTTACATTATTTTCCGTAAATGTTGTCAAAAGTTAAAAAAGTTTTCAGAGTACATGCGGAATATATGTCTTGTCAACTATTTACTTTATTTATTAAAAATATTGTAAATTGCGTAAATTTATTTAATACAATTACTCAGATGTCCAAAGGTACAGTCGAACCTCCCCGAACGGCCACCTCTCTACAACAACACCCTCTCTATAACAGCCGCTATTTTATATCCCAAATGGATGATTTCCTCTATATCTAACCCTTAGACTGTTGAGCACGAAAATTGTCGTCTGCTGTTGCTTTTTTTTTATTTCTCAATAAAACATGTTTTGACAGCACTTTAGAATTATTTCCATTGGAAATGATTCTAAAATGCTGTCAAAGCATGTATTTGATGAGAATTATCGAAGAAAATAAATAAACAGCAGAACACATAATTTAATTCAGCGTTAACCGCCATACAACAGCCACCTCTCTACAACAGCCAGTTTTGCGTCTTCCCATGGTTGGCTGTTATAGAGAGGAATCACTGTAATACAATTACTCAGATGTCTGAAGGTACAAAATCGCATGATGTGTCTCTTATCTGTGTGGAGCTGGATAATGTGTATTTACGAAATTATTTAAAACAAGAGTGCCGTAAGTCACAAAATACGCCCGTCGAATATGGGCCAGACAGCGAAGATGCAGAAATATGAAGCTGTCACCAAGGCAAGAAACATTAATGAGAATTTGAAACTCTATAGCATCATTTCTTCATCTCGTTGTGCTAAACATGTATACTAATTTAGGCAGAGATGTGTAAAGTAGAAATAATATAAAATTGGAAACAAAAATGTAGAAAAAATGGCTAAGTTAAAAAGATGATATTTTTGTTAAAAAATATTTTTTCGCCATAAAAGCACCAAGGTGCACATCTTCAATATGTGTAGAAGATGTATAGTTTCAGATCGATCGACTGAACGGTTTCAGAGGAGTTGACACAAACTATGTACCCTATATGGAATTGTATAGAAAAATGTAGAAAAGATGGCTAAGTTAAAAAGGTGATATTTTTTATTTTTGTAAAACAATATTTGTTCGGCATCAAAACACCATGGTGCACATCTTCAATACAATGTAGAAGACGTGTGTATAGTTTCAGATCGATTGACTGAACGGTTTCAGAGGAGTTGTGTACACAAACTCGGTACCCTATATACAATTGTATAGACAAATGTAGAAAAGAATGGCTAAGTTAAAAACGTGATATATTTGTTAAAACATATTTTTCGGCATAAAAACACCAAGGTGCACATCTTCAATATGTGTAGAAGACGTGTGTATAGTTTCAGAACGATTGACTGAACGGTTTCAGAGGAGTTATGTACACAAACTCTGTACCCTATATAGAATTGTATAGAAACATGTAGAAAAAATGGCTAAGTTAAAAAGGTGATATTTTTGTTAACAAATATTTGCACGGCATCAAAACACCAAGGTGCACATCTTCAATATGTGTAGAAGACGTGTGTATAGTTTCAGAACGATCGACTGAAACGGTTTCGGAGGAGTTGTGTACACAAACTCTGTACTCTGTATAGAATTGTATAGAAAAGTGTATAAACAACGGCTAAGTTAAAAACGTGATATTTTTGTTAAAAAAATATTTTTTCGGCATAAAAACACCACGGTGCATATCTTCAATATGTGTAGAAGACATGCGTACAGTTTCAGATCGATCGCCTGAACGGTTTCAGAGGAGTTGTGTACACAATCTCGGTACCCTATATACAATTGTATAGACAGATGTAGAATCAAATGGCTAAATTAAAAAGGTGATATTTTTGTTAAAACATATTTTTTCGGCATAACAACACCAAAGTGCACATCTTCAATATATGTAGAAGACGTGTGTATAGTTTCAGATCGATGGACTGAACGGTTTCGGAGGGGTTATGTACACAAACTATGCACTTTTTGTGTCCGCCGCCAACCCGCCCCGCGGTAAAACATAATACGTACCGTGTTTTAAAAACGTTCGTATGCAAATCATGACATTTTGCAAGATGTAACTGATACTGTAAGTAGTATATAAGAGTCACAATGATACCATCACCTCTGGAAGGCACCGGCTAAGCGCGGCACCTTCCACCGCATGATGGTATCATTGGTGACTCTTATATACTATACCGCGAGACCATATATTTATGACATGAGAAGATACACCCTATTAGAGATAAAAATCCCTATGTTATACTCAGTATATATATATACAACAATCTGTCATACTTTTATTACGAATAAAATAACAACTGACACCCTATTAAAGATAAGAAATCCACTCAGTATTTTACAGCAATCTATCACAAATATAAACTGACACCCTATTAAAGACAAGTTATCCATAAGTTATACTAAGTATATTACAACAATCTCTCATACTTTATTACGAATAAAATATAAACTGACACCCTATTAAAGATAAGAAATCCATAAGTTATTCTCAGTATTTTACACCAATCTGTCACAAATATAAACTGACACCCTATTAAAGACAAGTTATCCATAAGTTATACTAAGTATATTACAGCAATCTGTCATACATTTATTACGAATAAAATATAAACTTACACCCTATTGAAGATAAAAATCTATTGGTTATACTCAGTATAATGCATACCATAAAGCAAATGAGAGAGCAAGCTAAGAGTTGGGGAATTTCCCTAAGAGGTTTGAGACTCAAGAAAGATATAGCAGATAGGATAAGTGAGGCGCGAGCCGTCGTCTACGAGGAGAGGCTGCGGCGTGCGGTTTCGACCGGACGACTGCCCGCCGACCCCGAAATACGCTCCGAGAAATTGGAGAACGAGACGACGGCCAGTCTGCGCGCCACCGCTTGCGCGCAGCGTGTAAAATAAGATCGCACCGCACGTAGAAAACCCCTATACAAGGCGTACTACAATAAGATTTATCAAGGGTTGGTGGGGAGACCTCCCAAGAAGAGGAGAGATATCGCCAGAGCTTTGGTGGAGGAGGGTCCCAGGATTCTCGCCGAAGAAGCCGAAGTTAGGGAAACTGTTGATAGGGGTAGGAGGAAGATAGTATGGACTTTCGAGAGGGGGGGTAGACAGGGAGATCGCTAATCGCATAATGAATAAAATTCGCCCAGAGATGACCACGGCATGTTATCTGAGGTATTCGTGCTCGTATCGTATTAGGAACATAGAGACCGACGCTACTATGATCTATCACAAACAATCAAAGGGCAGTCCGTGGATAAACGAGATCGCAAAAGCCGAGAGTTGGATATCCGATAGAGAGAAAGGTCGAATGGACATCGACAAAGTCGATAGACCAAACACAAAATGGACCTTCGTTCGTTGGATATCGGTCGAGGTGAGATGATCATCGACGCACAACAACTTCTCATGGGAGCGGGAAAACTCCCAGACTGGTTAAGACAGAAAAAGGGAATGTATTCCGTCGACACGTACGACGACTACTTGTGTCTGTTTAGGTGCATAGCCATCCAACGTGGAGGGAGACCAGACCGCTGTTGTGAGAAGGCACGAGCTCTGGCTCGCGAATATCTCGGGCATGATAACGGACCGGGTAGCCAGGGAATTCCCCTGGACGATATTAAGAACGTCGAAGAGCATTTCAAGCTGGGTATTCGCGTTTACGAGCCCACCGCCGATGGAGTGTGGTACCTCATGAAGGTTCCGGCAAATTACGACGTGGTTGGGGGGAAGACAATGACGATAGGAATGTTTGGAGGTCACTCGTTCCTCATAACGAATCTCCGCATGATGACGAACGAGTACGGGTGCACCGGATGTCAACAACGGTTCACAAAGTCGTGTAACATGCACAGGCACGCGACCACCTGCATGGGTGGGAAGACCGTGGTGACATGTCCAGGTAAGAGGGTAGAGAGACCGCAGTCGACCTACGAGAAGGCGTTCTATCCTAAGGGGTCAGCGAGTGTGAGGTCGATTCAATGGTTGAGCAGAGAAGAGGAGAGGGTGGGAAAGCACATACATCACGCCGATTGCGGTCACGGTGGTAAGAGGTGGGTGGCCGGTGATCCGGTCGACGGTTACTGTCACGAGACCGAGACCGTGTTTCAGTTTCACGGATGCTACTGGCACGGGTGTCCGAGGCATTGCATGAGAGGTAACGCGAGATCACTGTACAAGAGGACGAAAATTCAAGACGCCAAGATAAGGAAGGCGGGTTACGAGCTGATGTTGATGTGGGAGTGCGAGTGGTTGAATGAGGTGAATACCTACTATCCACAATCGCCGCGCCAGGAGGAGACGACTCTGTACCCTCACCAGATAGTCTATGACTTCGAGGCGTATCTCGACAAGTCAAAAACCACGCGACCCACCAAAGACCTGACCTTCGAGGTCGAGCACGTTCCTATATCGGTGTCGTTGGGGGATACGATGCATGAAGTGATCACACACCTATGCGAACGAGATCCCGACACGCTAGTCGAGAAGTTCGTGACCGAGCTGCAGATGAGAGGCAAGGCAATCAGGGAGGGGGTTAGGAAGAAATATCTGCCGGCCGACATAGATATGTTGTCGAAGTCTCAGCAAGCAAATATTATCTCTTGGATTGACCAAGTCCCGGTGGTGGGGTTCAACTGTAACAGGTACGACCTGAACCTCATCAAGCAGTACTTTGTAGAGAAGTTGGCGGCCACCGTGAATAAGGTGATGGTCGGAAAGAGAGCCAGCACGACGATGTTTCTGTTTACCCCGGACTTTAGATTTATCGACATCATCCAGTATCTGGGACCCGGTAACACGTACGACCGGTGGATTAAGGCGTACGACTGTAAAACGGTAAAGTCTCATTTTCCGTACGAGTGGTTCGATAGCGCGGACAAGCTCGACCATCCGGGGCTGCCAGACTATCCCGAGTGGTACTCGAAGTTGAAGGGTGAGTTCCTACTGTCGTTGTAAGTGTGTAAGAAGGTATTCCGAGAAAAGGGGATGAAGACGTTCAAGGAATTGTTGCAACACTACAACGACTTGGATGTAGGACCGTTCCTGGAGGCTCTGACTAAAATGACGGAGTTCTACAGGGGAAGAGGCGTGGACATACTCAAAGGATGCTGTGTCTCTGCCCGGTGTTTCCCTTCAGTACCTACTCCGCGGGTCGATCGATGGGAAGGCGGACACGCCAGAGCTGTGGTCACCGAAGTCTGAAACTTATGAGATGATGAAGCAGGGATTGGTCGGTGGTCCGTCCATAGTAAAGACAGTCGTATATAGACTGTTTCGTGAGGAAGGTCAGGAGTGAAAAGTGGTTCGGATTTGCGGATTTGGATATAGAGGTCCCGGAAACGTTGTGAGACAAGTTCTCGGAAATGTCACCGCTGTTCGTTAATCGAGAAGTCGATGAGAACGAGGTTCCACAGCACATGAAGGACTACCTGGCCGGGACCGGGAGGAAAAGAGTCGAAGGACAGAGAAAGCTCGTGGGGGCAATGTCCGCCAAGAAGATGATCATATACTCCCCGCTGCTAAAGTGGTATCTGGAGCACGGTCTGATCGTCAAGGCGGTGCATAGGGTGATAGACTACACGCCCGGCAAACCGTTTCAATGGTTCGTTAAAGAGGTCACCGCTGCTAGACGGACGGGGGACGTCGACAAGAGCAAGGCGGTGTTGGCGGAGATATTCAAACTGGTTGGCAACGCGTGTTGTGGCAAGCTGATAGACGCACAAGAGAGACACCTGAACACCACATATACGAAGGATGAGAAGACTGTCGATCGGGCACTGAGGTCGGCGTGGTTCGAAGACCTGGAGGAGATTGGGGAGGCTTACGAGATATCGAGCAGGAAGACTCGACTGGTGATCAACAGACCGTTTCAGTGTGGCATAGCGGTCTACCAGTTGGCCAAGCTCCGGATGCTGGAGTTCTACTACGATTTCTTGGACAAGTACGTGGATCGCGGAGATTTCGAACTGATACAGATGGACACCGACAGCATGTACTTCGCGCTGTCGGAGACGACGCTGGCGGCGGTGGTGAGAAAGAATATGAAGAGAAAGTTTAATAAGGAGAAGACCGAGTGGTTGGCGTGGGACGTGTGGAGCAACAGAACTCCGGGACTGTTCAAGCTGGAATTCGAAGGGGATAGAGCCATCGCTCTGTGTAACAAGTGTTACTACGTGAGCGGTGATGGAAAATCTAAGCACTCGGCCAAGGGGATGTCGAAGAGATCTAACGATCTGACTTGGGGAAGGTATAAGAGTGCTCTCGAAGGGGGTAGGAATATGGCGGAGAACAGGGGATTCCGAATGATTAACGGGGTGATGAAGACATACTGTCAACAAAAAATAGGACTCTCGGTGTACTACGACAAGAGGAGAGTGATGGAAGACGTGTTAGACACCGAGCCTATAGGATAGGTAAAACTCTGAGAGAGAATACTAAAGACTCTGACGATCCGGGGGTAGCTGGGTGTCAGAAGGCACCGCAAGAAGTTCTTCGCGAACAAACCCTCGAGATGGCCCATCATCCAAATAGTAGAGCACGGGCTCATCGGGCTTGGTAATATATCGATCTGGATGATTTACATTGAGACACCACACGGGATCAGTCGCGCGGCGGCTGCCCCCTTCGAGCTCTCCCGGTTGATAAAGGTACCGGACGTCAATATCCGATGGAAGCCGTTGCTCCTCTAAACCAACGGGTCGCCCGCGCGAGACGGCAGAGGGCTCGCTCGTCACCCTTTTAAACTTGATAGCATCTACGGGCTTCTTACCTATCAATCTGGTCACCTCTCCGTTCAGTGCGGAGACCACGGCGGGCAGTCTGGCCACCCACTCGGTCGATCGCGAATGAGGGTCTACAAGTTCTTTAGCGTATTGGTCTCCGAACAGTCTCTCAGCCAGGGTTCGATTGAAGCGCTCCACGATCCCCTGGTCCCGGTGGATGTTGACGCGGCCGCGTCTGACAGACACGTCGTGCTTAGACAATAGATGAGAGACCGCGCCCATGAACTCGCGGCCGGGATCGACCTGGAGAAGATTCGGCCATTTGAGAGGACTCCTCTTATATATTCGGGAGAGAGCCACGGCCACCTCCTTATACTCTTTAGTGGCCAACGGCTCAGCCCCCTTATAACGACTCGCTACGTCAAAGATTGTCAGTGCGTACTTGTACGTCTTACGACCGACGCGATCGTGAGGGAGAAACAGGAGATCCGCTTGGTGAACTTGCTTCGGTACCGGCACGTCGAATTTCGGGCGCGGAATATTGTGAGGCGCGGGTAAATAGATCTGCCAGATGGCCTGCTTCTTGAGCCATTCCTTGACAGCGTTTTCTGAAACCTTGGTCGCCGCCGCGAGGTTCTTGATGGCAGAGAGTCCCTTCCAGTAGCCGCGGGGCTATAGTACATGTTCGCTAGCTTGCGCGTTAGGCGAACCGATAGTTTGGTATTAAGTTTGCGCGTGTTCATCGTATGCGATGTATTCTAATATATCGGACAATCTCCAACATGCCCTCGCCAGATCGTCCGGTAACTGCGTCGATAATAATAAACCTTTGTTGGAAGTACAATCGCGATTGGGGGTTAAGTTCTGAAGGAACTTGGGAAAATCTAATCCCCCAGGATTGGTGGAGGAATCTAACATCCGCTTTGCGAAAAGGGTGGCCGCTTTTTCGTCCTCCCGCCACGTCTCGAGAGAATCTCGGGCCAGACGAATCATACCCTTTGCACCAGCTATGCGGTGTTTAAGGGCAGTGTAGCCTACATCAATCATAGCAAAATAAAGTTCGTCAACTTGACGTCAACTGACATCTTATCCACTTGAAAAGCTGAGAGACGCCTACCGAGATAATGCTCCGATTGTCCCCCAGCAACCAGCGCAGCTAGCCGCTCTCGTCGCGCCGCATTTTCATTTTCATTCGGAGTCGTTGCACTCAACCCAATACCAACCGCCGTTGGAGTTGGAGTTGATTCCGATTGCTCTGTCGGATCATTATCTTTCAGGATGTTGGCAGTCGGAGTTGAGGTTTCTTGTTCAGTATTGTTCAGCATTTGTTCAGCAATTGCTAAGCATTGTTAAGCATTTACTCGGCAGTTACTAAACCAGCGTTAAGTAATTGCTAATTAATTATTAATTAATTGATAACTTCGTAAGCAGTTGGTTGATCAGTCTTTAGCATAAGCTTGGCGTGCTTAGTTTCCGAAAGCATATGTCGAACCTCCAGGCGCTCCTCGCGCGTTGGGATAACGTCATTCTCTCGAAGACAGTCATCGAATGAGTCTCGGTCCTTGCAGTGAAAGTGGGCGACCCATTTCGTTTGCTCGCGCAGATCCTTGAGGACGGCGTTGTACTTTTGAGTGGATATCCATACGCTTTGCCTAGCATGGCGGCCAGAAAATGCGAGCTCGGAGAGCATGTCCTTCTTTTTGGTCATCGCCGCCTTGGCCGAGCAATCATCAATCACGTATAGGGTGGGCTCACCCTGGAATTTTTGGTATAAACCACGCAGCCAATCGTGAAGCCTATCACCGGGGTCAATAACGTATACCTCAGGGTCGGTCCATATCCACGGGCGCCGCTGATAAGTATCGTTGTGCCGCACAGTGGGACACAGGATCACAATATGACGAAAGGCATCGCGGTAGGAGCCCTCGAGCAAGTCTAGGATGAAAACCGTTTTTCCACATCCTGTCTGCTCACATATTATGGCAGAGTGGGCATCTCCAATCGTGAATTGGTATTGATTGCTAATTTTCTTAATTTTTTCAAATTTATTAATTAATAAATCGTTAGAATGATTGCTAATTTTCTTAAACTTAATTAAATCAATAGAGTGCTGAGACGTATCGACCATCTTCGATGTTGAGTTGTGCGTCTGTAATTATATATAAGTACACGTTCAATGGCCCGGCTCCGTCCGCCTCTTTGGTTATCTGGATCGTCACACCCTCGCTAGCGTTCTCAACTTGGGGTCCGTTGCCGTGTATTTGGTCGTCGTCGCTGGCTCGCATGTCTAGCCATAACGCGTATTTGGTATTCAGGAACTCCGCGAGGGAGACGGCCGAGAGATGCAGGTCTTTGGCAACTGCTGCAACCTCCGGAGAGCGCTTAGAGCCGGCAGCAAACTGCTTTCTTACTTCGTCCCACTGCTGTCGCGCGCGAAGACCCGCGCTGTAGAGTTGATTGGGTACTCCCTCGATCGTCACCTCTACCTTCGTGATTTTGGGGCTATAGAATTTGTCGGTTTTTCTAGCACCGAACGCGAACCGAGCATCCTCGAACAACATCAGTATACCTTTCATCGAGCGGGCGGGTACGTTGACGTTAATATTCCACAATGTGTCGCCTTTGTCTTTCGTCATCTTGCGATGGCGAAGAACTCGGTCGTAAAGTATGGCAACGCGCCCGGCGTACTGGGTTCTGATCAATCGCGCTAGTTCGGGCATCGTGACCATGTCGTACTCCAGCGAAACATTATCGATCGTATACGTCGATAACATGTCGCTGGCTATGAGAACTCGGCCGTAGTCGTTGAACGTTAGTTCGTATTCGAGGCGGTCAGCCAAAGCGCTCTGATAGTAGGGCATGTGACTCTCCAGCAACTCAAAGTCGAGCGGGATGTAGAAGCGGTTGCCGTAAGCGCCCGCGACCGCGTTGTCGCTCGCGACGTTATCTGCCTTGTTACCAGCCCCGATTCTAAGTTTGGTTACGTTCTTATTTCGACTGGTGTCAATACCCTGATAGACAGCGTTTTCGCGCTCTTGCGCCGTCATCCATAGGTCCTGATAACAATGGTAGACGTCGCTGTCATCGATCGACATCACCTCATTACCAGAAATCTTTATCATGGTCTTCTTGACTATGGCGCGACCAAGGTTCTGAACGACGGTTCGGTCCGTGTCCGCGTCCGTCGACGGTATAGACTGAGTTTGCGACCGTATTGACTCGAAGACATAATTTAGTGAAACTATATTAAACCCGTATGGTTTTGTCTTTAATACATAATTAATTTTAAGAAAATTATAAAGATGGCTGATTACGATATTAACATGGATGAAATCGGCAGAGACGATTTCCGCGATGATGATGACATCGATGATGACATCGATGACCATGACGAAACGACCTTCATAGAGACGCCAGCACCCCAAAATACACCTTTGTTTGTTCCAGGCGAACCACGAAATACGCCTTCGATTGGTCCAGGCGCATCTTTGTTTGTTCCAGACGCACCAGGAACTCCATCTGCTGGTGCCCCTATGTGGGAGGCCCCACCCACAACTCCGGCATGGGCGGGCGGTGCCGATATTCCTGCGGGGATCTCCAAGAATGAGCTGGCGCCTCTCACGGAAACGGATTCTCTGGTGAAACGGTGGGAGAGTGAGGTGTCTAAACACGGCATCAATGCCACGTTGGAGTTCCGCAGCACTAAAAGAGGAGAACTGTGGGTTAAATGGGGCAAGAGCTGGAAGTTGCTGACGTACAAGAACGACCCGACCCGGTTCCTCGGGGCCTCTTCCTTGAACCGATATGGAATATCCCTCGCTCGAGCTCTCGGAGTGATCGATGATCGGTCGCAGCTACCTCAACAAATGTAAAAACCCTACAGTCTACCGACGAAACGCTGGCGAAGACGGCCGCCACTATAGAAATGAGCGAGCTCAGCGATGTCCCTCGTATAGCCACCGACGGTATTCACACAATTGAAACTACGGTCAACGAAATGAACGGCATGAAATATGACCCACCATTACCTCTTCGCGAACTCCTGGGACTCGATAAGGCTCTGCAAACAACTCGGGCGAACTGGTCAATAACCTCTCCAAACTCACGGTGCTGGACAAACATATCGCGCTAGAAGAAAGAAAACTTGGGGAAGTCCGTGACGATAGAGAATCTACCGAGCGGATCAACTCCTGCGGTCGTTGCGGGACGAAAGAGAAGCTCGCTTGAAGGCTGCTTCGACTAACCGTAAGGCACTTTCCGGCCAATTAAGTCGGAGCCGCGAAACAATCTCGAGGGTTCTGCACGAGGACACGACACTCAGTGAGCGTCTTCGCACTCTGTTCAGAGAGAAGGGCGTCACGATAGTAACCATCATCGCAGCTTTCAGCATGATTATATCGACCCTAATTCTATCTATATCGTCTCTATTTGTAGCTGTCAATGCTGGTGCCGCACCAGCACCCGCACCAGCACACTCACCAGCACCCGCACCAGCACCCGCACCAGCACCCGCACCAGCACCCGCACCAGCACCCGCGCCATCCGGCGCAGCCAAGGAGTGGATAAAAAAACAACTAAAAGCCCTCGCCAGTCTCCTGGCTAAATTAGCAGGAAAGGTGGCTGCCGCGCTGCCTGGTTTGATAGGAGGTCTCCTCTCCTTCTTGTTATCTATATTATCAAAAACGGTCGGATGGCTCGCCGAGAATGTTTGGGCTTTAATCGTGGCGATCGCCGGTCTCCTACTATTCTTCGCCAGAGAGTTCCTAAAACCAAAGCGTAAATAGTCCGATCGCCACGAGGGCGACGACGAGCGCTAATTTCTCCTCCTCGTGTGTGCTTCCAATCTCGATTGGTGTTTCAACATTGTTGATGATTGGATTGGGGGAACTCGATGGTGCATCCAATTTACTAATTGGGGGTACTGGGTTCGATTGTGTTGAGGGATGTGTATCCATTTTGTGTTTTGGGGGTTTTATGAAATCGGTTCCACTTACAACACTGTTGAACCCGATCATGTTGGGGGTGCGCTTGATGATATCCACGTTCACGTTACCGTTGTGACCGATTTTTTGATTGGCGGTGGCGATTACGATTTGATTATTGTAACCGTCAACCGGGTCGTCTCGTAGTATCATATTGCTCGGCGCCATATAAAGACCTATTCCAAATACATAGTCCACTTGGGTGCTGGCAGTCTGCAAAACGTCTTGATAATTCTGGATCGCCTTCTCCAGGTCCACCTTAGCTGAGATGGCGTCCTCAACAAGTGCAAAGAACTGTTTTTGCGCGTCAAACGCCGTTCCGACTCCTATTATAGAACTTCCAGTTTGCTTCTGTGCGCCGAGGATGGCCCAAACGTATACGCGAATGGAGTCGTTGAGGCGGGTAACACCGGCCTGTGTAAACCCTAGACCGTCATCCAATATAAAGGTTTCTATACCCTTCTGCACGTTTTCGTCTTGTAAAATATAATCGACGTGAGCTATTTTTGGTGCATTATACCGGCAGTAATCGTAATTACAATGTCTCTTTGTACTAACATCAGACCCGAATGTCATTTTATTTACTACATAATCGGTGGCGGTCCAATTTTTATAACCTCTAACTGGGTTCACAATACGATTTGAATAGTAGAAACCAAAGGTTACATCTAGGGTGGCATACTTCGTGCTTGCACCGTAGTCTAGACCACTGAGATAAACAGTACCTAAACCTCCGGTGTCTGAAAATGTTTTCTGTCTCCAATCCGAATCTTTTGAAACTTTAAATTCGTCACATATCCGTTCCAACTCCTTACGGTTGTATGTGTTGGAAATGGGATTCCACCCGTCGTCTTGAGGTAGTGGAGTACCTAGTTCTTTGAGAATCCTCCTAATGGTATAATACACATGAAAGTTGTAGACGCTACTGCTTAACATGCTGTTACGGTCTGCTATGTGGTCTCTGAAAGAGACGCCACACCCGGTTGTGGCACACCACACGGAAAAATTTAGTTGGTTCTGCCAGAACTGCATAAGATTGTTATTCCAGTTTGTTATGACATCCTGTGTAATGGTTTTAGGAAGTCTGTACTTTTCAAACATGTTAGTGAAATTTGTGTCGAAACCCATGCCCAAACTAGCTCTTATTGTGGGGTGCACAAGCTCACCAATGGTGTTCTTTTGAGTGTATACACCTCCGACCGCGTACTTTGCATTAGCATTAAAGCCAAATGCTTTGGTATCCATTGAAAGATATTATTATGTTTGCTACTATCACTAATGTTCAAAAAGGGAGTTGTGAACTTCAAAAGTTAATAGACAACTGCTGCGGACAACGCCGGGTGGGCCTCAGATCAATCACGTTCACGGTCGGGTGGAAAAACGTTGAAATGCACAAGGAGATCTCCGGAATAGAATGGCCAGAGGCTATCTATTCCGTAGATGGTATAGATCTAGAGGACTCCGATAGTGCTGCAGAAACAAGGAGACGCCTTCGGGAAACAGCTGCCGCATTACTTCCTGGCTTTTGGGGTTTCGGAGATGTCCAAGCTTTAATCGCGACGAATATGCCTGATAATGGCACTCTCACAGTCTCAAAAGCCACGGAGATTGCGACATTGTCCGTTGATAAAAAATTAAAGATCACTCCGGGGTTGGCCTCAATGTTAGGATTTAAATTTGCACCCCCTTACAACGAGGATGAAGGGCGAGAGTTCCCGTTTAAATTTGTCTTCCCCGTGGGCGAGCACCGCGGCGATACCCCGGTGAACTTCGCCTTCACAAAAATTCTCGGGGTGCACCTGGATCGGGTGAACACATCGTACAACACGGTAGACGGCACTCCCACCACATTACTGAAAACCGTGCCCGCCAGCGACTGTTTCTATGGTGAGACTGTGACCTTAGACTTCCCACACCCCGAGATGAAAGTTTTGGAATCGGGACACATCCACGAGTTGAAGATTTCTATTCTTGATGATAAAGGGCGAGAGTTGAAGAACGATTACTCGATTTCGGTCGTCATAGAAATTTCAAATTAATTAATTTTAAGAAAATTATTTAGAATTAAACGCATGTTCGTAATTTATATATATATATATATCAACATTATTGAAAATGAGTATATACGGACCAGGTAGTTCTTCCGATTGGGTGACAAATTCAAAGAATTTGGAACCGACAGAAGGGGGATTCATCCCGACAGAGGGCGACTTTTTAACTACCCAAAAAACAAAGGCCTTCATCAATAGAACTATATCGGTGGCCACGGACGAGATTCACAAGAGTCTACTGTCACAACTTAGAGAATATGCCCTGGCTGTGAATACACAAAGTCGTGAAGAAACGCATACGGAACTAAACGAACTAGGTGAAAAAATAACCAAATTTCGAAAAGAGGCCCGGTTGGGGATTGATAAAGTCCGAGAAGACCACCAGGCGGACCTTACGGAGGCTTATGATGCGTTGCTCTTAAAGGACTCTCTCAGCAAAGAAGCGACACTTACCGAACTAGACGGGAAAATAACCAAATTTCGAAAAGAGGCCAGGTCGGGTATTGAGAAAGCCCGAGAAGACCACCAGGCGGACCTTACGGAGGCTTATGAGGTGTTGCGCTCAGAGGACTCTCTCGTCAGAGAAGCGGCGGTTGCCGAACTAGATAAAAAAATAACCAAATTTCAAAAAGAGACCCGGTCTGGTATTGATAAAGTCCGAGAAGACCACCAGGCGAACCTTGTGGAGGCCATTGCGGAGGCCTATGATGCGTTGCGCTTAGAGGACTCTCTCAGCAAAGAAGCGACACTTACTGAACTAGACGGGAAAATAGCCGAATTTCTGAAAGAGACCAGGTCGGGGGTTGAGGGGGTCCGAGAAGACCACAAGGAGGCCATTGCGGAGGCTTATGGGGCTTTGCGCTCAGAGGACTCTCTCAACAGAGAAGCGGCACTTACTGAACTAGACGAAAAAATAACCAAATTTCGAAAAGAGGCCCGGTTGGGGGTTGAGGGGATCCGGTCGGGTGTTGAGAAAGCCCGAGAAGACCACCAGGCAGCCCTTGCGAAGGCTTATGAGGTGTTGCGCTCAGAGGACTCTCTCATCAGAGAAGCGGCGGTTGCTGAACTAGACGAAAAGATAACAAAAGTTTCCGATAAACTGAAACATGATCGCATAGCCGCGACCAAAGCTCTTGAGGAGGCCTCTTATAAGATTCGTACTGAGGCATATAACGCAAACAGTGCGCTTGCCGGAATAGTGAGAACAATGAAAACGCTAAAACGTGCCATAACAGTTTGGGCCGAGAAGCGGGGCCCATTGGTTGAGGGGCACTATGAATATTCGTTCGGTGCCAAAGCGAGTAATAAATGTGGGGGATACACTATGACAGCCGCAGGTGAAGTTATCCAAATGGCGGTCTGCTCGGTTAATGGTAGTGGTAAACCTGTGGGCGTGGTCGCGATAAATATTGTAGTAGATGGGGAAGAACGGGGGGTGTTGGAGTCACTAAAATCTCTGGATATAGTTCGACGGTGGTTTCGTTCTCCGGTTATGATCGAATTAGACTTTCCAAAGGTAGTGTTATTAACTTTGTTACGAAAATCGGTGACCTAGAGAGTTCTTCCACTATTGTCTCATCTAGCACGGCTCTGGCGAGTGTTTCTGTGTTGTGTGGGGCGGGGACAGCTGCAACTATATCCACCATTATAACGGTTCCTGTAGCGGGGATTTTATGTGCGGTGTCGGCCGTTTCTGTGTTGTTGTGTATGGTAATTAGGGCGTCGGGTGGAAAACTCGAGAAAAAATGTAGAAAACATGATAGAATATCTGTTCTCGCCAGGTCGAAGAAAAATACCATCGACGTTATGGTGTCCAAAGCGTTGGCCGATAAGAAAATATCAAATTTAGAGTTTGAATCCGTGGTGGAAGAAATGGGGAGATATGAAAAATTAAAAAATGATATAAGAATCAAGGCGCGCGCCACCATGCCCAAAATTGAGTGTACTGATTGGGATAAATTTAGGGAAAAACTTGGAGATAAAGTCGGAAGAATTGTTACAGCACCGTTGTGATATTTTATAAAATAATTAATTTTATAATTAATTTAAAGAAAATTATAAAATTAATTATATTGGTGCAGTAAACAATTTATTAATTAATTTTAGGAAAATTATTAACAATTTAAAAAGAAATAAAAAAAAGAAAAGTTTTAGATTCCACCGACGCTCGAACCCGCGCCAGCAAAACCCTTCTGGGTCCACCCCGCTAAGCCTTCGCTTAAATTTCTTCTATTGTTTTTTCGGCTTAGCGAGGTGTGTTACACTCACATCTCCTACACCCCATCATTGGACCGATGCCGCGGACCCCACCTCATCGTTACCTCCATCGGCTATAATGTGCAGAGCGGCCAGAGTGAAGTACATGTGGCAAACTTATCTCACTGTTGAGATATTAATGTCGGCGCCCCGACACCGAACTGTGTTTATTTCTCGTATATAAACTTAACTTTGCTGGTGAAATAAAAAAAATTGTTATTTATTATTAATTAATTATTTTATTATATTAATTAATATGTTTTCTATATAATAGGGGGTGCTCAGCTTTAAATTATAAATAATTTTATTAAAATTAATTAAATAACGAACCATCCCGGAAATTCGTGAACTATATAACCCTCACTAAGTGTTTATAAACTGTGTACACCACCTGTGTAAATCGATAGCCCGTTTACATACCATCGATAAGGCTATAAATAGCCGCGTGTGTAATATATATTACAGTGTGTTTATTTTCCATCCCGGAAGACGTAATCGTGTAAACCTCTCTATAAATGGACACTTAATATACGTGTAAGGTGGGACACCTAATTGACATTTTCATAACGCGTGTAATTGGAACATTGTCGTCTGGTTGGTGTTGTGATTACAACATAAATTTATAAGTGATATCGTAGAAATGTACGTTCGTAAACGAATCGTTGGGTTTTAATAGTTTTATATAATACGCCTTAGTTTCATATCCGATACTCATTATCTGTCTTAATGTTCCTATTTGCCTCTTGTATAGTTGACATAATTGCCGGTATAATATTGTAAATGCAACGTTTTTATCGGAGTGTAATAAATTACGCTGGTATTTCATGTATTCGATATCGCCTAGTGTTCTCATTTTATAGAATTTATATATAGGATTATAACCCCCGTATTCTTCGTAAACTTCTTCAACACAGCCATTAAAAACTTTCAATTCCAATTGTATTGTATTATCCATTTTCTCTAATAATATTGGTACTTGTTTTTTCTGTTCAATTTTCTAATTTTATAAAATTAGTTTGATAATGTTTTTTACAGTGTTTTAATGCTGTAGAAACACCGTGACTTATTAGGTCGATTCTATCTTTGTAAGTGACTTTCCGATTTGAATTAATACTAAACGATAATACTTGCGAGCATGTAATCCCTTGTTAGCCATTCGATGAGTAGCATGAGTGCCACCACATGGTGGACATAGCAGTGACTCGGCTTTGGTCCCTACCCCACAATGTCGACATGGGCGAGGCGAAACGGAACCTCTTCGCATCCATGCACTGTGATGTTTGCAATATTCGTAAATACCGGTGCGAAAACATCTCTCGTGACTACCTGTCTTCAACCATGCACACTTAACTAGAACCATTATGTTGTATATATACTGAGTATAACATAGGGATTTTTATCTCTAATAGGGTGTATCTTCTCATGTCATAAATATATGGTCTCGAGGTAGTAGTATATAAGAGTCACCAATGATACCATCATGCGGTGGAAGGTGCCGCGCGTAGCCGGTGCCTTCCAGAGGTGATGGTATCATTGTGACTCTTATATACTACTCTGTATCATTCCAAATGGCGGAGCCCATAATGCAGGTTCGACAAACGTCAACGTCGCACATTTTGGGGCTAGGTGAACAGTAGTAATTAGCACTGATGAACCGGGATTACACTAGGACTGGGTGAGCAGTAGTAATGAACACTGGTAAACCGGGGTTACACTAGGGCTTGTTGAGCGGTAGAGATGAACACTGGTGAATCGGGGTTACACTGGGGCGGGGTTAACGGTAGTGATAAACACTGGTGAACCGGGGTTACACTAGGGCTGGGTGAGCAGTAGAGATGAACACTGGTGAACCGTGGTTACACTAGGGCTGGGTGAGCAGTGGAGATGAACACTGGCGAACCGGGGTTACACTAGGGCTGTGTGAGCAGTAGTGATGAAAACTGGTGAACCGGGGTTACACTAGGGTTTGTTGAGCGGTAGAGATGAACACTGGTTAACCGGGGTTACACTGGGGCGGGGTGAACATTAGTGATAAACACTGGTGAACCGGGGTTACACTAGGGCTGTGTGAGCAGTAGTGATGAACACTGGTGAACAGGGGTTACACTAGGGCTGGGTGAGCTGTAGTGATGAACACTGGTCAATCGAGGTTACACTAGGGCTGGGTGAGCAGTAGTGATGAACATTGGTAAACCGTGGTTACAGCAGGGCTGGGTGAGCAGTAGAGATGAACACTGGTGAACCGGGGTTACACTAGGGCTGTGTGAGCAGTAGTGATGAACACTGGTGAACAGGGGTTTACACTAGGGCTGAGGTGGATCGTAGTGATGAACACTGGTCATCGAGGGGGGTACCACCTAGGGCCCTGGAGTCAGCAGTAGTGATGAACATTGGTAAGCCGTGGTTACAGCAGGGCTGGGTGAGCAGTAGAGATGAACACTGGTGAACCGGGGTTACACTAGGACTGGGTGAGCTATAGTGATGAACACTGGTGAACCGGGGTTACACTAGGGCTGGGTGAGCAATAGAGATGAACACTGGTGAACCGTGGTTACACTAGGGCTGGGTGAGCAGTGGAGATGAACTGGTGGAAACCGGGGTCACTAAGGCTGGTGAAGCCGGGGTCGAGTATACACGGGGGTGGACCGTGGTTACACTAGGGCTGGGTGAGCAGTGGAGATGAACACTGGTGAACCGGGGTTACACTAGGGCTGTGTGAGCAGTAGTGATGAACACTGGTGAACCGGGGTTACACTAGGGCTGGGTGAGCTGTAGTGATGCACACTGGTGAATCGAGGTTACACTAGGGCTGGGTGAGCAGTAGAGATGAACACTGGTGAACCGGGGTTACACTAGGACAGGGTGAGCTATAGTGATGGACACTGGTGAACCGGGGTTACACTAGGGCTGGGTGAGCAGTAGTAATGAACACTGGTGAACCGGGCTTACACTAGGTCTGGGTGTGCAGTAGAGATGAACACCGGTGAACCGGGGTTACACTAGGAATGGGTGAATAGTAGTAATGAACACTGGTGAACCGGGATTACACTAGGGCTGGTGAGCAGTAGAGATGAACACTGGTAAACCGCGGTTACACTAGGGCTGGATGAACAGTAGTGATGAACACTGGTGACCGGGGTTACACTAGGGCTGGGTGAGCAGTAGTGATGAACACTGGTGAACAGGGGTTACACTAGGGCTGTGTGAGCAGTAGAGATGAACACTGGTGAACCGGGGTTACACTAGGGCTGGGTGAGCTGTAGTGATGAACACTGGTGAACCGGGGTTACACTAGGGCTGGGTGAGCAGTAGTAATGAACACAGGTGAACCGGGGTTACACTAGGGCTGGGTGATCAGTAGAGATGAACACTGGTGAAACGGGGTTACACTAGGTCTGGGTGTGCAGTAGAGATGAACACCGGTGAACCGGGGTTACACTAGGACTGGGTTAACAGTAGTAATGAACACAACTGAAACCGGGGTTACACTAGGGCTGGTGAGCATTAGAGATGAACACTGGTAAACCGCGGTTACACTAGCGTTGGGTGAGCAGTAGTGACGAACACTGGTGAACCGGCGTTACTCAAGGGTTGGATGAGCAGTAGAGATCAACACTGGTGAACCGGGGTTACACTAGCGATGGACGAACAGTAGAAATGAACACTGGTGAACAGGCGTTACACTAGGGCTTGGTGACCAGTAGGGATGAACACTAGTGAACCGGGGTTATACTAGAGCTGGGTGAGCAGTAGAGATGAACACTGGTGAACCAGGTTTACTCTCGGGCTGGGTGAACAGTAGTGATGCACAATGGTGAACCGGGGTTACACTAGGGCTGGGTGAGCAGTAGTGACGAACACTGGTGAACCGGCGTTACACTAGGGCTGGATGAGCAGTAGAGATGAACACTGGTAAACCGGATTTACACTAGGGATGGGTGAACAGTAGAGATGAACACTGGTGAACCGGCGTTACACTAGGGCTGGGTGAGCAGTAGGGATGGGCACTGGTGAACCGGGGTTAGAATAGGGCTGGTGAACAGTAGTGATGAGCACTGGTGAACCGGTGTAAATCTACGGTGGGGTGAACAGTAGTGATGAACAAAGGTGAAACTGGGTTACACTAGGGCGGGGTGAACAGTAATGATGAACACTGAACAGTTGTGATGAACACTGGTGAACCGGGGTTACACTAGGGCGGTGTGAAAACAGTAATGATGAACACTGGTGGACCGGGGTCATACTAGGGCGGGGTGAACAGTAATGATGAACCGGGGTTACACAAGGCCTAGGTGAACAGTAGTAATGAACACTGGTGAACCGGTGTTACACAAGGGCTGGGTGAACAGTAGTAATGAACACTGGTGAAACGGGGTTACACTAGGGCTGGGTGAGCAGTAGAGATGAACACTGTGAACCGAGGTTACACTAGGGCGGGATGAGCAGTAGGGATGAATACTGGATGAATAGTAGTAATGAACACTGGTGAACCGGGGTTACACTAGGGCTGGTGAGCGGTAGAGATGAATACTGGTGAACCGCGGTTACATTAGGGCCTTGTGAGCAGTAGTGACGAACACTTGTTAACCGGCATTACACAAGGCCTGGATGAGCAGTAGAGATGAACACTGGTGAACCGGGGTTACACTAGCGATGGGTGAACATTAGAAATGAACACTGGTGAACCGGGGTTACACTAGGGCTGGGTGAACAGTACTAATGAACACTGGTGAACCGGGGTTACACTAGGGCTGGGTGAACAGTAGTAATGAACACTGGTGAACCGGGGTTACACTATGGCTGGGTGAACAGTACTAATGAACACTGTTGAACCGGGGTTACACTAGGGCTGAGTGAACAGTAGTGATGAACACTGGTGAACCGGGGTCACACTAGGGCGGGGTGAACAGTAGTGATGAACACTGGTGATCCGGAGTTACACTAGGGCTGGGTGAACAGTAGTGATGGACATTGGTGAACCGGGGTTACACTAGGGCGGTGTGAACAGAAATCATGAAAACTGGTGAACCGGAGTTACACTAGGGATGGGTGAACAGTAGTGATAAACACTGGTGAACCTGGGTTACGCTAGGGCGGGATGAACAGTAATGACGAACACTGGCGAACCGGGGTAATTTTAGGGCGGGGTGAACAGTAATGATGAACACTGGTAAATCGGGGTTACACTATGGCTGGGTGAACAGTAGAAATTAACACTGGTGAACCGGGGTTACACTAGGGCTGGGTGAGCAGTAGAGATGAACACTGGTGAACCGAGGTTACACTAAGGCGGGATGAGCAGTAGGGATGAACTCTGTTGAACCGAGGTTACTTACACTGGGCATGGGTGAACAGTAGAAATGAACACTGGTGAACCGGCGTTACACTAGGGCTGGTTGAGTAGTAGGGATGAATACTAGTGAACCGGGGTGAGGGTTAGTGTTAGGGGTGAGCAGTAGGGATGAACACACAAGGGCTGGATGAGCTGTAGTGATGAACACTGGTGAACCGAGGATACACTGGTCATGGGTGAACAGTAGAAATGAACACTGGTGAACCGGCGTTACACTAGGACTGGGTGAGCAGTAGGGATGAATACTAGTGAACCGGAGTTACACTAGAGCTGGGTGAGCAGTAGAGATGAACACTGGTGAACCAGGATTACACTAGGGCTTTGACAACGGTAGTGATGAATACTGGTGAACCGCGTTACACTAGGGCGGGATGAACAGTAGTGATGAACACAGGTGAACAGGGGTTACACTAGGGCTGAGAGAACAGTAGTACTGAACACTGGGGAACCGGGGCTACACTAGGGCTGGGTGAACAGTAGTGGTGAATACTGGTTAACCGGGTTTACACTAGGGCGGGGTGAACATTATTGATGAACACTGGTGAACCATGGTCATTCTAGGGCGGGGTGAACAGTAATGATGAACCGGGGTTACACTAGGGCTGGGTGAACAGTAGTAATGAACACTGGTGAACCGGGGTTACACTAGGGCTTGGTGAGCAGCAGAGATCAACACTGATGAAGGTTACACAAGGGCTGGGTGAGCAGTAGTGACGAACACTGCTGAACCTGCTTTATTCTAGGGCTGGATGAGCAGTAGAGATGAACACTTCTGATCCGGGGTTACACTAGGGATGGGTGAACAGTTGAAATGAACACTGGTGAACCGGCATTACACTAGGGCTAGGTGAGCTGTAGGGATGAACACTGGTGAACCAGGGTTACACTAGGGCTGGCTGAACAGTAGTAATGAACACTGGTGACCGGGTACAACGAGGCCTGGGTGAATAGTAGTAATGAACACTGGTGAACCGGAGCTACACTAGGGCTGGGTGAACAGTAGAGATGAACACTGGAGAACCGAGGTTACTCTTGGGCGGGGTGAACAGTAGTGATGAACACTGGTGAACCGGGGTTACACTAGGGCTGGCCGAACAGTAGCAATGAACACTGGTGAACCGGTGTTACAATAGGGCTGGGTGAACAATAGTAATGAACACTGGAGAACCGGGGTTACACTAGGGCTGGGTGAACAGTAGTGATGAACACTGGTGAACCGAAATCACACTAGGGTGGGGTGAATATTAGTGATGAACACTGATGAAACGCGGTTACACTAGGGATAGGTGAACAGTAGAAATGAACACTGGTGAACCGACTTCACAATAGGGCTGGGTGAGCAGTAGGTATGAACACTGGTGAACCAGGGTTACACTTGGGCTGGCTGAACAGTAGTAATGAACACTGGTGATCCGGGGTTATACTAGGGCTGGGTGAAAAGTACAAATTAACACTGGTGAACCGGGGTTACACTAGGGCTGGATGAACAGTAGTAATGAACAATGGTGAACCGCTACACTAGGGCTGGGTGGACAGTCGAGATGAATGCTGGTGAACCGGGGTTACACTAGGGCGGGGTGAACAGTAGATATGAACACTGGTGAATCGGCGTTACACTAGGCTGTGTGAATAGTAGTGATAAACACAGGTGAACCGGGGATACACTAGGGCTGAGTTAGCAGTAGTAATGAACACTGATGAACCAGAGTAATATTAGGGCTGTGTGAGCAGTAGAGATGAACACTAGTGAACCGGGGTTCCACTTGGGCTTGATGAGCAGTTGTGATGAACACTGGTGAACCGGGGTTACACTAGGGCCGGGTGAGCAGTAGTGATGAACACTGGTGAACAGGGATTACACTAGGGCTGAGTGAGCAGTAGTAATGAACACTGATGAACCGGGGTTACACTAGGGCTGGTTGAGCGGTAGAGTTGAACATTGGTGAACCAGGGTTACACTAGGGCGGTGTGAGCGGTAGGACTGAACACAGGTGAACCGGGGTTACACTAGGGCTGGTGAACAGTAGAGATGGACACTGGTGAACCGGGGTTACACTAGGGCTGGGTGAACAGCAGAGATGAACACTGTTGAACGGGGATTACACTAGGGCTGGGTGAGCAGTATTGACGAACACTGGTGAAACGGGTTACACTAGGGCTGGGTGAGCGGTAGAGATGAACACTGGTGAACCGGGGTTGCACTACGGCTGGGAGAACAGTAGTGATGAACACTGGTGAACCGGGGTTACGCTAGGGCTGTATGAGGAGTAGTAATGAACACTGGTGAACTGAGGTTACACTAGGGCGGGGTGAACAGTTGTGATGCACACTGCTGAACCGGCTTTACACTAGGGCTGGGTGAGCAGTAGGTATGAACACTGGTGAACCAGGGTTACACTTGGGCTGGCTGAACAGTATTAATGAGCACTGGTGATCCGGGGTTATACTAGGGCTGGGCGAACAGTACTAATGAACACTGGTGAACCGGGGTTACACTATGGCTGGGTGAACAGTAACAATGAAAAATAGTGAACCGTTACACTAGGGCTGGGTGGACAGTCGAGATGAACGCTGGTTAACCGGGGTTACACTAGGGCGGCGTGAACGGTAGTGATGAACACTGGTGAACCGGAGTTACACTAGGGCGGGGTGAATAGTAGTGATGAACACTGGTGAACCGGACATACGCTAGGGCGGGGTGAAGAGTAGTGATGAACACTGGTGACCCGGGGTTACACTGGGGCTGGGTTAACAGCAGTGATTAACATTGGTGAACCGGGGTTACACTAGGGCTGTGTGAGCGGTAGAGATGAACACTGGTGAACCGGGGTTGCACTACGGCTGGGAGAACAGTAGTGATGAACACTGGTGAACCGGGGTTATACTAGGGCTGGGTTAACAGTACTAATGAACACTGGTGAACCGGGGTTACACTAGGGCTGGGTGAACAGTAGTAATGAACAGTGGTGAACCGTTACACTAGGGCTGGGTGGACAGTCGAGATGACCGCTGGTTAACCGGGGTTACACTAGGGCGGGGTGAACGGTAGTGATGAACACTTGTGAACCGGGGTTACACTAGGGCTGGGTGAACAGTAGTAATGAACAGTGGTGAACCGTTACACTAGGGCTGGGTGGACAGTCGAGATGACCGCTGGTTAACCGGGGTTACACTAGGGCGGGGTGAACGGTAGTGATGAACACTTGTGAACCGGAGTTACACTAGGGCGGGGTGAATAGTAGTGATGAACACTGGTGAACCGGACATACGCTAGGGCTGGGTGAACAGTAGTGATGAACACTGGTGACCCGGGGTTACACTGGGGCTGGGTTAACAGCAGTGATTAACATTGGTGAACCGGGGTTACACTAGGGCTGAGTGAGCGGTAGAGATGAACACTGGTGAACCGGGGTTGCACTACGGCTGGGAGAACAGTAGTGATGAACACTGGTGAACCGGGGTTATACTAGGGCTGGGTTAACAGTACTAATGAACACTGGTGAACCGGGGTTACACTAGGGCTGGGTGAACAGTAGTAATGAACAGTGGTGAACCGTTACACTAGGGCTGGGTGGACAGTCGAGATGACCGCTGGTTAACCGGGGTTACACTAGGGCGGGGTGTACGGTAGTGATGAACACTGGTGAACCGGAGTTACACGAGGGCGGGGTGAACAGTAGTGATGAACAATGGTGACCCGAGGTTACACTGGGGCTGGGTGAACAGCAGTGATTAACATTGGTGAACCGGGGTTACACTAGGGTTGGGTGATCAGTAGTGATGAACACTGGGGAACCGGGGTTACACTAGGGCTGGTTGAGCAGTAGAGACGAACACAGGTGAACCGGGATAACTCTAGGGCTGGGTGAGCAACAGGGATGAACACAGGTGATCCGGGGTAACACTAGGGTTGTGTTAGCAGTACAGATGAACACTGGTGAACCGGCCTTACACTAGGGCAGGGTGAACAGTAGAGATGAACACTGGTGAACCGGGGTTACACTAGGGCTGGTTGAGCAGTAGTGATGAACACTGGTGAACCGAGGTTACACTAGGGCTGGGTGAACAGTAGTGATGAACACTGGTGAACCGGGGTTACACTAGGTCTGGTTGAGCAGTAGTGATGAACAATGGTGAACCGGATTTACAATAGGGCTGGTTCAGCAGTAGTAATGAACACTGGTGAACCGGGTTACACTATGGCTGGTGAGCGGTAGAGATGAACAATGGTGAACCGGGGTTACACTAGAGATGGCTGAGCGGTATATATGAACACTGGTGAACCGGTGTTACACCAGGGCTTGTAAAGCAGTATAGATGAACACAGGTGAACCGGGGCTACACTAAGGCTGGGTGAACAGTAGTGGTGAACACAGGTGAACCGGGGTTACACTAGGGCTGAGTGAGCAGTAATAATGAACACTGATGAACCGGGGTAACACTAGGGCTGTGTGAGCAGTAGAGATGAACACTGGTGAACCGGCGTTACACTAGGACGGGGTGAACAGTAGTGATGAACACTGGTGAACCGGGGTTACGCTAGGGCGGGGTGAACAGTAGTGATGAACACTGGTGAACCGGGGTTAAACTAGGGCTGGATGAGCAGTAGTGATGAACACTGGTGAACCAGGGTTACACAAGGGCTGGGTGAGCAGTAGTGATGAACACTGGTGAACCGGGATTACACTAGGGCTGAGTGAGCAGTGTAATGAACACTGATGAACCGGGCTTACACTAGGGCTGGTTGAGCGGTAGAGATGAACATTGGTGAACCGGGGTTACACTAGGGCGGGGTGAGCTGTAGAGCTCAACACAGGTGAACCGGGGTTACACTAGGGCTGGGTGAACAGTAGAGATGGACACTGGTGAACCGGGGTTACACTAGGTCTTGGCGAACAGCAGAGATGAACACTGTTGAATGGGGATTACACTAGGGCTGGGTGTGTAGTATAGATGAACACTGGTGAACCGGGTTACACTAGGGCTGGGTGAGCAGTAGAGATGAACACTGGTGAACCGGGGTTACACTAGGGCTGAGTGAGTGGTAGAGATTAACACTGCTGAACCGGGGTTGCACTAGGGCTGGGATAACTGTAGTGATGAACACTTTTGAACCGGGGTTACACTAGGGCTGGATCAGCAGTAGTAATGAACACTGGTGAACCGGGCTACACTAGGGCTGGTGAGCGGTAGAGATGAACAATGGTGAACCGGGTGTACACTAGAGCTGGCTGAGCGGTAGATAAGAACACTGGTGAGCAGGTGTTACACAAGGGCTTGGTAAGCAGCATAGATGAACACAGGTGATCCGGGGTTACACTAGGGCTGAGTGCGCAATAGTAGTGAACACTGATGAACCGGGATAGCACTAGGGCTGTGTGAGCAGTAGAGATGAACACTGGTGAACCGGCGTTACACTAGGGCGGAGTGAACAGTAGTGATGAACACTGGTGAACCGGGGTTACACTAGTGTGGATGAGCAGTAGTGATGAACACTGGTGAACCGGGGCTACACTAGGGCTGTGTGAGCGGTAGTGATGAACACTGGTGAACCGGGGTTTTCACTAGGGCTGGGTGAGCAGTAGTAATGAACACTGGTGAACCGAGGTTACACTAGCGCTGGTTGAGCGGTAGAGATGAATATTGGTGAACCGGGGTTGCACTAGGGCTGGGAGAACAGTAGTAATGAACTCTGTGAACCGAGGTTACACTAGGGCAGGGTGAACAGTAGAGATGAAAACTGCTGAACCGGGGTTACACTAGGGCGGATGAACAGTGGGGTGAACAGGGTGGTGAACACTGGTGAACCGGGGTTACAGTAGGGCGGGGTGAACAATAATGATGAACACTTGTGAATCGTGGTTACAGCAGGGCTGGATGAGCAGTAGTAATGAACACATGTGAACCGGGGTTACAATAGGGCTGTTTGAGCGGTAGAGATGAACGCTGGTGAACCGGGGTTACACAAGGGCTGGATGGGCAGTAGTGATTAGCACTGGTGAACCGGGTTACCCTAGGGCTGTGTGAGCAGTAGAGATGAACATTGGTGAACTGGGGTTACACTAGGGCTATGTGAGCAGTATAGATGAACACTAGTGAACTGGGGTTACACTAGGGCTGAGTGAGCAGTAGTGATGAACATTGGTGAACCGGTGTTACACTAGGGCTGGGTGAGCAATGGAGATGAATACTGGTGAACCGTGGTTGAACTATAGCTGGGTGAGCAGTAGTGATGAACACTGGTGAACCGGGGTTACACTAGGGTTGTGTGAGCAGTAGGGATGAACACTGGTGAACCGGGGTTACACTAGGGCTGTGTGAGCAGTAGAGATGAACATTGGTGAATGAGGGTTACACTATGGCTGGTTGAGCGGTAGAGATGAACATTGGTGAACCGGGGTTACACTAGGGCTGGGCAACAGTAGTGATGAACACTTGTGAACCGAGGCTAGACTAATGCTGGGTGAGCAGTAGTAATGAACACTGGTGAACCGGGGTTACATTAGGGCTGTGTAAGCGGCAGAGATGAACTGGGGTCACACTAGGGCTCGGTGAGCAGTAGGAATGAACACTGGTGAATCGGGGTTACACTAGGGATGGGTGAACAGTCGAATGAATACTGGTGAACCGGAGTTACACTTGGCCTGGATGAGCTCTAGAGGTGAAGAAAGGTGAACCGGTGTTACACAAGGGCTGGGTGAGCAGTAGGGATGAACACTGGTGAATCGGGTTTACACTATGGCTGGGTCAGCAGTAGAGATGAACATTGGTGAACATGGGTTACACTGGGGATGGGTGAACAGTAGAGATGAATACTGGTGAACCGGAGTTACATTAGGGCTGGATAAGCTGTAGAGGCGAAGAAGGGTGAACCGGGGCTACAATAGGGCTGGGTGAGCAGTATAGATGAACACTGGTGAACCGGGGTTACACTAGGGCTGGGTGAGCAGTAGTAATGAACAATTGTGATCCGCGTTCACAATAGGGATGGGTGAGCAGAAGAGAAGAACACTGATGAACCGGGCTTGCACTAGGGCTGGGTTAACAGTAGTAAAGAACACTGGTGAACCGGGGTTACACTAGGCCTGTGTGAGCAGTATTAATAAATAATGCTGAATCGGGGTTACACTAGGGCTGGGTGAACAGTAGTAATGAACACTGTTGAACCGGTGTTATACTAGGGCTGGATGAACAGTAAAGATGAACACTGGTGAACTGGGGTTACATTAGGGCTGGGTGAGATGTAATAATGAACACTGGTGAACCGGGGTTACACATGGGCTGGTTGCGCGGTAGAGATGAACACTGGTGAACCGGTGTTCACACTAGGGCTGGGTGAGCAGTAATAATGAACACTTGTGAACCGGGTTACACTAGGTCTGGGTGAGCAGTAGTAATGAACACTTGTGAACCGGGCATTGCACTAGGGCTGGTTGAGCAGTATAGATGAACACTGGTGAACCGGGCTTGCACTAGGTCTGGCTGAACAGTAGTAATGAACACTGGTGAACCGGGCTACAATAGGACTGGGTGAGCAGTAGTAATGCAAAATAGTGAACCGGGGTGACTCTAGGGCTGGGTGAGCAGTAGTGATGCACACTGGTGGACTGGGGTTACACTAGGGCTGGGTGAGCGGTAGAGATGAACACTGGTGAACAAGGGTTACAATAGGGCTGGGTGAGCAGTAGTAATGAACACTGGTGAACCGGGTTACACTAGGGCTGGTGAGCGGTAGAGATGGACAATGGTGAACCGGGGTTACACTGGGGCTGGGTGAGCGGTAGAGATTAACACTGGTGAACTAGGGTTACAATAGGGCTGGGTGAGCAGTAGTAATGAACACTGGTGAACCGGGTTACACTAGGGCTGGTGAGCGGTAGAGATGGACAATGGTGAACCGGGGTTACACTGGAGCTAGCTGAGCGGTAGAGATGAACACTGGTGAACCGGTGTTACACTAGGGCTGGGTGAGCAGTAGTGATGAGCCCTTGTGAACCGGGGTTACACTAGGGCTGGGTGAGCTGTAGTGATGAAGACTGGTGAACCGTGGCTACACTATTGCTGGGTGAACAGTAGTGATGAAGACTGGTGAACCGTGGTTACACTAGGGCTGGGTGAACAGTATTGATGAACACTGGTGAACCGGGGTTACACTAGGGCTTGGTGAGCAGTAGTGATGAACACTGGTGAACCGGGGTTACGCTATGGCTGGATGGGCAGTAGTGATGAACACTGGTGAACCGGGTTACCCTAGGGCTGTGTGAGCAGTAGAGATGAACATTGGTGAACCGGGGTTACACTAGGGCTGGGTGAGCAGTGGAGATGAACATTGGTGAACCGGGCTTACACTAGGGCTGGGTGAGCAGTGGAGATGAACACTGGTGAACCGGGGTTACACTAGGGCTTGGTGAGCAGTAGTGATGAACATTGGTGAACCGGGGTTACACTAAGGCTGTGTGAGCATTAGTCATGAACACTGGTGAACAGGGGTTACACTAGGGCTGGGTGAGCAGTAGGGATGAACACTGGTGAACCATGGTTACACTTGGGCTGGGTGAACAGTAGTGATGAACACTGGTGATCCGGGGTTACGCTAGGGCTGGTTGAGCGGTAGAGATGAACATTGGTGAACCGGGATTACACTAGGGCTGGGTGAGCAGCAGAGATGAAAATTGGTGAACCGGGGTTACACGAGGGCTTGGTGAGCAGTACTGATGAACATTGGTGAACCGGGGTTACACTAGGGCTGGGTGAGCAGTGGAGATGAACACTGGTGGACCTGGGTTACACGAGGACTGGGTGAGCAGTAGGGATGAACACTGGTGAACCGGGGCTACACGAGGGCTGGGTGAGCAGTAGAGATGAACATTGGTGAATGCGGGTTACACTAGGGCTAGGTGAGCAGTAGTGATGAACACTGGTGAACCGGGGTTGCACTAGGGCTTGGTGAGCTGTAGTGATGAACACTGGTGAACCGGGGTTACACTAGGGCTGGTTGAGCGGTAGATATGAACATTGGTGAACCGGGGTTACACTAGGGCTGGGCAACAGTAGTGATGAACACTGGTGAACCGGGGTTTGACTAGGGCTGGGTGAGCAGTAGTAATGAACACTGATGAACTGGGGTTACAGTAGGGCTGGGTGAGCAGTAGAGATGAACACTGGTGAACCGAGGTTACACTAGGGCTTGGTGCGCAGTATGGATGAACACTGGTGAACCGGGGTTACTCTAGGGCTGGGTGAACAATTTGTTAACCCTTTCAACACTACATATCAGCTGTACAGGATATTGGCAAATAGTGGCTCGTGGCGAGCCGTCTCTTCAGGATATGCACTTGTTGCAAGTAAGTTTCATAGAACAAAAACACCCGCTTTTTATAAATGGACAAGTCTGAATATCATTTTTTGACAGTTTGGTTGGTTGCAGAATTAACATATCAAACTACATTCCAGTTAATTAGGGGTGAAATGGTTAAAAGACACTGAACGCAGATCGCTAACCACAAAGCGCCCTCGCGAACGTGATTATGGTTTGGTGGGTATTTCCTCTATTCGCTCCTTTGCCGTGATATATTTCTATTCTGAATCGAAATCGATTGTATTCGTGCACCGAACCATGTAAATTTAGCACAAAAAAAAAACATTTATCACACTCAAAAGGCGAACAAGCTAAGTTGTTTGAACTATTTTTTCATGGCGTAAAACCCGTGTTTTTTAGAAATTTCAACACGCAAAATATGTGCTACGAGCGACATAAGCTCATTTGTATAAAATCTGGAAGACCTCAAATTTGGATGTTGGTTGTATCATTGAGACAGGGAGATATGGTAGGAATCGTATAGAGCGCAATCAAAGAGTATGCACTATGTGCGATTCAGGAGACATCGAAGACGCCTATCATTTTATTATCATATGTCCCTCTCTCAAACACATTAGATCGCAGTATATTGCTTCATTCTACATGTTGAGACCAAGCGTATTCAAGTTTACGTCGCTATTAGCTACATATCATAAAAGGACGGTCGTAAAATTGTGTAAATATTTAAAAGAAGCTTTCGAGTACAGAAAATTAGTCATTCTCTTATGTAAATGTGTTCACCTCTCGGAATACTATCTACTATTTTCTATATACATGTATTTGTTTATATGACGAGAAACTGGTATGAGTTTAAGTCAATCAATTATATTCTATAATTCTTCGCTAGCACTCGAATACAACTGTAATCATATTTAAAACATCCGCCCTGCCACGTCACTTTCCGCAAACGCAGTATCTAAGATACTGCGTTTGCGGAAAGTGACGCGGCAGGGCGGATGAGTACAAGTGCCCGCTTTATACAGATAATTATAATCATTTAGCAATATCTATTTTACTGATAGTGACTCGCGGTGGTATCTACACCGTAAGGGACATAGAATTTTTGTTTTTATTAATTCGTTCCCACGAAATAACAATACGTTCCCTCGAATTGTTATATCGTGGGAACGGATTGTTAATTCGAGGGAACGAATTGTTAAATTGAGGGAACGAACTGTCATTTCGTGGGAACAAATTGTTAATTCGAGGGAACAAATTGTTTTATCGTGGGAACGACTTGTTAATTCGAGGGAACGAATTGTTAAATTTAGGGAACGAATTGTGATTTCGTGGGAACGAATTGTTACTCCGAGGGAACGAATTGCTATATCGTGGGAACGAATTGTTAATTCGAGGAAACGAATTGTTAAATTGAGGGAACGAATTGTTATTTCATGGGAACGAATTATTAAAAATAAATCCATGCCCCCTGCGGGGCTCCGTATGTATCAGGCTATTTTCATCTGCAAATGAGGCACGGTATATTTTAATTATTTATGCTAATTAACTGCGTCACATGAAACAAATAATACATATGATGAAATGACGAACATAGCCGATACTGATCAGGCTGTGCTGATGCACAGGCTGATCTGGATCTACACTGGTCGCAAAACCCATAAGCCCCATTTACCAAGTGACAGTCAAATACATTGTATATATAATAAAAGACAAATACACATGGATTCAGCTGGTGTTTGAAATGAAATATGTTTCTATTCTGGTGAGGATTTAAAAGTATATATTTACACGGTACATATATTCATAATGGAAACTCCCATTCAACGATATGTGTTTATATTCCAGTACAATGAATTAGACCCACGTGACGTCGCGCCATTGGTAAAAGTTCGTTTCACTTCATTCATTTCCACGAGGTTGTCAATAACTGCACGCTATTGACCGGCAATGTCGCTGTTCCAGGAATTGCAACAAAATGACGTAAAACCAGATTATTCTTAATTTTACCGCCATATTTGGTTATTTTCAACAATCAGAAAATGCAGTGTGAACATAAGTAATAAAACCATAGGCTGCTGCATTTACTTCGAACTTCACACGCACTTTAAACACATCAAATATACACCCCTGTAAAAGCAACATCTCATGGTTTTATTCCTTAACCCTTTGGTCCAGAAAGCCCGCTATAGCGGTTTGTGCAAGCAGTGCATATCCAGATGAGCCGGCTCGTAACGAGCCGTCTCATCAGGATCTGCACTTTTCACCAAGTAATTTTCATATTTCTTAGAACAAAAACACCCCCTTTTCATAAATGGACGAATTTGAAAATCATTTTGTGACCATTGGATTGGTCGGAACATTAGCATATCACAATCCATTCCATTTCCTTAGGGTTGAAAGGGTTAAGTACTTGCATTACAATTTACAGCTTTATTATACGAGGTGTATGATCACGTGGTACTAACAACAACAAGTACTCATAGGTGTCGCCAGGGGGGGTTCGGGGGTGCGAACGAACCCCCTTTTCAGTTTTGGATGCAAATATGACTATTGGTAAGGAAAGTACATACGTCTCTGCTATTGGATATAGACTGTTTCTATTTCAGGAATACATGTTGAATATGTATGATCGCGATGTCAACTAGTCTAGAATCGGCTTCGCCCTCCAATTTAACTCCAGTCTCTGTGGCTGTTGAGAGATTGTGGCGAAAAATAAGCGCCTGAATTATAGACATACAATAACAGCAACAACAACAACATTAATTTGTCTGCATCATGAAAAACTCTAAAGATAAAAACCAACGGAAGTTGGACTCCTACTTTGTACCCGGGTAAATGATATTTTCATATGTGTACATATTCATCCCCCACCCAAAAAAAACACATCTGCAGCCCCCCACTCCGCTCCCTGGCCAGATTAAATTCATGTCGTGTTTGGACCCCACCACCTAGACACGACACGTGGTAATTCCACTACGATTCAACAACTAAAATAAATAAAAATGACCGATGTGAAAAGTAAAAGTTGAAAAATGATTTAGGGACCTGGCTTGCACGTCTACCCACCACAACACGCATCTTGGCCAACACCCACCACCCCTGGCCAAATTGTTCAATCATGCATGTGGACATAGTCGACATAGTCAGAGTTTAAACATCAGCAATACGACGAACTTGCGTCTCAGACAACTCGCATCACGATTCGTGATTTTTCTTACGGAAATTCGGTGGTGCGATTGTGGAAATTATAGCTCTAAAATGCATTAGAACGTCGGAAATTGCACATAGAAATAAAAAAAAAACGTACCCCCCACCCCCCCCCCCCCCGTCTAAGAGAGGGGACACCCCTCTCGTGCACTCCCCGTCTCCAGGCTTCGGCTGTCGGCGTCTACCGTTGGTAGACGAACCCCGCTGGAAATTTTCTGGCGACGCCTATGGTACTGAAACTTCGCTCGTTGGCGTTCAAAAAAAAACGATACAAAACTGAAATTAAGTTTTATCTATCACTTTCTACGCGTATTGTAGAATCAGAAAAAAAACATATGTTACCAGAGATATATTAATATCCACTTACCTTGGCAAATAAATATCTAATATTTTGAACTCTTCATTCATCTTCATATGTTGAATAATAATAATTACAATGCGTTAGTTCATCTTCCAAAAGTAATCTTTACTGCGCCGGGTGGACGCGCTACAGGTTTATAACAGACACGGAATATGAGAAACGGACTTACCGGATGTTTCGGTGTTATAACAAGTCACATACGTATGGTGGACAATGTACATCACATGCACCGGCTGTAACTCACGCTGTAACTCACGCGCACCTCACGCTGTAACTCACGCGTACGTGCTGTACGTCACGGACACCTGATGTACGTCAAGCGCACTGGATACATATATATGTTCACTCGCACCTGCTGTCTGTTGCGTTCACCTGTTGAACGTCACGTACACAAGGTGTATGTCACGTGGGTCTGCTGTACGTCACGCGCATCTATTGTATGTCATGCGAAAGTGTTGTACGTCACACGCACCTGTTTCAGTTTAAATCTACGTGAACTTACCTATTTTGTGTAATGCTTATGCTGTCTCCCGAATAATCCTGTGCACTAGGGGTCCCCCGTCGTGATATATACTGGAGATTATTCGCCCAAGTCTGTGTAATAGTCTTGTTCAATACCGAATGCACAACCGGAAGACGGTGAATAGCGTACTTTAGGTGCGCAATAATACACACAAAATAGTCCATTATAACTACGATTTCAGTTTCAACCTACGTTAACTTACCTATTTTGTGTAATGCTTTATTTAGAGTTTTTCATTATCATAACAACAATATGTATTATTTAGTGATTTACATGTATATATCAGTGCATATATAACTCAAAAACATCACCATAATAATACTGTAGTAGGAGCGGAATGTGTTATAAAGTGAAAAATATATTTGTCGGCGGCTGAGGTCGAACCCAGGCCGCCTGCGTGAGAGACGAACACTCTACCACGTCGCTATAAAAGCCTGCTTGTACCGCAAGGCAGTACAAATGTTCGGTTATCCTACTATGGCCGTACTACTACATTCCTCCTTCCTACAAATATACATTTGTTTCTCAAATGTCTCCCTCCAGGTTCTTTCATAGACTCCCTAGTTCATTATGTACGGAATACTTCATACGAATATTACTTTGCCTCTCGGCTCGAAGGGTAATCTATCCTGGTTCATTGGCACCACTGTAGTAGGAGCGGAATGTGTTATAAAGTGAAAAATATCTTGTCGGCGGCTGGGGTCGAACACATGCCAGTAGTATATAGGGAATGAGTTCATTATCATGACCCATGGTAAGCGCGTATGCGCGTGTTTATGTCCCCACATGTATCAAAAAGTATAGCCTGTGAATATGGCGAGAACTATGAAACAAATGGCTCCACCGTCAATCTCCAACGAGTTGGTATTGGTGGTTGAGGGTGGATTCATTTTTCCGAATTTTGTAAATTCGAAAAACTGATTAACTCGTAATTATTTAATAATTTTATAATTTTTGTAATTTAATTAATTAATTATTTAATTTGGAAATTATTAGATTCTTCAGAACTTAACCGGCAGCTGGGTGTCACAAGGCACCGCAAGAAGTTCTTCGCGAACAAACCCGCGCGATGGACCATCATTCAAATAATAGAGCACGGGCTCATCGGGTTTGGTAATAGATCGATCCAGATGATATACATTGAGAGACCATACGGGATCAGTCGCGCGGCGGCGACCACCCTCGAGCTCTCCCGGTTGATAGAGGTACCGGACGGTAACATCTGATGGAAGCCGTTTCTCCGCTAAACCAACAGATCGCCCGCGCGAGACGGCGGATGGTTTGTGCGACACCGTTTTTGCCTTGATGGCATCTACGGGCTTTTTACCAATCAATCTGGTCACCTCCCCATTCAGTGCGGAGACCACGGCGGGCAGCCTGCTCACCCACTCGGTCGATCGCGAATGAGGGTTTACCAGCTCTTTGGCGTATTGGTGTCCGAACAGCCTCTCAGCCAGGGTTCGATTGAACCGCTCCAAGATCCCCTGGTCACGGTGGATGTTGACGCGGCCGCGTCTAACCGAAACTTTGTGTTTAGACAGTAGATGAGAGACCACACCCATGAACTCGCGGCCGGGATCGACCTGGAGAAGATTCGGCCATTTGAGAGGACTCCTCTTATATATTCTGGAAAGAGCCTCGGCCACCTCCTTAGACTCTCTAGTGGCCAGCGGCTCAGCCCCCTTACACCGACTCGCTACGTCAACGATTTTCAGTGTGTACTTGTACGTCTTGCGACCGACGCGATCGTGAGGGAGAAACAGGAGGTCTGCTTGGTGGACTTCGTTCGGCACTGGCACGTCGAATTTCGGCCGCGGAATATTGTGAGGCGCGGGTAAATAGATCTGCCAGATGGCCTGCTTCTTGAGCCATTCCTTGGCGGCGTTTTCGGAAACCTTGGTCGCCGCCGCGAGGTTCTTGATGGCCGCGAGTCCCTTCCAGTAGCCGCGGGTGCTGTAGTATGTGTTCGCTAGCTTGCGCGTTAGGCGAACCGATAGTTTGGTAGAAAGCTTGCGCGTGTCCATCGTATGCGAGGTATTCTAGTAGGGCGAACAATCTCCAACATGCCATCGCCAGATCGTCCGGTAATTGCGTCGTCGATACTAAATCTTTGTTGGAAGTTTCGCTGCAGCTACTGGTTGAGTTCCAGCTCAGGAGCGGGAACTCGGAGGAATCTAACATTCGCTTTGCGAAAATGGTGGCCGTTTTTTCGTCCTCGCGCCACGTCTCTAGAGATTCTTGGGCCAGATGTATCAGACCCTTTGCGCCAGCTAAACGGTGTTTAAGGGCCGTGTAGCCTACATAGATCAGAGCAAAATAAAGCTCGTCAACTAACATCGTTCTATTTATATATATATATATGGGCCGCGCTCTGTGAAAACCGGCCTTAATGACAACGTCATGAAAGCCTGAAAATGACGTCGCAAAGTTGCGTTTGAAACCAACGTCACGTCGGATTTTGACACTTGAACTAGTTGCGTCATAAAATTATTGCAATAAGTTGACGTTGTCCTATATATAACCGTACTCTACGTTTTACTATTTGTGGCTCGCAAACATTATAATGCTGGATACGCGTAGCAGAATTTTACAGTTGTTTCCATAGTGGTTCAGACAGTTGTCTGTTTTTTCCTTCAAGGAAACACGTAGTGATTTTGTCGAAATTTGTTTCATATATGGACGACATTAGAAACTAAATAACCATACAACCGGTAATTTTTAGATAACACCATCACAGAATCAGTATTATGTAACAAATAGAACTGGGCACAGGGCTTAATTCGTTTAATTTACTGTTTCGCCTGTCGAATGTTTCAAAAGTCAACATAAAAATACGATTTGGAAATTTTCAGAAAAATAAGCGTATCACGGATGTATAATTGTGATAGTGCCAAAATATACGCCGTTCCTGGCATATCGCATCATGGTGACACTGGGCCAAACATGTTTTAGTATTTAGTGTGTTGGTATTGTGTCACATGCATATTTACTGCGACACAATAATCATGGTTATATCAGATTATTGTAATACAAAATTGTAGCCACCAAGGACGTAGCCTACTGGGGCCCGTTTCACTATACTTCTTACGCTACGAACTTTCTTACGTCTACGATACTTTTCGTACGAACTTCTTGCGAACTTCTTACGTGCGTTTCACTAACATGTGCGTACGAAATTTCTTAAGTTACGAACTTCTTAAGAATTATTCAGTAATGGAAATCCATCAAGCCCTTTGAATGTAAACATCCGGTCCGACTTTGACAACTAGACGACAGCTGTTAAATCAACTGCCTTAGTCCAGCAAGTTGAAAACCAGGAAAGTGAATTGGACTGACACTGAGTGTCCCATCCACGGCGCCCAGGGTGTTCGGAATCCTGGCCACACAATAAAAGGCTTTTTTTACAGTTGGCCAGGTCTTATTCCTCGGTTGGAAAACTGATGTTGTCCAGTCGATTATTGATGGCTGAGACAACATCATTAATACACCGAGAAACCGAACTCCTAGAGACACCGTTGATGTCGCCAGCCTCGGAGTAGAACTCACCCTTCGCTAGGCAGCGCAGGGTAACCAATATCTGCAAAGTTTCAAGTGCTTGAGTCTTTGATGATCTCAAATGTGATTTTTATTTGCTTTAGTTTGTACTGTATACTATACGGCGCATGGAGTTGCCGTATTGGCCATCTTAGCATATGCAATACATCTTGTGGCGTTTTACACATACCACAAATAATTTGACATACCCATAAATACAAGTTTGTGCAACGTCCTATTGGTTGTTTTCATCACACTTATATACAAAGTCTGATTTCCTATTACATTTAGGGGAAGGGGCCAAGTGGCTTTGGTTTGGTATGGACCTGGAACCAGATCGGGTTCTAATTTCAGGGCTGAATATATATTTGTTTCGATGTAAATATTCCGTTCTGATTTTGGGACCCCCCCCCCCCCCGAAATGCAGCAGGTTGAATACGGGATCGAACCAGTTTGCCAGGCCTTGTATGACCTTAACCTGTTGTATAGCTTTCTGGCATAATATTTATAGCACGATGTTGTCATATATGTCTATAATGTATTGCACCACATTGTAATACTTTCTCTGTCATATTATTTGCTGTATGTGTCAAACGGTAGAAGTGATGAAACTGTAAGATGGCTGTACATACAAAGATGGCGGAGATGGCAACTCGATGTACCATATAGTATACAGTAACAAAAAAAATGATATGACAACACATTACATACATATTACTTTTGAAAATATTTGATTCGTGTTTTCATCCATTTCACCCCTACGCCACACTACAATTATAGTGAATCACTCCTCCTTAAACGACATTATATCAGGCTGCATTTGCTGGCTAACTGATCAGAAGGTAAAAGTATAGTGAGTAGCTACTCCATAAGCCACGTTATATAAGGCTTTAAAAACTTTAAAAAATATCTCATTGAATCAGCCGTATGATTGCCGTTTGATAACAATGTAAATATTCTTTAAAATGACCACTTGTAAATATGGTTATATGAATGTATAGTAATTTTACTAGTATATTTGCAATCATTGCAGACACTGATCAGACTGAACAGATGCACAGGTCTCCAACATTTACACATTTAATAAGTCCGACTTTGCCAGATTGTTGTTAATTTTCTTTCATTTTACTACATTGTACTAAATAATGCACGTCTGCGTGCTTTGTTTGTTATCAAAGTGCCGTTCTAGTCGGAGGCGTGTAAATAATATAAACCAAAACATCTTAAATGCGTCTAAATTCAAATGAGCAACTTCGAACAATAGTCGCAGGGTGTGGAGCGTCATTTCAACACTCACCATTGTTGTGATCGGGACAAATTTAGTGTGTTTGTTTGTTTATTGGTGTTTAACGATCTATCAACAGCTAAGGTCATGTAAGGCCGGGCAAATGGGTTCGATCCCGTTTTAACCTGCTGCATTGGGGGTGGGGGGGATCCCAAAATGAGAACGGAATATTTACATCGAGAACAAATATATTCAGCCCTGAAATTAGAATATCCTGGCCTGGTGCCAGGTCCATACCACACCAAGTCACTTGGCCCCTTCCCCTAAACTAGGATTACAAATATCGAAATACTCACATAAGGGGTATAACCAGATTCAACTGTCACATACAAAATGCCAAAGACGTATGTGAGGGCCAAACCAGGTCTCCAGTCGGGATTCCGGTAAGGATGAACCCCGATCGTTAAATTACCCATCGCGTGCTCCCACCTGCCACCCACAAATTTAGTGTGTAAATCACTGACTGTGTTATAGTGTGCAGTTATGCAAAATACATGTACGTACGCCACGGTGCTTTTCAGGTGCGGATCCAGGATTTCAGGTTAGGGTAATTGAAATAGTTTACTATACTTTCGAACTAGCACCGTTTGTTCGTCGACCAAACGGAGCTGGGGAGACTGCTAGGTGGGTCCGGCGGATTGCCCTCCGGAATATGTTTGATATTTACACCCCATTTTGCTGCGTTATGGCGCATTTTACAGGAAAAATATCTTTACTCGCCAAATCATAGGGGTGGTGGGGGTGGGGGGGGGGGCACCGGGGTTTCCTCTACGTGAATCAGCCCTTGTTTTTAGCATGTCTGTTTCTTTGCTTACAAATGCGCTGAATGTACTTTTTCTGAAACACAACAAAACTAAATCGCACATTTAATTTTCAAATTAATTATTCCCGACGACAGTATATACTGCCGGTATTTTTATCGGGACATGTAACAATTATACAACCATGTATGTTACATCTTCACATTTTCCCAGCAGTGGCGGTGGTGCCTGTCGAGAGAGTGTGGGTCAGCGCAGCATTTTCCCATATACCTGCTACCTGCTAGTACGGGGTGCATGTACATTAGTCCGTCCGCCAGTCATATTGGCTACACAGTCCCGCTTTCTGAGATGTAAATTTAATTCCGAGAGTCGGGGAATGAACAGTCTATTTTTAGTTTGTTTAAAAATTTCCGGGGGTGTCCGACTACCCTCTAGACCCCATCGGGCACTGAAGTCATTGATATGTGCAGCCATAGGCCTATCCAAATTCTGGTCATTCATTTCTACAGAAATAAAATGCATTTTTTTAAATCACCGATACGATGTGCATATAATTTACAATTTCCAACACCAGGAATGCCGTTTAGTTTTTTGGTCTTTGGGGACGTATTACCTAAATAAATAAATGACGTCACAATTAACTGTAAATGACGTCAATTCTTAAATAATTATATTGTATCTTTCTGATGGCGATGGTGGCAAATTACGAAGCCACAGGTCGGCTAATTATAGATTTAAAATCGATAGTTGTGCGTTTGTTTTGTTCACTACAAGTACATATCACAGTTTTATTCTGATGAATGTTTGATAGTTAGTATACATACTAACACTTGTAGATACATTTAGTGCAACTTATCAGCAAATACAGTTTACAGCAATCAGCGTCAATGAGTCTATGAACACTCATTTCTACTGTGGGCTGTTGAGTTGCATTGTACAAACGTCGCCGTTTCAATAACGTCATTTTCTCGATGACGTTACGTTTTTTTTTCGTGCGTGATTCACATGTGCTACAAAAAGTGAGATAAAACAAAAACAATTAAACATAATTGCATTTTCTTTTCAGAATATTGTTTTTGAAAGGTGTCCGCATCAGAAAATGTAAAAAAATGCAAATTGAAAATTTTGTCATTAAGGCCGGTTTTCACAGAGCGCGGCCCATATATATTATTTAAACAATTTTTTTTTAAATAATTATTGCTTATTGCTTATTGCTTTTGCTTATTGCTTTTCCAATATAGTAGCTGACGAGACCCACCACACCCATTCCCACGACGACGAAATCGACCTCGTGGTCTTTTTGGGCCTCTGACGGTACATATAAATCTGAAAGTTGGGGCTCGGGATCCAGCGGTGCGAGAATTTTCTGCGGATATACCCGCGCGTATTCGCGCATGGCTTCGTCAACGTTCCAGAAAGTTTGCACGGCGTGACTCTCGCGGCGAAGCTCTTCGTTGACCCAGTCCACACGGTTGGTTCGTTTTTCCGACCATGATTCCTTTGCGCTATTAAATAGTTCTACAGCTAAATTGTGACGCTTGTTCTCATCATCCGCGTCCGAGTCTTTAGGAATTAACGAGAATAAATAGTTGCTAGTGCCGAACGCCGCAGCGCTCACGATTGCACCACCTACTATTACTGCGAGCGTAACCATTTTATTTCTATATATTGGCAGTTATAATTCCAGCTTTAATTAGATAATCTCGAATGCCAACTGCGGCCGCTACATCTAAGGTCACGAGCCCTACGTCTCTCACGGTCATATCCAATTTGGGAGCGGACCCTCCGAAGGCCATCTTTGATAGTCGAGCAAACCCGATGCTGAGACCCGATATCACAACGGCGTGATAAAGCACGTTCACTATCATTTTACCATTGTTTTCAGCCATTATATTTATTGCATATAAAAGGGATCGCGATTAATGTCTAAATGGGCCGCAATCGGTTTCGGAACCGCGGCTGGTTGTCTCGAAAGGTATTTCCGAGCCCACATGGTGCCAAAATCTGCCAGACCACCACCAACAACCCACGGGATGATCCAGGTAGGAGCTACAGCACTCCACGATTGCTCTTCCAATTGCGATTGGTGTTCCTGCGGAGATTGAACCGCAGCTGTCTTCGTGGGTTTTGGTGTTTCTGCACCCAACTCCAATTGCGATTGGCTTGGGGTGCGGCTGGAGCAGCAATCCCCGATTGCAACGCCTGTTTGGCCTCTCGAAGCTCGGCGAGTATTTTATCTTGTTTAGCTTTTTGGGTGGCAGTCGCTGCCCGCCCAGCTGCCTGTCTTTTTGGGTTTTTGTGTCGTGTAATCGGGTTCAACCGCACCAGCTCAGGAGCGGCTGTTGAGGGTTCATCCAACGTGTTCTGGTTCATCCAATCTCGATTGGGAGTTGGAGCAATCGGGGATTGCGGTTCCGTCACTCTCGCAGGCGCTTGTCGCTCCAGTTCCAATTATTCCAATTTCTCCAATCGCGATTGGTGTGTTGATGATTGGATTGGGGCTGCGTCTTGTGTCATCATTTTCTGAGCGTATAGTTCGTGTGCATATATGTCCAAATTGACAGTGCTTAGCCGTGGTCAACGCGGTTGTCAGCGGAGCTAAGTACATTCCAAACTTGTGATAAATTGAGCAGCAGGCCGTTCATAGAGTGTGTCCTACAAACGGGGCAGTCTCTAAATCACCAATCAACCCCGCGGTGTCAGATATAGGGAGAATTGCATTGACAGCGATAGCGTACAAATGAATAGCCGCCGCCCCAAGAGTTTTCGTCATCTCTGCCCCCAATTTAGATTCGTATCGCGCATACATTTTAACAACCTCGACATCTGACATTTTATCCACCTGACAAACTGAGAGACGCCTACCGAAATACTGCTCCAATTGCCTCCCCCCCCCCCGCCCCCCCCCCCCCCCCGCCCAAGCAACCATCGCAGCTAGCCGCTCGTGTCGCGTCGTGTTGGCAGTCATGCCGGTTTCTTTCAGGAAAGATACCGTATCGGCAGTCGGTCCATCTTTCAGGAAAGATACCGTGTCGGCAGTCGTGTCATCTTTCCTGAAAGATATATTGTCGGCAGTCGGAGCGACTGTTTCCATTAGCTGATCGAGAAGTTCGTCGCAGTTCATTATTCCAACAGTTTTGGGTGTACTATTCTGACTAGTCTTATAAGTTTAACATCAAACTGTTTGTAATTAATTTTATAATTTTATTAAAATTAATTATAAAATTAATTATGAGTAACAGCATCAATTCGTGAATTGAAGTTGCGAATAATTCAGTAGATATTAGTAGATATTAGTAGATATTTAGTTGATATTAGTACATATTAGTAAATATTTAGTAGATATTAGTAGATATTAGTAGATTATTCAGTAATTCAGTAATTCAGTATTTCAGTAATTAATTGATGACTTCATAATTTGTGGGTTGATCAGTCTTTAGCAGAAGCTTGGCGTGCTTAGTTTCTGAAAGCATCTGTCGAACCTCCAGGCGCTCCTCGCGCGTTGGGATAACGTCGTTCTCTCGAAGACAGTCATCGAATGAGTCTCGGTCCTTGCAGTGGAAGAGGGCGACCTATTTCGTTTGCTCCCGCAGATCCTTGAGGACGGCGTTGTACTTCTGAGTGGAGATCCATACGCTTAGCCCCGCATGGCGACCTGAAAATGCGAGGTCGGAGAGCATGTCCTTCTTTTTGGTCATCGCCGCCTTGGCCGAGCAGTCGTCAATCACGTATAGGGTGGGCTAGCCCTGAAATATTTGGTATAAACCGCGTAACCAATCGTGAAGCCTATCACCGGGGTCAATAACGTATACCTCGGTCGGTCCATATCCACGGGCGCCGCTGATAAGTATTGTTGTGCCGCACAGTGGGACACAGGATCACAATTTTTCGAAAGATATCGCGGTAGGACCCCTCGAGCAAGTCGAGGATGAAAACCGTTTTGCCGCATCCTATCTGCCCACATATTATGGCAGAGTGGGCATCACAAACTTTATTTTTATTTAAATCTTTAGATTGATTTATTAAATCAGTAGAGTGCTGAGACGTATCGACCATCTTCGATGTTGAGTTGTGCGTCTGTGATAATATATAGATACACGTTCAATGCGCCAGCTCCATCCGCCTCTTTGGTTATCTGGATCGTCACACCCTCGCGAGTGTTCTCAACTTGGCGTCCACTACCGTGCATTTGGTCGTCGTCGCTGACTCGCATGTCTAGCCATAACGCGTATTTGTTAGTCAGGAACTGCGTGAGGGAGACCTCCGAGAGCTGCAGATGTTTGGCAACCGCAGCAACCTCCGGGGAAAGCTTAGAGCCGGCAGCAAACTGCTTTCTGGCTTCGTCCCACTGCTGGTGTGCGCGAAGGCCCTGGCTGTAGAGTTGATTGGGAACTCCCTCGATCGTCACATCGACCTTCGTTATTTTGGGGTTATAGAATTTGTCGGTTTTTCTAACCACGAGCTCGAACCGACCCTCCTCGAACAGCACCAGTATGCCTTTCATCGAGCGTGCGGGGACGTTGACGTTAATATTTCACAATGTGTCGCTTTTGTCTTTCTATCGTAAAGTATGGCAACGCGCCCTGCATACTGGGTTCTGATCAATCGCGCGAGTTCGGGCATCGTGACCATGTCGTACTCCAACGAAACATTGTTGATCGTATACGTTGATGCCATGTCGGTGGCTATGAGAACTAGGTCGTAGTTGTTGAACGTTAGTTCGTATTCGAGCCGGTCAGCCAAATCTCTCTGATAGTAGGGCATCTGACTCTCCAGCAACTCAATGTCGAGCGGGATGTAGAAGCGTTGTCGCGCGCGACGTTATCTACCTTGTCACCAGCCCCGATTCAAAGTCTGGTTACGTTCTTATTTTTGCTGGTGTCAATACCCTGATAGACCGCGTTTTTGCGCTCTTGCGCCGTCTTCCGCAGGTCCTGGTAACAATGGTAGACGTCGCTGTCGTCGATCGATATCACCTCGTTACCAGAAATCTTTATCGTGGTCTTCTTGACGATGGCGCGACCCAGGTTCTGAACGACGGTTCGGTCCGCGTCTGTCGACGTCAGCGAAATAGTGAAATCGAGGAACAGTCCCCGGCACAATGACGTCGTTAGCTCCGAGGTTGGGGAAGCGGACTAAGAGCTGCTGGTTCTGGTCGATCGTCGATGGGTTGTTCGTAATAACGACGCTTTCTCTCACGCCTTTCGCCCCAAGGGGCTCCCGCAGTCTTCGGTATGGATTGAGTTTGCGACCGTATTGACTCGAAGACATATTTAAATACTCTATTAAACCCGTATGTTTTTTTCTTTAAGAATTCGATCGCGGCCGAGAGATGAGATGATGACATCGATGATGACTGATGACATCGATGATGATAACGAAGATGAGGACCGACCCTGAGGTATACGTCGTTGACCCCGGCGACAGGCTTCACGATTGGCTGCGTGGTTTATAGCAAAGATTCCAGGGTCCATCCTATACGTGATTGACGACTGCTCGGCAAAGGCGGCGATGACCAAAAAGAAGGACATGCTCTCCGAGCTCGCATTTTCTAGCCGCCATGCGGGGCAAAACGTATGGATCTCCACTCAAAAGTACAACGCCGTCCTCAATGATCTGCGCGAGCAAACGAAATGGGTCGCCCTCTTCCACTCTAATGACCGAGACTCACTCGATGACTGTCTTCGAGAGAACGACGTTATCCCAACGAGCGAGGAACGTCTGGAGGTTCGACAGATGCTTTCGGAAAATAAGCACGCCAAGCTTCTGTTAAAGACTGATCAACCCACAAATTATGAAGTTATCAATTAATTACTGAGCAATTACTTAACGTTCGTTAGTAACTGCTGAGTAAATGCTTAACAATGATGAACAAATGTTGAACAAATGCTGAACAATGGTCAACAATGTTAAGAATTGTTTGCTCCGCAGCGAGCTTTGTTGCGAGCATAACGGTGATCATAAGTATCGTGTGGTGCGATTAGCAATATGTTAGACTTATGAGGTTAGTTAGAATAGTACTAATTATTAAAAATAAAATAATTAACTGCGACGAACTTCTCGATCAGCTAATGGAAGAGACAGTCGTGTCGACTGCCGACACGACTGGACCTGTAGGAACCGGCACGACTGCTGACACGACTGCCGATACGGCTGCCGGCACGGTCCTGAAAGAAAAGGAAAACGCGACGCGACGCGAGCGGCTAGCTGCGCTGGTTGCTGGGGGACAATCGGAGCGGTATTTCGGTAGGCGTCTCTCAGTTTGTCACGTGGACAAGATGTTAGATGCGGAGGTCGATAAAATATATGCGCGATACGAATCTAAATTGGGAGCAGAGATGACGAAAACTCTTGGGGCGGCGGCTATTCATTTGTACGCTACCGCTGTTAGTACACTTCTCCCTATACCAAACACCGCGATTTAGAGACTGACCCTTTTGTAGGACACACTCTTAGAACAGCCTGCTGCTCAATTTATCACAAGTTTGGAATGTACTTAGCTCCGCTGACAACCGCGTTGACCACGGCTAAGCACTGTCAATTTGGACATATATGCCCACGAACTATAAGCTCAGAAAATGATGATGACACAAGACGCAACTGTGCAAGCACCTGCGAGAGTGACGGAACAGACCTCAACACTGTTGAACCCGATAGCACCCCCAACAGTGTTGGGTGAACCCTCAACTCCCAATCGAGATTGGATGAATCCGATTGCACGACACAAAACCCAAAAAAGACAGGCAGCTGGGCGGGCAGAGGCTGCTACCCGAAAAGTTAAACAAGATAAAATCCATGGGTTGTTGGTGGTGGTCTGGCAGTTGTGGGAACCCTGTGTGTGCGGAACTACCTTTCGAAAGCCGCGGTTCCGAAGAAAGTTACGAAACCGATTTAAACATTGATCGCGATCCCTTTTATATGCAAAGATTATAGTTATCAACAATGGCGGCTGAAAACGATGGTAAAATGATAGTGAATGCGCTTTATCACGCCGTGGTGATATCGGGTCTCAGTATCGGGTTTGCTCGACTATCAAAGATGGCCTTCGGAGGGCCCGCTCCCAAATTGGACATGACTGTGAAAGGCGTAGGGCTCGTGACCTTGAATGTAGCGGCCGCAGTTGGGACCCGAGATTATCTAGTTAAAGCTGGAATTCTACCCGCTAATATATGGAAATAATGGCTTCGATCGCAATAATGCTGTTTGGTGCAGTCGTGAGCGCAGTGGCGTTCGGCGGTAGCAACTATGTATTCTCGTTAATTGGAAAATCGGACGCGGATGAGGAGCGCAAGAGTCACGATTTAGCTGCAGAACAGCTCAAGAGCGCAGACGCAGCATGGTCGAAAAAACGAACCGCCCATCTGGACTGGGTCAACGAAGAGCTTCGCCGCGAGACTCACGCCGCGCAAACTTTCCAAAATGTTGAAGAAGCCAACTGCGAGTACGCGCTGGCATATCCGCAGAAAAGTCTCGCGCCGCTGGATCCCGAGCCCCAACTTTCAGATTTCTATGTACCGTCAGAGGCTCAAAAAGACCGCGAGATCGCGTTCATCGTAGTGGGTTTGGTTGCGACGGGTCTCATCAGCTACTATATTGGAAAAGTAATAAGCAAAAGCAATAAGCAATAATAATTTTTAAAAAAAAATCGATAATATATATATAGAACGATGTTTGTTGACGAGCTTTATTTTGCTCTGATCGATGTAGGTTACACAGCCCTTAAACACCGTTTAGCTGGCGCAAAGGGTCTGATCCGTCTGGCCCAAGATTCTCTCGAGACGTGGCGCGAGGATGAAAAAAGCGGCTACCCTTTTCGTAAAGCGGATATTAGATTTCTCCGAGTTCCCGCTCCTGAGCTGGAACTTAACCGGCAGCTGCAGCGAAACTTCTAACAAAGGTTTAGTATCGACGACGCAGTTACCGAACGATCTGGCGAGGACATGTTGGAGACTGTCCGATCTACTAGAATACCTCGCATACGATGGATACGCACAAGATTGATAGCAAACTATCGGTTCGCCTAGCGCGCAAGCTAGCTAGCACATACTACAGCCCCCGCGGCTACTGGAAGGGACTCGCGGCCATCAAGAACCTCGCGGCGGCGACCAAGGTTTCCGAAAACGCAGCCAAGGAATGGCTCAAGAAGCAGGCCATCTGGCAGATCTATTTACCCGAGCCTCACAATATTCCACGTCCGAAATTCGACGTGCCGGCGTCGAACGAAGTCCACCAAGCGGACATCCTGTTTCTCCCTCACGATCGCGTCGGTCGCAAGACGTACAAGTACGCCCTGACAGTCGTTGACGTAGCGAGTCACTATAAGGGGGCTGAGCCGCTGGCCACAAAAGAGTCTAAGGAGGTCGCCGATGCTCTTTCCCGAATATATAAGAGGAGTCCTCTCAAATGGCCGAATCATCTCCAGGTCGATCCCGGCCGCGAGTTCATGGTCGCGGTCTCTCAGCTATTGACTAAACACTACGTTTCTGTCAGACGCGGCCGCGTCGACATTCACCGGGACCAGGGGATCGTGGAGCGGTTCAATCGAACCCTGGCTGAGAGGCTGTTCGGGCACCAATATGCTAAAGAGCTTGTAGACCCTCATACACGATCGACCGGGTGGGTGACCAGGCTGCCCGCCGTGGTCTCCTCACTGAATGGCGAGGTGACCAAATTGATCGGTAAGAAGCCCGTAGATGCCATAAAGGCTAAAAATGTGGCGCACAAGCACTCCGCCGTCTCGCGCGGACGACCCGTTGGTTTAGCGGAGAAACGGCTTCCGTCGGATGTTGCCGTCCGGTACCTCTATCAACCGGGAGAGCTCGAGGGTAGCCGCGGGTTTGTTCGCGAAGAACTTCTTGCGGTGCCTTCTGACACCCAGCTACCCCCGGACCCTCCGTCGTCATTGTCAGTCAGACTCTCGTCAGAATCTTTTCGTCAGTTGTCTCTCCTTTTTCAGATTCCTTTTTTTTGTTTTACCTATCCTATAGGCTAGGTGTGTGCTCCGTCTTCCATCAATCTCCTCTTGTCGTAGTACGCCGACAGCCCCAACTTCTCCTGCTTGTACGTCTTCATCACACCGTTAACCATTCGGAATCCCCTGTTCTCCGCCATGTCCCTCCCCCTTCGAGAGCGCTCTTGTACCTTCCCCAAGTCAGATCATTAGATCTCTTCGACATCCCCTTGGCTTCCGTCACCACCCACGTAGTAGCACTTGCTACACAGAGCGATGGCTCTATCCCCCTCGAATTCCAGCTTGAACAGTACCGGAGTTCTGTTGCTCCATTTATCCCAAGCCAACCACTCGGCCTTCTCCTTGTTGAACTTTCTCTTCATCTTATTTCTCACCACCTCCGCCACCGTCTTCACAGACACCGCGAAGTACATGCTGTCAGTGTCCATCTGTATAAGTTCGAAATCTCCGCGATCCACGTACTCGTCTAAGAAGTCGTAGTAGAACTCCAGCATCCGGAGCTTGTCCAACTGGTAGACCGCTATGCCACACTGAAACGGTCTGTTGATCATCATTCGAGTCTTCCTGCTCGATATCTCGTATGCCTCCCCAATCTCCTCCAAGTCTTCGAACCACGCCGACCTCAGTGCCCGGTCGACAGTCTTCTCATCCTTCGTATAAGTAGTGTTCATGTGTCTCTCTTGCGCCTCTATCAGCTTGCCACAACACGCGTTACCAACCAGTTTGAATATCTCCGCCAACAACACCTTGCTCTTGTCGACGTCCCAACTCCTTCTAGCGGCGGTGACCTCTTCCACGAACCATTGGAACGGTTTACCGGGCGTTTAGTCTATCACCCTATGTACCGCCTTGATGACCAGACCGTGCTCCAGATACCACTTTAGTAGCGGGGAGTATATGATCATCTTCTTGGCGGATAGGGCTCCAACGAGCTTCTTACTATCTCCTCGCTTCCGGTCCGTGTCCTTCAAAATATTTTGACATGTGTTCCGGGACTTCTGCTTCCTCGACAACTCTGTTTACAAATAATGGTGACATTTCCGAGAACTTGTCTCGCAGCGTTTCCGGGACCTCTATATCCAACTCCGCAAATCCGAACCACTCGTCACTGCCTGACCTTCCTCACGAAACGGTCTATATGTGTCTGTTTATTCGGGTCGTGCCACGTCCATATCTTCTCCTCCCCGCACGTCATGTCCTTCGACAGAGTAGACAGATACAGCGCATTGGCGTCGTACCCCAGCACCGCCTTGCACATCTTCTCCTCCCGACTTCCCACCTGGTCCATCACCGTCGACCTGCCAGCCTCGGTGTATCTGGAGAACACTGTGGACGGACCACCGACCAATCCCTCCTTCATCATTGCGTAAGTCTCATCCTTCGGCGACCACAGCTCGGGTGTGTCCGCTTACCCATCGATCGACCCGCAAATGACGTCGAAAGTTGTTGACATCTTTAGATCAAATGCCGCATTTGCTATGAAAATTTCATCAACTTTCGACGTCATTTATGGAAACTAACACCGTTTCTGTAAACATATTCTCATGTACAAAATCACGTGGTTTGTCTCATATCCGCCCATTGAAAATCAAGATACCGATCTGAGTGGCGTGGAAACGATGTGACGAAATGTTTGTAGCGATCCACCATAGTAAATAGAATGATTCGTCACATACATACTGTAATTCGACGGGGAAGTTTCGTAATAATAGTCGGAAACTCAGCAATTGGTCTGTATTTATAGAAAACAATTATTGAGCAAAGGCTGCATATGTAGCTATGATCAATACATGTAAATCCATCAATTGAAATTTCCAGACGATCCTAAATTGGCACTAAGTCGTACGAAGTTTAGTGAAACGACCCCCAGTACCGTAACCAGGTTTGTATAAATGCTAAGATTTAAACAAATCGCTGGGATGGTTGAGGGGAGAATCCTGACCCCCATATCTGGACTTGGTTCGCCTCGTCTGGGGGCCGTATCACTGAACTTCGTACGACTAAACTGTTCGTAAGTGCAAACTTAGAATCGTCTGGAAAATTCAACTGATGTATTTACATGCAGCCTATGCTCAAGAAATGTAAATCCAAATTATTGTTTGCAAGAAAATAGTGTTAATGTTAAATTTACAGACAATCATAATGTTGCACTTACGAACATTTTAGTCGTATGAAGTTTAATGAAACGCCCCTGGCTACGGCCCTGTCGGTGTTGTATGTCACATATAGGTCCGGTGCTTACTTGTTGTATAGTATTCATTAATCTTTTTGTTTAAGCACATCAAAACGGATACATTAGAAATGGACAGTGAAACATGAATGCTGCTCACATTGTTACAATATTTTGACACATTACACAGGAACAAACTAACATGACCTAACATGACGTATGCCATAAGACGCGCATTTGACAAATCAGATTTGCCGGACAGGGCAAAAGGCAGATGGGGTGGGGGGTGGGATTACGGAAGCAGGCGAAAAAAAGAAAAAGGGAAATTGACTCCGAAACCTACGGAGCCCCGCAGGGGACGTATACCTCTTTTTTTTATTATTATTTTATTAATTCGTTCCCCTCAATTTAACAATTCGTTCCCTCAATTTAACAATTCGTTCCCATGAGCGAATTGTTAATTAATGGGAACGAATTGTTAATTCATGGGAATGACTTGTTAAATTGAGGGAACGAATTGTTAATTCGTGGGAACGAATTATTATTAATTCGAGGGAACGAATTGTTATATGGCAGGAACAAATTGTTAGTTCCAGGGAAAAAATTGTTAGATTGAGGGAACAAATTGTTATTTCGTGGGAACGGGTTGTTAATTAGAAGTAACGAATTGTTTTTTCATGGAAACGAATTTAAAAAAATCAATGTTCCCTGCTGGCCTCCGTAGAAACCTGGCTAGATAATTTGGAAATCGTGTATCTAAGAAAACAAAAGTTATATTTTGAAAATCAGTACACACATTTCTAAACTATTTTTTAAAAATCTATTTTTAGCACCCTTGTTGTTTTCTAAATACAATCAATAGCTGATGGATGTTCATCAAAATAAGACGATTGGGCCGGTGATTTATTTATTATTTATGAAAAATACTCATTTTAAATATTTATGGATGTTAAGTGTTTAATAGCCAAACGTTCGTCAGCTGCAAAACGTGGAACAGACAGTAGTATTGTAAATCATAAGCACAATGTGGTCCGGATGTCTAAGTAATGTAACAGATAAAAGTAGGTCAAAGTCATATGAAGATCAAATGGTATATGTTTGTTGTAATGCAGAACCGTAGCCGATGAGTGTGTGCAAGTTTGGTAACGATCCAACATGTTTACATAATTTGATATATTTTCCGTACTCGACTTAGAAAGTCGACGAAATTGTCAGAGAAAATGCAGAATAATACCATTCCGCATTTGCTCTGAATATTGTGCCAACTTTTGATGTCATTTACGAAAACTATCATACTTTCTGTGGGTAATTTTCATGAAAAATCACATGTACGAAATCACATGGCTCGTCTCAAATACCGTTTATATCACACACGTTTGAACAGATGGTCATTATGTTGGTGTCATATGGGTATTTTTTGTGATTTTTTTTGTAGAGTTTGGTGGATTTCGTAGGTTTTGGGTAAATTACATAGTTTTGTGCAACTACTAATTCTCAATAAATACCCGTAAATTCGTACGTATACGTGTAACTCGCGGGAGGTGACGTAAATTGTATGGTGGTAACAATGCACCCAAACCACCAGATATACCGAAATAAACCATAAAACACCGAAATATTAACCGTTCTTCAAGAACCTGTGATTTATATTCGGTGAACACCTAACCGAGAGCCGAACATCGCAGGCCGCTGGACTGCGTAGATGCACATGCTAATCTGGGTCTATAATAGTCGCAAAGACCATAAGCCTTATTTTCCCAGTCACAGCCACAACTTAGAATATGGATCTGCGCTTTCTGCAGATTGATCATGGTAAAAACTGGCAATATATATAACAGTGGCATCCAAAACATCGTAAGATTGCTCGAATATCAGGGTTCCCATCCATCATACACACACCCAAAGTGTATGGTGTTACCACTCAGTTGAACCGTCTCGTCGAGACGGTTCAACTGAGTGGTAACAACATAAACTTTGTGTGAGAAATGAGAAAAATGCATTCAGAGATTTGTGAATCGATTGATATAATAGTATCAAACTAGTTCTATCCGACACGAAAAACAAAACCGAAACTTTAACAGTACGAGAAATGCATAGATCATTGTTATATGTTATCTCCCTTGAGATGATAGCATAATTATAGTGTCACGCACATTTATATAGGAGCAGCCATTGTCACACTACGCATAAACGGCGAGTACGACCAAGAACATAATATCCTGTGCCAACTTATCATATGGCGTTTTGGTCTGTCTTGCTTTGTATCTAAAACTCTACATATACTATTCTTTAGGTTTCCACAGGTTTGCTCTCAAGTTATCAATTAAATTCTGGAAGATACGAATCAAGACTTTTCATGCCTATGAATACAGCGGCTATTATCGTTTGGTCTCACGGGACAGTACGGAGCTACATGTAGCAGTAAACTAGGGTTGACGATTTTCTAACAAAACCAATCGGTATTTTGTATTCAGTTACATACATTGTATGTAATTCATAGCCCCGCAGGGGTCGTATAATTCTTTTTTGTTATTAATTCGGTCCCACGAAATAACAATTCGATCCCTCAATTTAACAATTCGTTCCCACGAAATAACAATACGAATTATGTCATGGGAACGAATTGTTACATTGAGGGAACGAATTAATAAAAAGGATCCATGTCCCGGTGGGGATCCGTAAATTCGAGTCATGTAACGTACATACATCAAATTGAATACAAAATTGCACACAATATCCGGGTGGCGGGAATTTAGCCTTGAAAGGCAACAAAATAGCGCCGTCACTGTGGTTTATTTATAAAGTATTAAGCAAAATAAACTACCCACTCTATTTAAACTCCTTTTCGTCAAATTCCGACCCATCCCAGGTAATTGAAAAGCTTATTATGTGGCTGTAACTGAAAACGGGGCTGATACCGATCGATTTCTTGTCATTGATGGAATGGCGATCAGTGCAGATCCTAATCAGACTGTGCGGACGCACAGACTGATCTGGATCTACACTGATCGCACAATTAATAAGCCCAATTTATCCAGTCACAGTCACATACAAGTAATGTCTTGTTAAGCTGCATTTGGTGGTCTCTGTATTTTCGCCCAAACTTCTGTCGTTTTTGCGACATAGATCTGTGCCAAACCAAATGCAGCTCATGAAGACGCGTTTGCCATATTTTATCAAAATCCGTTGAATATTAATTAAAATATCAAATAATACTTACTTTGGAGTGGGCGACATTGTTGTTGTTGTAACCACGTGATCATGCCCCTTGTGAATTGTGGACATTAAACCCAGAACTAGGGAGAGTGTAATTGACAACACTGGTTGAAGGGTTAGTGGAAAAAAAATGGCCTAAGCGGGACCTCTCTTAACCGGACACCATCAATAGCGCTTATTTGTTTATCTTATTTTGATGGCTTTATTGATGGTTTATGGCAGGTGGTAATGTCTGTTCATGATCGCATAGCACACGAGTATGGCTCGGATTGGTCAGATATATCGTACTCGTACCTGATTTACAGTGAAACGTCTCTAAACCGGACCTCCCAGTGTGTCCGGTTTAGAGAGGTTTGACTGTGGTAAGTCAGAAGCATAATTGAATGAGTCAGTGGAATGGGGGCTGGCTGACTGGAAGGATTTGTTCTGGTATTGTAAGATTGAAAAAGAATTGAATGGTCAGTGGGAAACGGGCCTATTGTCTGTTCCACGTTTTGCTGCCGACGAACTTTTGGCTATTACACACATTAAATCTAGAAAAGTATAAAAGGTAAGTAAAAGGTAAGTACTTTTTCATCAATAGCAAAAAATTCACCCTTCCAAAAACAATTATTTGATGCATTAATATCACATATTTATTTTATTGCGTATTTTATTTTGTTTTGTTAGTTACATCATTTCCAAGCTATCTAACAAGGCTTCGGAGTCAATTTCCAATTGTATCCGTTTTTTGACTCCTCCATCAGCTCACCCATCTCCTTTTCCACCATGTTAAATTCCCATAGGAAAATAGGTGACTGTTTGTTATTTATGAAAAAGGTTGTCGGCAGACAGAAAGTGGAGGATGTTTCCTGTTTCTGTAAAGTTGGGAAAAAAGTGAATTGGTCAGTTGTAAAAACGTGGCTACGTGGAAGTAAGTGATTTGGTGACTCTTGTTAATGTAAGGTTGGGGAATAATTGAAGTGAACAGTGGTAAAACATGACCACGTGGAACTAAGTGGTAGGATGAACCTTGTTACTGTAAGGTTGGGGAATAATTGAAGTGGTCAGTGGTAAAACATGGCCACGTGGAACTAAGTGGTAGGGTGACCCTTGTTACTGTAAGGTTGGGGAATAATTGAAGTGGTCAGTGGTAAAACATGGCCACGTGGAACTAAGTGGTAGGGTGACCCTTGTTAATGTAAGGTTCGGGAATAATTGAAGTGTCGTAAGTGCAAATTTAGGATCGTCTGGAAATTTCAATTGATGTATTTACATGTATTGATCATAGGCTGCATTTGCAGCCTGTGCTCAATAAATGTAAATCCAATAATTGTTTACAAGAAAACAATGTTAATGTGAAAATTACAGACTCATAAGTTTGCACTTACGAACATTTTAGTCGTACGACGTTTAGTGAAACGGCCCCCTGCTTGCTAAAGCTCGCGGATTGTCTCCTCGTACATGCGGACGAACCGTGATCTAACTGTGGCAAGCAATACACAATATGTATAGTTTTAAAGTCAGATTTAAACCCACATCCCAGGTTGTAATATAGGGAAACATATTTTCTTTGTCCTTTCTAAACATTCATTTACCATTACCGGACGAGTTAATTGGCATTATTATGTTTTTTATATCAAACGTGAATTGTAACTCTTGATGTCATATGCGATAACCGTGTTTCCTTAAATTATTTTTTCCCGCTATTTATTTTTGATGTGTAATAATCATATTTTTATATAACATGTATGTCGATTTAAGATGACAAATTAAACTGATATAAATATTTGTCCTGCCCAAATTTCATATCAAAATAGCAAACTGGTTGTACAGTGGAACCTCTCTAAACCAGACACCGTGGGATGTCCATAGGGTGTCCGGTTTAGAGACGTTCCATTGTAATTAAGACCTCCATGAACATTTGTTTTGTCATTTTCAATCATCAACAGACACGCCTATGCAATAAATTACAATAAAACTTGGAAAAGTCGCGGGAATGCTGGACGAGGCCTTCCGGCCTTCGTCCAGTATTCCCGCGACTTTTCCAAGTTTACCCTTCTAGTGTAAACAGAATGGGCAATAAAAGCATGTGATGTTGCGATTACTGTAGTACGAAAAATATTTGGTTTCTTTAAAGTTTCCGAGAATGTAGTATGACTCATGTCAACAGGATAAGACATGCAATGTATACAATTCTGTAATGCCTAATTGTTGTCTTCCTTTATGATAATTTGTAAAGTCTAGGGATGACTTCACTCCAGTTCAACGAGTCAATTGTGGCCTGTTATGACACATAATTGATAGTCACTATTTGTGACACGAACTTGAGAATTCCGGCGTATTGTATTGACGACCAGTGCAGACACATATCAGACTGCGCATGCTCATTGCACTGATCGCCATTCAGATAGTAACACCCCACCCACCCCGACAGGCATTGAACAAGCAACATAATGTTGTATTATGCTGCAATAGTGCGTTAACATATCGTTAGCTACTCGTACAAACATTCCCATAATCCCCGTTTCTCCAATCATAGCCACATGTCCTTGATAAACGGTTAATAGTTGTATGGGTTTGGGTGGTTTGGGTGCATTGTTACCAAAATAGAATTTACGTCGCCTCCCGTACCGATGTACACGTATAACTCGCAGAAGTACACGTGTTTCTTTGTGGATATTTTGACAGTACAAAAAGTGTCCGAAATTTCGGAACGGTGAATGTGTAGATAATTGACGATTTCTGTTGTGTCTAATTGAGCATTAGGAGTTGCACAAAACTATGTAAATTACCAACCAGATGGCCGCGGCCCGCATGTCGAGCCCGCCGAGGCATTTGATGGTATTTTTAAAAACTTTAACGCAGATTTCGGACGGACGGACGGACGGATGCACGGACGGACGCACGGACGGACGGACGCACGGACACCCGGACGTCATTGTGATCACTATGTCTCGCTTTCGGCAAGCGACCTCGACAAAAACCAACGAAATCCACCCACATCTAACCAAAATACCCATTATAACATCAACATACTGACCATCCGTATTTATTAACCCTTAGATCGCTACACACAAAGCAATAAGATAGCGGTGTAAGGGTTAAGCTGTGCGTAGAATTCCGGGAACTATAGATAATATATCAAGGAAGTTCGTTAGATATTCCAAGGATAATCAAGGGCTGCCAGAGAATTATGTTCTCCAGATATTGGGACAGCTGTGTGTCATGACAAAAATGGCTTATTGGAATGATTGTAACTGTATTCCGCACCGGCGTAAAATGATTCGCGTCGAATTATGCACCGGACAAATTCCCATTCAGCTACATGCATTCAGAAGATACTGCGTAAACATATTTTCTTCAAATAACCGGCGCAATAATTTTGCGCCGGTCACTAGACGAACATATGCGTATATATGATATGTGAGTGGCATCTCGTCAGGAAACCGGTGCCTTTTTCGACATTTTATACCGGTGTGGAGTGCAGCGTCAGTGTAAGAAAGGCAAATATTTTGCATATAGCTCTGCAATAAAAAAAGAACTCAGTGACATTGACCTTGGGCAGTCGGACGCCTGTCATATCCAAACAAAGCACCATCCATTGACACACATTGTTCTCATGAACGGATAGTGTTGAAAATTATGTTATTGATTTCTGTGCATGCCAGTACATGGGAATATACACCAAAATCATGTTTCTAGCATGATCAGGTACCAAGTTAGGCCAATTTTAAGATTTGACCTATATTCACGGCGGCCATCTTGGATTTCCATGGATACCGGGAGTTGAAAATGAGATAGGGCGTGTGTCTTTGGATAAAAAGTTTTCTATTGTCCTAGGGAACTTCCATACCAAAGGGCATGTTTGCATCAGAAAATGAAGTAAAAAGTCAATTAACACACCTACTATTGTGGCCAAATATTATTAAAATGTGCAGCTGTTCATAAGTTACTGAATAAATAAAAAGCTTTAACGCATTTACCTTAAAAACCAGGTGAACGAACATACGTCGTCAGTGACCTTGAAATTAGGCGCTCGGACGTGGGCCGTATGCAAAACAAAGCAACATCCATTGACACACATTGTGGCCAAATATTATCAAAATCAGTGAAGGGGTTTATGAGTTATTGACAAATGAACTGTGGTACTAACGTACACACAAACGCACGTACGTACGCACGTACATGTACTAACGTTAAATCTCCTCTTTCCTATCGGCGAGTGGATAATGCACCGAGTAATACAGTGGAACTTTTCTAAAACGGACAACAAGAAATTATGTCACCATAAGTTTGATATGTTTCTTGGTCATTTAGCTCAGGAGTAGTATATAGGGAGTAAAAATGATACCACCAACGATTGTGTCGTTATTGAGCTGTATTGTAGCTCCCACCACCAACACAAAGTTGGTGGTGGTATTGAATGATAAAAAGTGGTATTGTAGTCCCAATTATATTGGAAATTGACTTTTGAAACAAAAAAGTCGAAATCATTAATGCAATTTCAATGCGTCCGCGCGTGATAGTTTATAAAATGTACCCCTTTTTTTCCAACACCCCATTTTTCTCCTCCAATATAGCTAATTTATTCCGCAGATCAGCAACTAATTCTACCAGCTCTAGTCTACCACGTTCACCATTAGCCACCTGACAGCGCAGTTGCTTATGTCTATAAAGAGTTTGGGCACTAACGAATTTACAAAGGCATCTGGGGCATTGAAATTGTGGGGCGACACAATGATATTTCTTTGCTAGATGCCTTCGCAGGTTGACCGGTCGTGCAAAAGTTTTACAACATGTTACACACTCCATTTATACTACGAGATATAAATGTTCAATTGGTGTCATAAATACATAAGTTAAAAGGGGGACCAATTGAACAGATAAATTTCAGAGGTTATAACAAAAGTATATACAGAAAATATGATAACGCCAAAAACTAGAGCAGAAATCGAAAGTTTGAGAACAGAAGCCGAATCTCTAGGGATTACTTATAGTAAACGGTTGAGAGTTAGGGGGTTGACAAAGCTGATAAACGCCACAAAGAATGAGGCGTTTATGAAGCGGTTTACCCGCGCCTATAAAAGAGGGGCATTTAATGATCTATCCAACCCCGTTGTACCTGATGCAGTTAGTAGTAGAATTCAAAAATAAAGTATTGCAGAGCTAAGGGCTAGCGTAATTAAACCAAAAAAGAGAGTTGAGAAAAAATCTGCAGCTATCGTTCGCGCGATAGTGGAAGATGGTGAAGAAATATTGGGGGCTCACGATGAAATGCTGGAAAAGGTAGAAAAGGGAAGACGGGTAGTTACATTATCCTTTCGTAAAAAACATTGACATTAACGAGTCTGAACGCATGTCCGATAAACTCGCTCCGTATCTAACAACCAATTTTTATTTGAGATATTCATATTCTTACAAGCTAGAAAATATGGAGGAAACTGAAAATGGAAAACCTAAAACTATAATATTTCACAAAAATCTCGGTGGTAGCGAACCACTATCATCAATGAAAACCGTTACAAATTGGTTTTCAGATAAGGAGCAAACACGAATAATGTCTGATAAAATAGACAGACCAAATACAAAGTGGAAGTTTGTAAGATGGGTAGAGGCTTTTGTAAAGCTAATACAGGGCAATAGGGGAATAGATTTGGGACTACAATCCAAATAAGCAGCAGGAGGAGAACTTCCAGAATGGTTGAAGAATAAAAAAGGTATGTATTCTTTAGATAAGTATAATGACGACCTTTGTCTGTTCAGGTGTCTAGCTATGCATATAACAGGTGCAAGACCTGACAGATGCACGGACAAGGCAAAATAACTTATAAACAATATTTAGTAATGTGGTTTCACCAATTCCTTTTTCAGATCTGAAAAGGGTTGAAGAGTTTTTTAAAATCGGTATAGAAGTATATCAACCCACCGAATGTGACGTATGATGGTTGAAAAAGGTACCAGCACACTATAAGGCAATAGGTAGTAAACCAATGACAATATGACTGTTTAATAATCACGTATTTCTGATAAAAAACCTTAAAAACCTATCTAAAATTTACGCCTGCGATAATTGCAAACAGAAATTCACGAAAGCGAGAAATATGGAGAGACACGGACCAAAATGTATGAAAGGTGAGACAAAACTAGTATGTGACGGTAATTATTTAGAGCACCCGCGTTCATCGTTCAAGAAAGCGTTCTACCCAAAAAGTTCTAACAGTTATGGAGCGATCGATTGGATGTACTCTATGGAAAAGCAGGAGGGAATTCACATTCACCACGAACAGTGCGGACATGGGGGTGAAAGATGTATTTTAGGAGCTCCAGTAGATGGATACTGTCCAGAAACCAATACCGTATATCAATATCACGGCTGTTACTGGCACGGGTGTGAGATTCATGCAAAGCATAGAAAAAAAGAACGCGCATCCACTATGAGAAGAGATAAATTTATTAGAAGCAAATAATTCAACCTAGTAGTTATGTGGGAATGCGAATTCCAAAGAACGGGGAAAGACATAAAGATAGGTTGCGACACTACTCTTTATCCATATCAGATAGTATACGATTTTGAGGCATATCTCAACCCTGAATTTGAAACTCTCGGTAATAATCTAGAGTACGAAGCTGAGCACGTTCCGGTAAGCGTTAGTATAAGAGATAATTTCTCAGGAACAGTAACTCATATTTGTGATAAAGATCCTGCAAAACTTATAGAAAAATTCATAGAAGATTTGAAAGTCAGGGGAAAAGCTATAAGAGAAGAAGTATGGTTGAGATATGGGTTTAATACCGAACATTTACGTAAAAACCAAATCGCCAAGATCGAACAGTGGATATAAAGTACCGGTTATAGGTTTTAACAGCAGTAAGTACGCTATAAACTTAATAAAGAAATATCTAGTAGGCGAACTGGCATCAACAACAAAGAAAGTAATGGTCGGAAAACGTGCAAACGCAACAATATTTTTATTTACTTCAGAGTTTAGATTTCTTGATGTAATACTTTACCTAGGACCTGGTGTAAATTACGATAGTTGGATAAAAGCCTACGACTGCAAAGGACAGAAATCTTTCTTTCCTTACGAGTGGTTTGATTCTCCAGACAAACTGGATTACCCAGGACTACCAGATATAGAGAATTGGTATTCCAAACTATCTGGGAAAATGTTAATAGATGAAACAGAATTAAGTAAATGTCGTAGACTTTTCGAAGACAATAATATGAAAACTTTCAGAGATTGGTTGAAATATTACAACGATTTAGATGTAGCACCGTTCCTAGAAGCGGTGGAGAAAATGTGTGAATTTTATAAACACAGAGGTGTGGATATTTTCAAAGATGCGGTAACACTACCTGGAGTAGCTATACAATATTTATTGAGATGAACCATTAAACGACCACCACCAGTGCGGCTGATGTACATGCACATGCGCGGGATGCAATATACGCGCCACAGAAAGAAACATACGAAATGATGAAAGGTGCTCTAGTCGGAGGCCCATCGATCGTATTTGCAAGATATGCCGAAGCGGGTGTTTCAAAGATTAGAACATCCAGCACCCCCAATCCACGAATTGGAACAGGTTCCAACAGTGTTAGCACATGTGTGGGTAAAACATGCCAGGCCGTTTTGGGGAATGATGCAAACGCATTATATTTATCTACGTTAAATAAAAAGATGCCGTGTGGGAGAGAAACTATACACCATATAGATACCCCACATAACCCTAAATGTATTAAAAAGTTCCGTAAAAGTGTTTTATCTGACGCTTGCGCTCCTCATCCGGGCGCTTTTTGCTGTTTCAACAGCAGGAACAGCAATCGGGGATTGCAACGACCGTTTGGCCTCTCGAAGCTCGGCGAGTATTTTATCTTGTCTAACTTTTCGGGTGGCAGCCGCTGCCCGCCCAGCTGCCTGTCTTTTTGGGTGTTTATGTCGTGCAACCCCCAACGCCGTTGGAGGATAAATCTGAGTTGGAAGTGCTGCAATCGGGTTCAACTCCAATTTCGATTGGGTTGGAGCAATCCCCAACGCCGTTGGAGATTGTGGTTCCGTCACTCTCGCAGGTGCGTCTTGTGTCATCATTTTCTGAGCTTATAGTTCGTGTGCATATATGTCCAAATTGACAGTGTTTACCCGTGGTCAACGCGGTTGTCAGCGGAGCTAAGTACATTCCAAACTTGTGATAAATTGAGCAGCAGGCTGTTCTAAGAGTGTGTCCTATAAAAGGGTCAGTCTCTAGATCGCGAATCAACCCCGCGGTGTTTGGTATAGGGAGAAGTATACTAACAGCGGTAGCGTACAAAAAAATAGCCGCCGATCCAAGAGTTTTTGTCATCTCTGCACCTAACCTAGATTCGTATCGCGCATACATTTTATCAATCTCTGCATCTGACATCTTATACACATGACAAACCGAGAGAAGCCAACAGAGATAATGCTCCGATTGTCCCCCATCAACCAGCGCAGCTAGCCGCTCGCGTCGCGCCGCGTTTTCATTTTCATTCGGAGTCGTGCCGACAGGTGTTTCATCTTTCAGGACAATCGGGGATTGTGTTTCAGTTCCAACCGCACCTCCCAATTCGCGATTGGTGTTGGGACAGTCGGCACGAGTGTTTCTTCCATTAGCTGAGAAGTTCGTCGCAGTTCAATATTTTATTTATTCCAACAGTGTACTATTCTGACAAGTCTCATACGTTTAACATATTAATTTATTTATTCCAACAGTGATGGGTGTAATAAATATGCACTGCTGAACAATTATTAAGCGGAGCAATCCCACATTGTTCAACATTTGTTCAGCATTTGTTCAGCATTGTTAAGCAATTGCTAAGCAATTGCTAAGCATTTCTTCAGCATTGTTAAGCAGTTACTAACCAATATAATTGGATTAAACACAATCTAAGCAATTGCTAATTTTCTTAAAATTAATTAATTGCAATTTTCTTAAAATTAATCAATTGATAACTTTATAAGCAGTTGGTTGATCGGTCTTTAGCAGAAGCTTGGCGTGCTTAGTTTCCGAAAGTATCTGTCGAACCTCCTGGCGCTCCTCGCGCGTTGGGATAACGTCGTTCTCTCGAAGACAGTCATTGAATCAGTCTCGGTCCTTGCAGTGAAAGAGGGCGACCCATTTCGTTTGCCCGCGCAGATCCTTACACTTTGCCCCGCATGACGGCCAGAAAATGCGAGCTGGGAGAGCATGTCCTTCTTTTTGGTCATCGCCGCCTTGGCCGAGCAGTCGTCAATCACGTATAGGGTGGGCTCGCCCTGAAATATTTGGTAGAAGACACGCAACCAATCGTGAAGCCTGTCGCCGAGGTCAAAGACGTATATCCACGGGCACCGCTGATACGTATCGTTGTGCCGCACAGTGGGACACAGGATCACAATGTGACGAAAGGCATTGCGGTAGGACCCCTCGAGCAAGTTTTTCCTTTTCCGCATCCTGTCTGCCCACATATTATGGCAGAGTGGGCATCTTTCGGTAGAGTTAAATCTCCAATCGTGAATTGGTGTTGACTTTTTATTAACAAATCGTTAGATGATTTTTTTATTAAATCAGTAGAGTGCTGAGACGTATCGGCCATCTTCGATGTTGAGTTGTGCGTCTGTAATTATATATAGATACACGTTCAATGGCCCATCTCCATCCGCCTCTTTGGTTATCTGGATCGTCACACCCTCACTAGCGTTCTCAACTTGGCGTCCACTACCGTGCATTTGGTCGTCATCGCTGACTCGCATGTCTAGCCATAACGCGTATTTGGTAGTCAGGAACTCCGCGAGGGAGAGGTCCGAGAGCTGCAGGTCTTTGGCAACCGCTGCAACCTCCGGGGAGCGCTTAGAGCCGGCAGAAAACTGCTTTCTGACTTCGTCCCACTGCTGGTGCGCGCGAAGGCCCTGACTGTAGAGTTGATTGGGGACGCCCTGATCGTCACCTCGACCTTTGTGATTTTGGGGTTATAGAATTTGTCGGTTTTTCTAACCCCGTACGCTAACCGAGCCTCCTCGAATATCATCAGTATACCTTTCATCGAGCGGGCGAGTACGGTGACGTTAATATTCCACAATGTGTCGCTTTTGTCTTTCGTCATCTTGCGGTGGCGAAGAACTCGGTCGTAAAGTATGGCAACGCGCCCGGCGTACTGGGATCTGATCAATCGCGCGAGTTCGGGCATCGTGACCATGTCGTACTCAAGCAACACATTGTCGATCGTATACGTCGATGCCATGTCAGTGGCTATGAGAACTCGGCCGTAGTCGTTGAACGTTAATTCGTATTCGAAGCGGTCCGCCAAAGCACTCTGATAGTAGGGCATGTGACTCTCCAGCAACTCGAGCGGGATGTAGAAGCGGTTGCCGTAAGCGGCCGCGATCGCGTTGTCACTCGCGTTGTCACTCGCGTTGTTATCTGCCTTGTTACCAGCCCCGATTCTAAGTCTGGTTACGTTCCTATTTCGGCTGGTGTCAATACCTTGATAGCCAGCGTTTTCGCGCTCTTGCACCGTCTTCCACAGGTCCTGATAGCAATGGTAGACGTCGCTGTCGCCGATCGACATCACCTCATTACCAGAAATCTTGATCATGGTCTTCTTGACGATGGCGCGACCCAGGTTCTGAACGACGGTTCGGTCCGCGTCCGTCGTCGACGTCAGCGAAATAGTGAAAGCGAGGCGAACAGTCCCCGGCACAATGACGTCATTAGCTCCGAGGTTGGGGAAGCGGACCAAGAGCAGCTGGTTCTGGTCGATCGTCGATGGGTTGTTCGTAATAACGACACTCTGTCTCACGCCTTTTGCCCCGAGGGGCTCACGCAGTCTGCGGTATGGATTGAGTTTGCGACCGTATTGACTCGAAGACATATTATCAGTGAAACTAAATACCTCTATTAAACCCGTATGGTTTTGTTTTTGTCTTTAATACATAATTATTATATAATTGTAAAGATGGCTGATTACGATATTTACATGGATTAAATCGGCAGAGACGATTACCTCGATGGTGATGATGATGACTTCGAGTATTCCCTCACAACCTTCGACGAAACACCCTTCATAGAGACTCCAGTTCCAATCCAATCGCAATTGGGGGAAATAGGTGGCGCTACCAACACCGTTGGTCAAAGTCGGGAATTACTCGAGGGAGCTGTAGACGACTACTACAACAGTTTGGTAGAAAAAGGTGCGGTCCCATCTGTCGGCCGCGACTACTCCAAATTCAAATTGGATCTGCGTGGTAGGTTGCGACTAAAAACATCAAATGTCCCAATCGTCAACATAAGGACCGGAAAACCCCTAGCATTGAGCATCATTGCCGGAAGTCGTGGCGGTGGCCAAATCATAAGGAGCGAACTAGGATTCACGGATTGGAAGCATGGTAAAACAATTATGCCGACCCTAAATTATACCGACGAAACGATGGCGAAGACGGCCGCCGCGATAGAAACTGTTGAGCTCGGCGAGGTCCCTAGAGTAGACACCGACGCTATTCGCACAATGGAGATCAGCGAATGCGAGATAGATGGAATACTGAACCCCGACCAAGGGTCGAACGATGACCCACCGTTACCTCTTCGCGAATTCCGGGGACTCGATAAGGCTCTGCAAACGGTCCGGGGCGAACTGGTCCTTAACCTCTCCAAACTCTCGGCGCTGGGTGAACATATCGCGCTAGAAGAAAGAAAACTGGAGGGAGCCCGTGACGATAGAGAATCTACCGAGCTGATCACCGAACGTCTGCGGTCGTTGCGGGATGAAAGAGAAGCTCGCTTGGAGGCTGCATCGGCTTGCCGTGAGGCTCTCCGCACCCAAATAAGTCGGATCCGCGAAACAATCTCGAGGGTTCTGCACGAGGACACGACAATCGGTGAGCGTCTTCGCACTCTGTTCAGAGAGCAGGGCGTCACGATAGTAAGCATCCTCGCAGCTGTCGGCATGACTATATCAACCATAGTTCTATCTTTCACTGGCGGTGTGACTGCACCCACGCCAGCACCCGCGCCAGCACCCGCGCCATCATCCGGTGGAGCTAAGGAGTGGGTAAAAAACAACTAAAAGCCCTCGCCAGTCTCCTGACTAAATTAGCCGAAAAGGTGGCTACCGCACTACCTGCACTGATCGGAAGTATCGTTTCTTACTTGTTATCTATATTATCAAAAACGGCAGGATGACTCGCCGAGAATGCTTGGGCTCTAATCTTGGCGATCGCCGGTCTCCTACTATTCTTCGCCCGTGAGTTCCTAAAACCAAAGCGCGAGTAGTCCTATCGCCATGAGGGCGATGACGAGCCCTAATGTCTCCTCCTCGTGGGTTGTGCCACTAGTTCCCGCTCCTGTTCCAATTCTTCCAATTTCACCCAATCGATTGGTGTTGATGATTGGATTGGTGGAACTTCATGGTGCGTCCAATTCTTCCAATCGCGTTTGGATTGGGGGTACTGGGGTGGGTGCTTGCGGTTTTATGAAATCTTTTTAAAATTTATTTGAATTTCCCACCTCAACTCCCAATCGAGATTGGATGAACCTGGGCCTCCTGGGGGGAGTTTGATGATACCCGTGTTCACGTTCCCGTTGTGGCCGATTTTTCGATTGGCGGTGGCGACTACGATCTTATTATTGTAACCGTCAACCGGGTCGTCTCGTAGTATCATATTTCTCGGCGCCATATAAAGACCTATTCCAAATGCGTAGTCTACTGGGGTGCGGGCAGTATGCAAAACGTCTTGATAATTCTGGATCGCCTTCTGGAGGTCCACCTTAGCTGAGATGGCTTCCTCGACAAGTGCCAATAATTGTTTTTGCGCGTCAAACGCCGTTCCCGTGCCCAGTATAGCACTGCGCGTTTGCTTTTGTGAGGCGAGGATTGCCCAGACGTATACGCGAATGGAGTCGTATAGGCAAATAACCCCGCCCTGCGTAAATACAGTGTTTTTATCTAACATAAATGTGGTCCACGCATTTCGCATCTGTGGAGTATCACCCTGGTCTAGGTATTCCACGTGGGCTATTTCAAAGCACTTCATCACCAAACATAATCGTATTCAACTATTATATTTAGTCCATGTTTCCATTTTTATAGCTGGTGGTGGGGTAGCTCCGCGATCACTCCACAACCCAGAGAAATATACAGGTACTTTATCAAGATGCCCACCACTAACTAAGCCTTTAAGGTGAACTAACCCTAAACTGTTGGTTGGGGTATATACTTTCTGTCTCCAGTCCGCGTATTTTGGTACCCCAAATTCGTTACACAATCTTTCGAACGCCTTACGGTCGTATGTGCTGGAAATGGGATCCCAGCCGTCGTCTTGAGGTAATGGAATATCTAGTTCTTTGATAATCCTCCTAATAGTATAATACACATGCAAGTTGTAGAAACTTCGGAGCATGACATTCTTAGATGTCAGATGGTCTTTATATGAAACTCCACATCCGGCTGTTGCGCACCATACAGCGAAATTTAGCTGGTTCTGCCAGAAGTACATATGGGAAAAATCCCAGCTTAGTATTACATCTTGACTAGTAGTCTTTGGAACTACATATTTCTCAAACATGTTAGGGAAATTGGTGGTAAAGCCACTGTCCGGTGTAACTGTTACAGTTGGATATTCAAGGGGGTTAACAACGTCTTTTTGTGTGTATACACCTCCGACAAGGTACTTTGCATTATAATTAAAGCTAAATGCTTTGGTATCCATTGAAAGATATTATTATGTTTGCTAATATCACTAATGTTCAAAAAGAGAGTTGTGAACTTCAAAAGTCAATCGACAACTGCTGCGGAAAACGCAGTAGGCCTCAGATCAATCACCTTCACGGTTGGGTGGGAGAATGTGGGGAAGAGCGAAGGGTTTGGCTATGTGAAGGATGGACGCTCAGTAGGTGTAAAGCTGCCTCCCGGCCTGTGGAGTTTTAGACAGGTCAAAGATTTTGTCACCTCAGAGCTTGACGGTAAAGCCAACCTCATAGTATCGAAGGCTACCGGGCTCGCAACAATGACCATCGGCCCAGACAGCCGGGTAAGGATCTCCCCGGCGTTGGGTATTCGACTCGGTTTTAGAGAGACATACTCCTCGAATAAAGGTTTGTTTGCCCCGGGTGAGTACGTTGGTGATAACCCGGTGGACTTTTCCTTCACAAAAACTCTCGGGGTGCACCTGGATCGGGTGAACACATCGTTCAACACGGTAGACGGATCCCCCAGCACATTACTGAAAACAGTGCAAGTCAGTGATTGTTTCTTTGGGGAGACTGTGACCTTAGACTTCCCACACCCCGAGATGAAAGTTTTGGAATCGGGACATATCCACAAATTTATGGTCTCTATTCTCGATGATCAAGCGAGAAAGTTGAATAACTGTTACCCGACTTCGGTCGTCCTAGAAATTTCAAATTAATTAATTTTAAGAAAATTAGAATTAAACGCATGTTCGTAATATAATTTATAACAACCAACATTATGAGTATATACGGACCAGGTAGTTTTTCCAATTCCAATCGCGATTGCGTGACAGATATAAATTCAAAGAATTTGGAACCGGCAGAAGGGGTATTCATCCCGACAGAGAGCGACTTTTTAACTACCGGAAAAACAAAGGCCTTGATCAATACGACTATATCGGAGGCCACAAACGCAATTCGCAGGAGTATAACACCGCTTCGCGAAGAAGCACATACAGGACTTAAGGATCTCGGCGAAAGAAATAATCCAAGTTGGGGAAGAGGATCATGCAGCACTTACTGAACTAGGAGGAAAAATAACCGAATTTCGGGAAGAGGCCCATACAGAGTTTATGGAAGTTTCCGATAAACTGAAACGTGTTCGTAGAACCTCAAACAAAACACTTGAGGAGACCTCTGAAAAGGTTCTTGCTGAGACCCATACCGCTATTGCACAGCTTGCCACATTGTTTGACGCATCTGTAGAGCAGTTTAAGTTATTGCAAACACAAAAACGTGTCATCACATTTTGGGTTGAGTAGCGGGGACCATTGAATAAGGAGCTCTATGAATATTCGTTCGGTGCCAAAGCGAGCAATAGATATGGGGGATACGCCATGACAGTTCCAGGTACACTTCTCCGAATGGCGGTCTGCTCGGTTAATTCTACTGGTAAATCTGCGGGCGTCGTCGCCGTGAATCTCGTACTGGATGGGGAAGAACGGGCAATTGGAGTCAATACACTCGCTGGAGATAGTTCATCGGTGGTTTTGTTCGACGGTGATGATCCAATTAGACTTTCAGAAGGTAGTGTTATTAACTTTGTTACGAAAATCGCTGACCCAGCGAGTTCTTCCACTATTGTGACATTGTTAATTGAACTTGATTTGTAAAATTTAATCATTTTAACAAAATGCATAACGAATCATCACTTCCGAGCACGCTTCCAATACCAACAATCCATAAACACTGTATCCAATTCGAGAATTCAAATTGGATGATATTGGTTTTGGTGAAAAAAGTTCAGATTTTAGGTTGGTCAATATCGTCGCGTTGCAGGATATTCTGAACTGAGAGGGAGCACCGTGCTGGCAACAATTTCTATAATGGGTGGGGCTGGAACCGCCGCGTTGTTGTCTACAGTCGTGGCAATTCCTGTTGCAGGGGGTTTGAGCGGGGTATCCGCTGGAGCGGGGTTGTTATGCATGGCGTTTAGAGTAGTGGGAAGAAAATTCGAAAATAAAAGTAGAAAGCACGACAGAATATCGGTTCTCGCGAGGTCTAAGAAAAATAGCATCGACGTTATCATGTCCAAAGCGTTGGCCGATATCAATATATCTGATGTCGAGTTCGAATCGGTGGTGGAGGAGATGTCTTGATATGAGGATTTAAAAAATACTATTAGAATTAAGGCGCGCGCCACCCTTCCAAAAATTGAGAATACCAATTCGGATGAATTTAGTTTAAAAGTGGGAGATAAAGTGGAGGGTAAAGTTACAACACCACCTGCAGGGAATTGTGATATTTTATCATTTTTCAATTTCTTTAAAAGCGATATCGTAGAAATGTATATTCGTAAACGAATCGTTGGGTTTTAACAATTTTATATAATACACGTTAGTTTTATATCCGATACGCATTATCCGTCTTAATATTTGTATTTGCCCCTTGCATAGTTCGCATAATTGCCGGTATAATATTGTAAATGCAACGTTTTTATCGGAGCGTAATAAATTACGCTGATATTTCATGTATTCGATATCGCCTAGTGTTTTCAATTTATAGAATTTAAATATAGGAGTATAACCCCCGTAATCTTCGTAAACTTCTTCAACACAGTCATTATAAGATTTAAATTCCCATTGTATTTTATTATCCATTTTCTCTAATAATAGTGGTATAATTGATAGTGTTTTTTTCTGTTCAATTTCCAATATAATTGGGACTACAATACCACTTTTTATCATTCAATACCACCACCAACTTTTTGTTGGTGGTGGGAGATACAATACATCTGAATAATGACACAATCGTTGGTGGTATCATTTTGACTCCTACTACTTCAGGTGATAATGCTTATTCGTGATTGTATAGCACGCATCTATGACTCGGAATAATGAAATGCCTGATTTATAGTGAAACCTCACTAAACCGGACACCCTGGGGACCTCCCAGGGTGTCCGAGTTAGCGAGGTGTCACTGAACAATAGAGTTCATATGGATTTTTATTTGACTAGGCGCTTATTCAGAGGGGCGCCAACGAGCACGTACGCATGTACGTACGAACATACATTGACTAAGTTAACGCTATATCCCATCTTGCCTATCATCTAGGGGATAATTATACCCTTCTCAAATCGACAACTATATCTATATTTAACAATCTAAGTGTCCGGTTTAGAGAGGTCCCACTGTATGACTGATCATGTGAACAGTCGAACATAATCCAGATAAACCTCTCTAAACCGGACACCCTGGGAGGTCCCCAGGGTGTCCGGCTTAGAGAGGTTTCACTGTAAATCAGGGATTGGATCATTCTGAGCCATAGCTGTGTGTTTTGCGATCACGAATGGACATTAGCACCCGAGATAAATGACCAAGAAACTCATCAAAAATAAGATCAGAGGTATTTTCTTGGTGTCCGGTTTAGAGATGTTCCACTGTAATGTATTCAGATTTATCCCGTCAACACAGTGCGTATGTGCCGTGAAACACGGTGCCGTGAAACATTTTTGATATCCAGTCAATACGACCTAATCACTGCGTATGAATATGTGCGGTGGCTGGGGATCGGCGTGAAGTTAACAGTGAGCAGTAAGTAGCAGTGAGATATATCTCACTGCTGGCAGTAAGCGGCAGTGAGCAGCTAGGTGTGTGTGTTTCACTGCTAGCAGTAAGCAGCAGTGGGCAGTGAGATGTATCTCGCTGTTAGCAGTAAGCGGCAGTGAGCAGTTATATGCGTCAGGCAATAACGTAAACTAAGTACGTGCGTAAACTAGGTATATGTGCGCAACCTCTCCAAACCGGACACTACTGCAAGCTAGGTATGTGTGCGGAACCTCTCTAGACGGAACACTACTGCAAGCTAGGTATGTGTGGGGAACCTATCTAGACCGGACACCACTGTAAACAAAGTGTATGTGCGGAACCTCTCTTAACGGGATATCACTGTAAACTAGGTATGTTTGCGGAACCTCTGTAAACGGGACACCACTGTAAGCTAAGTACATGTGTGGAACCTCTCTAAACCGGACACAACTGTAAACTAGACATGTGTGCGGAATCTCTATAGACCGGACAGAACTGTAAGCTACATGTAGGTATATGTGCGAAACCTCTCTGAATGGGACAGCACTGTAAACTAGGTATGTTTTGGGAACCTTTCTAGACCGGATACCAATGCAAGCTTTAAAACGGACACCACTATAAACTAGGTATTTGTGCTTAACCTCTCTTAGACCGGACACCACTGTAAACTACGTGTATGTGCGGAACCTCTCTAAACCGGACAGCACTGTAAACTAGGTATGTATGCGGAACCTCTGTAGCCTGTACATCACTGAAAAACTAGGTATGTGTGCGGAACCTCTGTAGACCGGACATCACTGCAAACTAGTTATGTGTGCGGAACCTCTCTAACCCGGACAGCACTGTAAACTACGTGTATGTGCGGAACCTCTCTAAACGGGACAGCGCTGTAAACTATGTATGTATTACGAGGTTGAAGTCTCGTAGTCTGTTTATTTGGATTTCATAAGTGTTCTTCATTGTCTTTTTTTGGTATATTGGGAATTAGCTCATTCTGTTCAAATAATGAATTTAACAAATAACCACGTTTAACAGTTCCCTAAATATATTTTCAATTTTCATCGAAAATTTAAAATATACTGGATACACTAGATTAACCAATGAAATTGTTTATCAGAATGTGATATCAGAATGTATTACCTCATTTACATATTGGCCCTATGACTTTGGCTTAGGGTCCTGGGGCTCACCGTGGACAAAGAGTCAAAATTTCTTTGTTGCAATCTCTGGAATGAGATTACTTATCAAACTTATGTGTACTTATCGGCTGTCAGCTTGGACGGTGTATGGCTTAATCTTGACAGCGTTGCATAACATACAGACGAATTAATATGCAGATTTTCGACTTTAATATCTGTGAAAAATAAAAGAATTTTCGCAATTCTTTGAATAAAAGTTCAATATTATCTCTAACTTGAAATAAGTACAATATTTAAAATCCATGTAAAATAACAAACATTCTGATATGAATATTGACCGAAATCGACCAATAATTATAAAGTTGACATCTTTGTTAAATGATTGTCTCTTAAATAACACAACTGTTTTGAGAACTGTGAAGACCCAGATCAGCCTGCACATCCGAACAGTCTCATCATTACCCACGCCGCTCGCTACTGTATGGGTCGGACCAAATTCCAGTTCATAACAATATCCCCCGTCTTCTTTTAAATGCGACCCCGCATTTATCTAAATACACATCCAATTGACGGATATTGTTAAATGTACATACATTGAGGTTAAATCCGGCATCTATTGTTCATGTAACATTATGATTCAGACAACGTTATTTGGTTTGATGGGCCATGTGCCATTTTGTAATTGTTTTGATTGTTTGTTATCTCTGTATTTATTATAATAATTCACATAGTTATCCGCATGAATCGTGAGTATTACCAATTTATTTGATTTATCTCACATATAGTTCAGACGCAGTGACATTATCAGTAACCAGATCGCATTTTGCCTAAGATTGATGACAATGGCAATACATGTTGTTTAGCTGATTGAATACAGAGATAACGCTCAACAGACATATAATCTTGTGAATTTTGGATACCGTATTTTTCCCGATATATGCAGACAGCAATTACAGAATGATGATGTGGCCTATGCATGAATCCTATACTGGCATTCATAAAGCTATGCTCTCTTTATGGAATGGTTATTTCTCTGCCAAGGACGAAATAATTACCTCTGCAAAATGTAATAGGAAATATTATGTGAACACATGACTTGTTTGCAAATATAAAAATACGATAAATGCATGATATTCACAGTGTGAGAATCGTGTTCATGGTGGCATTGAAAATGTATAAAATATAAACGTATTGCAAAATTTTGAAATACCTGCAGATATTCTTTTTTTACGTTTATTTCAATACCAGCAAGCTGAAATAACAGTAACAGTGAGGTTCGCTGTGTCCGGGCTGGCCGCTAAGCACAGTTGAGAGTCCTAGCCGGCATGGAGACATGCTGGAACGATTACGGGGGGACTAGGCCCACATCATGTACAAGGTTGCAGCGCTGTTCCAGGTTTGAGTCTCAAGTCTAACTCGTTTGAATACCCCCACCCACGCCATAATAGCAGCAAATAGTGACGTTCGTTGCATCTGGGGTGGCCGTTAATCACAGGTGAGAGTACTAGCCGGAAGCGAGATGTGCTGGAACGCATACAGGGGCACTCGGCCTACATCGTACACCAGGTGGCCTCGCTGTTCCAGGCTTCTGTATCCAGCCTAACTCGTTTCAATACCAGCAAGCTGAAATAACAGTAACAGTGAGGTTCGCTGTGTCCAGGCTGGCCGCTAAGCACAGTTGAGAGCACTAGCCGGCATTGAGACATGCTGGAACGATTACGGGGAGACTAGGCCCACATCATGTACTAGGTGGCCGCGCTGTTCCAGGCTTCAGTCTCAAGTCTAACTCGTTTGAATACCCCCACCCACGCCATAATAGCAACAAATAGTGACGTTCGTTGCATCTGGGCTGGCCGTTAATCACAGGTGAGAGCAATAGCCGGAAGCGAGATGTGCTGGAACGCATACAGGGGCACTCGGCCTACATCGTACACCAGGTGGCCTCGCTGTTCCAGGCTTCTGTTTCCAGTCTAACTCGTTTAAATACCAGCTAGCTGAAATAACAGTAACAGTGAGGTTCGCTGTGTCCGGGCTGGCCACTAAGCACAGTTGAGAGCACTAGCCGGCATGGAGACATGCTGGAACGATTACGGGTGGACTAGGCCCACATCATGTACTAGGTGGCCGCGCTGTTCCATGCTTCTGTCTCAATTCTAACTCGTTTGAATACACCCACCCACGCCATAATAGCAGCAAATAGTGACGTTCGTTGCACCTGGGGTGGCCGTTCATCACAGGTGAGAGCACTAGCCGGAAGCGAGATGTGCTGGAACGCATACAGGGGCACTCGGCCTACATCGTACACCAGGTGGCCTCGCTGTTCCAGGCTTCTGTTTCCAGCCTAACTCGTTTCAATACCAGCAAGCTGAAATAACAGTAACAGCGAGGTTCGCTGTGTCCGGGCTGGCCGCTAAGCACAGTTGAGAGCACTAACCGGCATGGAGACATGCTCGAACGATTACGGGGGGACTAGGCCCACATCATGTACTAGGTGGTCGCGCTGTTCCAGGCATCAGTCTCAAGTCTAACTCGTTTGAATACCCCCACCCACGCCAAAATAGCAGCAAATAGTGACGTTCGTTGCATCTGGGTTGGCCGTTAATCACAGGTGAGAGCACTAGCCGGAAGCGAGATGTGCTGGAACGCATACAGGGGCATTCTGCCTACATCGTACACCAAGTGGCCTCGTTGTTCCATACTTCTGTTTCCAGCCTAACTCGTTTAAATACCAGCAAGCTGACATAACAGTGACAGTGAGGTTCGCTGTGTCCGGGCTGGCCGCTAAGCACAGTTGAGAGCACTAGCCGGCATGGAGACATGCTGGAACGATTACGGGGGGACTAGGCCCACATCATGTACTAGGTGGCCGCGCTTTTCCATGCTTCAGTCTCAAGTCTAACTCGTTTGAATAGCCCCACCCGCGCCATAATAGCAGCAAATAGTGACGTTCGTTGCATCTGGGGTGGCCGTTAATCACAGGTGAGAGCACTAGCCGGAAGCGAGATGTGCAGGGGCACTCGGCCTACATCGTACACAAGGTGGCCTCGCTGTTCCAGGCTTCTGTTTCCAGCCTAACTCGTGTCAATACCAGCAAGCTGAAATAACAGTAACAGTGAGGTTCGCTGTGTCCGGGCTGGCCGCTAAGCACAGTTGTGAGCACTAGCCGGCATGGAGACATGCTGGAACGATTACGGGTGGACTAGGCCCACATCATGTACTAGGTGGCCGCGCTGTTCCAGGCTTCTGAAGTCTAACTCGTTTGAATACACCCACCCACGCCATAATAGCAGCAAATAGTGACGTTCGTTGCACCTGGGGTGGCCGTTCATCACAGGTGAGAGCTCTAGCCGGAAGCGAGATGTGCTGGAACGCATACAGGGGCACTCGGCCTACATCGTACACCAGGTGGCCTCGCTGTTCCAGGTTTCTGTTTCCAGCCTAACTCGTTTTAATACCAGCAAGCTGAAATAACAGTAACAGTGAGGTTCGCTGTGTCCGGGCTGGCCGCTAAGCACAGTTGACAGCATTAGCCGGCATGGAGACATGCTGGAACGATTACGGGGGGACTAGGCCCACATCATGTACTAAGGTGGCCGCGCTGTTCCAGGCTTCAGTCTCAAGTCTAACTCGTTTGAATACCCCCACCCACGCCATAATAGCAGCAAATAGTGACGTTCGTTGCATCTGAGGTGGCCGTTAATCACAGGTGAAAGCACTAGCCGGAAGCGATATGTACTGGAACGCATACAGGGGCACTCGGCCTACATCGTACACCAAGTTTACATTTTTGCCATACGCATATAACTGCTCACTGCCGTTTACTGCTAGCAGTGAGATACATCTCACTGCCCACTGCTGCTTACTGCTAACAGTGAAACACACCTCACTGCTCACTGTCCCTTACTGCCAGCAGTGAGATATATATCACTGCTACTTACTGCTCACTGCTCACTTCACACCGATCCTGTCGGTACACGAATGCCCCCGCTGGCAGCCAAAGAAAACGAGGCACATTTGAAAACACATAGGGCTAGAAAAGTGTGGATTTGTCACAGCATGAAAGCAGACCATCAGAGCAAAGGGTGTGTGAAATATCAAGCAGATCCATGGATGGAAACAGACATTATAAGACACTTACCCGAGTTTGGAACGTACCAAGTATGTGACCTTCCTTGACCCTGGGATTAGCGGGGGCATGACGATCGTGGAATTTTCACAGGGCGGTAGATGACCAATGGAGTAATGCGTGTATGAAATATCAAATAGCATTGACAGGAGCGTTATGGTTTCGAATGCATCAAACATATGACCTTGACCCTGGGCTTAGTGAGGGCGGGACGATCGTGGATTTTTCACAGGGCGGTAGAGGACCATTAAAGCAAAGCGTATAAAAAATGTCAGCAGGTCCAATCAAGGAAACAGACATTATAAGACATTTACCCGAGCGTTGAGGTTGTGGGACGGACGGACGGACGGACGGAGACCGGAAACACTATATGCTCCCCTCACCATTCGGTGGAAGGGGCAGAAGAATGGCCGCCATGGGGACATAACTTATGAGATTTGTTTGAAAATCAATAGGGTGCTTGCCTCTTGCCATGATACACATACGAATTTGTGTTATATGTGGTCGTGACTGGACAAATTGCGACCAGTGTAGATCCTAATCAGATGGCATTCCATCAATGAAACAGCTGTCCTGTTTCTAAAAAGCAATATAGATCATTCCCAGGCTACACGAGTGTGCTATTTGATCCTGATCTACAGCTGTCACAACTCCCACAAGCCCCACAGCCACGCATGCTCCGACGAGTTATCGCGACCTTAGTACACAGATAGACTGCTTCCGGGTCGGTACCCTAAAAAAATAGTCCGGAGAAAAATGCATATGTTTGTGTTGCAGGTGTTTTGAGGCAGGTTCGGGTGCACTGATGTGGTTTATTAATGCATGGGGCTCTAGTACACAGCCAAGATCTGCAGTTTGGAATGGATTATTTTGTGCGACAGGACACATGTAAATGAAGTGTGATGCGGCTCTGCGTCTGTTGTGACGTGATGATCTTTGACCCCGCTGTCATGTTTCCTTTCCTGTCAGAAAAACGAAATGGTCAACGGGTGTTGACAAGTTGGTGAGAAGACGGCATGATCCAGTCGTCAAAGACATTGTAACTCAATGTGTGATTCCAATGTTTATGCTTTTACAGGCGGCGAGTGAAATGACCCCTAAACGCTATATGTTTAATATACAGTTCTATCTGTGTGTTTAGGCCTGTCAGAGCAGCCCTGTTTGACAGCAAAATCAACATTGACAACAAAGTTCTGCAGCCAGATGAAATACAATTTCAGCAGTTAGTCTGTAGGGCCTACGAAGTTAGAGGCAAGTGTAATTAATAGTATTTGTTTCTGTTTTCAGCATTTTAAATGCATTTTATTGCAGGATTGTGGCATTTTTTTCTTTTTTGCAGAAATTGCAAGGTTTCAATGTTGTTCTAGAACACTGATTGACAGCTGGGCATGTACATTTCCAGTTACATCATCAAGATGGATGATGGATGCCTTTGTTTAGGAGTGAATGAAAAAATTGCTGTGAACAGTGTAGTAGCCGAAAATGGTATCTTCCAGCTATGGACAGGCCCATTATGGAAGAAGGGTCGATATGGTGTATTTTCATACCGTGACCCTGAGATGGGCGTTTGGCATAAGAAAAATGTTCACAGAGTGGTACTAATGGCTGCACAGGGTCGGATCCATGTGGCTGCAACTGTAGATTGTGGTAATAAACTTTGTATTAATGTAGAACATCTCAGCCTTGAGACTCGGGCCACAAATAATAGCAGAAAATGGTGTTTCCAGAATGGCTGTTGTGTCGGCCATGGCGCCTATCCGGACTGCCTGGTTAGTTTGATGTTGTAGTAAGTAGATAAGTAATCAACATGTTTCCATTGCTTTCATGTGTAGCCGGCATGCAAAAACAGACAGCATGCAGTGATCATGTACATGCAATTGTAGAAAAGGTACCTTATTGAGTTTGCAACCAGTGCAGACCCAGCGGAAAGTTTTGGTTAATCTACTCTGGTCGTCGAAACACGCACTTCATATATATCACTCGGTGAAGTAGTGCAAGCTCATCTGGATCTACACTGGCCGGTTGCAAATTCCATAATGCCCTCTTTGATACTGACATTCAATGTTATCTTCAGTTTGTGGATCCCATTTGCAGCATTTGGGTATGGGTAATCGTCTGCTGATAATGACTGGCGATGTTTGTTAAAACCACACAGCCACTACCTCGCAAACAAATAACCCGCTACCTAACTGACAGTGTCTCCATGTCAGTACTAATTACAAGGCAGATAATACTGTCAGCCATGCAGCAAGGAATACCCCGTCTCGCAGTCATGGGATCCCCTATGCATCTCATCCTGGTCCTGTGGCAACTTCTGTCCTTTAGAGTAGCTGTGGTCCACATTGTCTAGTTGTCATTTCCTGTAGTCCGAGATCGTCCCATCTTGCTTGTACTGGAAATGTGCCTTCTTCACGTAGCCTCCTTTCAGATGATGCCTTCGAATAACGTCTGGCCGCTTACTATAGTCTCTATGAAAGTTGTACTCGGTGTTCAGACGGTTCAATGCAGTGTTTCCACGTGCAGAGAAGTCGAGCGCCCTCACGATATGCGACTCCGCTTTTGTCGTATAGAGTCTGCAATGCCACAGTTATATTTCAGTATCGTTCATGATACCCTCGCTGTGAAATTCCGCGAATAGTTTACATTTTTCGGCAGGTTTACTCCACATGATCGGTCGAATGCTTCATTCTTCTACGTTGTATAAGCCATATCGTGTAATGTTGAATGCCTGATCGCTCGGCTTCATTTTAAGTATATCTCTCATCAGCTGACTGTCGCTTTCATTCATTTGCAGTGGTGGCAGCGGATTTGGGCCCAGGAACTTCGAACGTGCCCGCCCGCCAGTTGTCGGTTTCATCGCCAGCGCAAACGACGGAGTCCGGAGCACATTTGGAGTGGTCGTCGGCGTAGCAAGATACAGTCGCATCTATCGTCCGGGTTATCATGCAGGTATCTACCTTGGTCAAATCGTCAGCAGGGTCTACAATGTTTGCTATGCAGAAATATCAAGTGCCAGAATGTTGTTTGTACCCAATAGTGTAGACCTGTATGTACCCAACAGTGTAGACCCAGATCAGACTGCACACCTGTGCAGCAAATTGGTCTCTGAAACATCAACTCCTGCAATAGTAATACACTTCACCTGCAGTGGTAATCTCCCCTGTTGCATGGGCAAGCTGTGTTTGTAGTCTGCAATACACCTGCAATAGCCTATATCTGAAGGCATGTCTTGCTGCATGCCACACAGGTCAGATTAGCAAATGCATTTGCCTGTGTTGCCACACCACTGCTAATGTTGTGGGTTTGAGTCTAGTCTTGGTGGTATATCTGCGGACAAACATGCCGAACACCCAGTTAAAGCAGCATAGAAAGTATAAAAAAATTACATGTACGCCATATGATAATTTTTCTCTCACCAATTTGGGGTTAACACTGGGTACAGGAGGCAGATGGCACATAGCTAGTGTTGGTCGGGCATGCAGGCAATGCGACTACTGACTGGTGACCCGACAATGTAGGAAATATCATAACATGAATATCCGTAGTGTTGTTATACGTCGCCATAGCTTCATTGTCTGCTGTACTAGATGATTGAATATGTGACATATGTAGCGTTTGGTACTTGTTAGTTCAATATTGGCACCATATGGAAAATATATCTGAAAAAAGTGCTCGCATCGGGTTCCGACATTTGAAATTTTATGTTGAAATTTAATAAATTTATTTAATTTTCGGAAATTTTCCATTGTTTATAAAGGGCTGTATTAATATTTCACATTCTGCACAATAGTACCATCAAATGCCTGTCCAGTCCTTTTTATTTCATTACAAAATGTCTAAAAATGCATGAGATCTGGACTTTTTAACAACAGACGTAGCATTGCCTCGGCCGTGCTCTCGGAACATGAGAATGCGGGATTTACATCATGTGATTCGAGTGCGCGCATTTTAGTCGCAGAGTTGCAGATTTGATAAAAGTCACTTGGTTCTCATTGTCAACTGACTACTTGATATGTCTGACCTTATATTTCGTGTATTTTCACATTTGCCCCATTCTGACAGACCTCAGTACACAGATAGACTGCTTCCGGGTCGGTTCCCTCAAAAAATAGTCCGGAGAAAAATGCATATGTTTGTGTTGCAGGTGCTTTGAGGCAGGTTCGGGTGCACTGATGTGGTTTATTAATGCATGTGGTGACAGTGTTTACACAGGGGCTCTAGTACACAGCCAAGATCTGCAGTTTGGAATGGATTATTTTGTGTGGCAGGACACATGTAAATGAAGTGTGATGCGGCTCTGCGTCTGTTGTGACGTGATGATTTTTGACCCCGCTGTCATGTTTCCTTTCCTGTCAGAAAAACGAAATGGTCAACGGGTGTTGACAAGTTGGTGAGAAGACGGCATGATCCAGTCGTCAAAGACATTGTAACTCAATGTGTGATTCCAATGTTTATGCTTTTACAGGCGGTGAGTGAAATGACCCCTAAACGCTATATGTTTAATATACAGTTCTATCTGTGTGTTTAGGCCATGTGTGCTGGCACAGCGTGTATGCGTCATACATGCTGGTTTAACAAATGGGCGTAAAAACAAAATGCCAGACATTTACATGGCCGGTCATGATACAATGAGACATTCTGATATGGCGACCAGCGTAGTCGCAGCTCAACCAACGCCTCTAATTTCTCTGATACGGCACTAGCATTGTGGTATAGGCATCCATACTAATTGAGACATGTCATAGGATTTTGTACCTTCTGACATTTTCGTAATTATCGTTAAATACGTTTACAAAATTTACAATATTTTTCATAAATAAAGTCAAAAAGTTGACAAAATTATATTCCGCATGTTTTGCCAACTTTTAAAGCCATTTCCGGAAAATATTGTAAATTTTGTAAACGTATTTCATGAAATTGCGCAGATATCCCCTCTCTTCAAATGGTAAACCTGGTGCAGCACTCCGCACCGCCGTAAAAATGTTTCACGTCGAAATAGGCGCCGGACTCCAGACGAACTCCCATTCAGCTCATGCACAAGTTTCTGCATAAACACGTTTTCATCTAGTAACCGGCGCAAGAAAATTGCGCCAGCTACGAGACGAAAATGCATTTATGCGGTAGCTCTAAGTAGAGCCGAGCGGCATCTCGTCAGGAAACCGGTGTAACGTTATTGTCGTAGAAGATCAGTTGGTAGCAGAAACAACTCGATGCTGGTATCTTTCAAATTCAATTTAATTATTTACAAGGATATCGTATAGTGGTTCATTAATAATTTACGTTGTATGTATAAAGACCAAAACTAAAGAAAGACCCCGATGCTCGGCGTGTGAGCGTATTTATACCCTTGGCCAGACTCCACCTACGAACTAGATTGGTCAGTAAGCGAGGCTTACGGAATAACCCTCCCCCCCCCAACCGCGTGGGCCCAGGTACCACTAAAATATGTAAAAATGTCCAAGTGTGTGGGCTTTGACCTTGACTCTCGGCTTAACGGGAGCGGCATGAATGTGAATTTGTCACAGGGTGGTAGAGGTCCATTGGAGCAATGCGTGTGTGAAATCTGAAGCAGATCCGAGCAAGGAAATAGAAGTTATAACCGATTTATCTGATGTTACGTTTTGTAAAGAGACTAGGTGTGTGACCTTGACCTCGAGATCAGCGGGAATTTGTCACAACATGATAGTAGAGCCTTAGAGGAATGCATGCATGAAATATTAAAAAATGTCAATGAAAGAAATAGAAGTTATAACATATTTCTCTGATGTTAAGTTTTGTAAAGAGACTCAGTATGTGACCTTGACCTTGGGATCAGCGGGGGTTGGACGGTCGAAGATTTGTCACAGCATGATAGTACAACCTTAGAGGAATGCACAAGTGAAATACTAAGCATTTTAGATGAAGGAAATAGAAGTTATAACATATTTCTCTGATGTTAAGTTTTGTAAAGAGAAAAAGTATTTGACCTTGACCTTGGGATCAGCGGGGGTTGGAAGGTCGAGGATTTGGCACAGCATGGTAGTAGAGCCTTACAGGAATGCATGTGTGAAATATTAAGCATTTTAGATGAAGGAAATAGAAGTTATAACAATATTTATCTGATGTAAAGTTTTGTAAAGAGACTAAGTATTTGACCTTGACCTTGGGATCAGCGGGGGTTGGACGGTCGTGGATTTGGCACAGCATGGTAGTAGAGCCTTACAGGAATGCATGTGGGAAATACTAAGAATTTTAGATGAAGGAAATAGAAGTTATAACATATTTCTCTGATGTTAAGTTTTGTGCTAAGTATTTGACCTTGACCCTGGGATCAGCGGGGGTCGGACGGTCGTGGATTTGGCACAGCATGGTAGTAGAGCCTTACAGGAATGCATGTGTGAAATATTAAGCATTTTAGATGAAGGAAATAGAAGTTATAACAATATTTCTCTGATGTTAAGTTTACGGACGCACGGATGCACGGACGCACGGACGCACGGACGGACGGACGGACAACCTGACTCCATGTGCATGTGTGAAATATTAAGCATTTTAGATGATGGAAATAGAAGTTATAACAATATTTATCTGATGTTAAGTTTACAGACGCACGGACGCACGCACGCGTGGACGGACGGACAACCTGACTCCAGTATACCCCCACGTGTGGGGGGGGGTGGGTATAATGACACGTAATCAGTGCCCCCTATTTTGGGACACCCCCCCCCCCTCCCCCGAATGCAGCAAGTTGAAAAACACGTTGGCCCGGCCTTAAATCAATTGATAGGCCGTTAAATTCCAATCAGTCAATAAGTTTATGTCAAAAAGTTTGTACAAGTTTCTTTATCATGCTATAACTTTAAAATTACTGATTACGGAGTGCTTCAATATTTGAAACTCGATACATGTGAGCATTTGGAACACACTCACTAGTACTGTTGACCTTTTTCGTGTTTAAAGCATGTAATGCATTTCTCTGATGGTTTTGTGATGCTTACTTTAGCACATGCCCATGCTCATATTATGTACAGTCAAATGCCTCGGCAGGCATGAAATACATTTCATGGCGGAATTCTTGCTTTATCAAATTATCAAGTTGTGTTGTTATTCCGTATTAGACTGGTTTGAAGGTACATGCCCACTCAGTAGGCACAAAATGGTCTTTCCGGGAATAAATAAGTGTATAATTGTATCACTATTCCACCAGTTCTAAAACTTACGAGTGCCTCATTTACATGTAGTAATATTTATTTTACTGATAGTGACGCGCGGTGGTATCAGGCTATTTTCATATGCAAATGAGACATGCTATTTTTTTAATTATTTATACTAATTAAATGCGTCACCTGCAAAAAATAATATTTTCGACAGATTATAAAGTATTATCATTGCACATCAAAATATATATACAGATAAATACAAATTATGTTTTATAAAGTTTACTAACTGATTAGTGTGTGCTTCCTTTGTTATTATCCATTTTAAATAGAAACTAAACATATTAGGTGCTTTCAAGAATAAGTACATAAATTCCTCAGTAATAACATATACGTTTTGCTGCATATGCAAACTGTTACAGAATATTTAGTTAATGCAGAACGACAAACGGCGGCCATCTTGGATTTAACAATCTGGTTTCACTGTATCGTAATTTTATTATACATCACACGATATCCATTGCATGTTAGTGGAGACAAATTTCATGGCGTTAGCATATTTCAGTCAATATTTACGTTCAATTTAGATGTATGTTATCGAAAATGGCGGCCATTTTGAATTTCGGTCATGTTTTCATGAACGGATATTGTTGAAAATTAGTTTATTGATTTCTGTGCATGCCAGTACATGGGAATAGTCACCAAAATCATGTTTATAGCATGATCAGGTACCAAGTTATGCCAATTTTAAGATTTGACCTATATTCACGGTGGCCATCTTGGATTTCCATGGATACCGGGAGTTGAAAATGAGATAGAGCGTGTGTCTTTGGATAAAAAGTTTTCTATTGTCTTCGGGAACTTCCATACCAAAGGGGACCTTTGCATCAGAAAGTGAAGTCAACACCCTATTTTGTGCAGTTAACACACCTACTGTAATAGTGACTCGCTATACTTGTACCTGATCAGTTATCCAGCATATGCAGCCTGATATAACGTGGCTTATTGAGTAGTTACTCACTATAATGTTACCTTCTGATCAGTTAGCCAGCAAATGCAGCCTGATATAATGTGGTTTAAGGAGGAGTGATTCACTATAATTGTAGTTTGGTGTAGGGGTGAAATGTATGAAAACACGAATCAAATATTTTCAAAAGTAATATGTATGTAATGTGTTGTCATATCATTTTGTTTGTTACTGTATACTATATGGTACATCGAGTTGCCATCTCCGCCATCTTTGTATGTACAGCCATCTTACAGTTCCATCACTTCGACCGTTTGACACATGCAGCAAATAATATGACAGAGAAAGTATTACAAAGTGGTGCAATACATTATAGACAGATATGACAACATCGTGCTATAAATATTATGCCAGAAAGCTATACAACAGGTTAAGGTCATATAAGGCCTGGCCAACTGGTTCGATCCCGTATTCAACCTGCTGCATTTTCGGGGGGGGGGGGGGTGGTCCCAAAATCAGAACGGAATATTTACATCGAAACAAATATATATTCAGCCCTGAAATTAGAACCCGATCTGGTTCCAGGTCCATACCAAACCAAAGCCACTTGGACCCTTCCCCTAAATGTAATAGGAAATCAGACTTTGTATATAAGTGTGATGAAAACAACCAATAGGACGTTGCACAAACTTGTATTTATGGGTATGTCAAAATATTTGTGGTATGTGTAAAACACCACAAGATATATTGCATATACTGAGATGGCCAATACGGCAACTCCATGCCCCGTATTGTATACAGTACAAACTAAAGCAAATACAAATCACATTTGAGATCATCAAATACTCAAGGACTTGAAACTTTGCAGACATTGGTTACCCTGCGCTGTCTAGCGAAGGGTGAGTTCTACTCCGAGGCTGGCGACATCCACGGTGTCTCTAGGAGTTCGGTTTCTCGGTGTATTAATGATGTTGTCTCAGCCATCAATAATCGACTGGACAACATCAGGGGGCCGTTTCACTAAACTTCGTACGACTAAAATGTTCGTAAGTGCAAACTTCTGATAGTCTGTACATTTCACATTAACATTGTTTTCTTGTAAATAATTATTGATTTTACATTTATTGAGCATAGGCTGTATATGCAGCCGATGCTCAATACATGTAAATCCATAAATTGAAATTTACAGCCTTTCTAAACACCCTGTGCGCCGTGGATGGGACACTCAGTGTCAGTCCAATTCACTTTCCTGGTTTTCAACTTGCTGGACTAAGGCAGTTGATTTAACAGCTGTCGTCTGGTTGTCAAAGTCGGACCGGATGTTTACATTCATAGGGCTTGATGGATTTCCAATACTGAAGAATTCTTAAGAAGTTCGTAACTTAAGAAATTTCGTACGCACATGTTAGTGAAACGCACGTAAGAAGTTCGCAAGAAGTTCGTACGAAAAGTATCGTAGACGTAAGAAAGTTCGTAGCGTAAGAAGTTTAGTGAAACGGGCCCCAGGTGTTCGGTTGGAATGCTAGGAACTTTAGCGTTACTAAATAAAGTAACATTATATCAACACATTTGACGCGTTTGACGCGCCATATTACATCAAAATCCGTTACGTAATAATGACACTATAAAAGAATACGTACTTTGAATCGGTACTTGTTGTTGTTCTTAGTACCACGTGATCATACACCTTGGATGCCAGACACATCTAAACACATCCAACAACAGGTGTTCCCCAGACAGTGTGGTGCCTACAGCCCCACAATAAAAGTACTCAGGATATTGCATAATCGACGGTAATAATATACATGTGCAGGTCGCTATGTTATAACGGTGCATTTTCCGAAGTGAACCATTTTACGCCGGCGTCGAGTGCAGCACCAGTATTAAATTCCCATCGGAAAATCGACAGTACCAATGTACATGATCACGTGGTTACAACAACAACAACGTCGCCCACTCCAAAGTAAGTATATTTGATATATGCCTTAATATGCAACGGATTTTGATGAAATATGGCGCAGCAAACGCGTCTTCAAGAGCTGCATTTTGTGGTCCATGGAGTTCGGCACAGACTTATGTCGTTTTTTCGAAGAATCGATTTCCGTGTCGATTCCCTGATAAAGAACACCAGACAAGACACTCAATGTATAGCCCCACTCAAACGTAATGGTGTCCTAATTAATCTAAAACCAAGGCGGATATACTTAACAACCAGTTCCACTCAGTATTTACACCCAAATCGCCACTAAAGCTTAGCCAACTCTGTGAGCAAGCTATACTAGACCGCAGACAATCAGGTAAGTTACCAGAACAAGGCTCTAGCCCTCAAAACCCAATGCCTGAAATTACAATATCTGTACAAGGTATCCACAAGCTACTCAGATCAGATCAGATCAAGCCATTATATAATCCTACAGCAGCTCAGAGATGAAATAGCACCTATACTAACCGTTATATTCCAGGAATCTCTCTCCACAGGTACCGTGCCCCCAAGACTGGTCCGAGGCAAATGTTAGTCCTTTATTCAAGAAAGGTGAGAGGTGTTTAGCATCCAATTACAGACCGATCTCCCTTACTTGCATTTGCTGTAAGCTTATGGAACATATTGTTACCACTAATCTAATGTCACATCTAGACAATAATACTATCCTGTATGACCTACAACATGGGTTAAGGTCCAAGAGATCATGTGAGACGCAGCTGGTGTCATTGGTAAATGACCTTGTCAGGAATCTACAAGAAGGAAAGCAGACTGACCTTGTGCTACTAGACTTCAGCAAGTCATTTGACAAGGTCAGTCACCCTAAACTCCTACATAAACTACACTCGTATGTTGTCAGAGGGAGTAACCTCGCGTGGATCCAGGCATTTCTTGCAGGCAGGTCCCAGAGGGTAGTGATTGAGAACGTTGCATCGGATTCAGTCCCAGTAACTTCTGGCGTACCACAATGATCAGTTCTCGGTCCTATTCTCTTATTATTATATATAAATGACCTGCCTCAAGACATTACCTCCAAAGTGCGCTTGTTTGCCGATGACACTGCTTCATATCTTGCCATTTCTCGTGAAGCAGACTCACTAACACTGCAAAATGACCTTGATCGACTCCATCAGTGGGAGCTCCAGTGGGATATGGAGTTCAATCCAGGTAAGTGTAACGTAATACACATCACCAAAGCCCGTTCTTCTATCCCAACCACATATACACTTGCAGCAGTCAAGCACTGCATGTACCTTGGTGTTGATATTGGTGAAGACCTATCATTTAACCATCACATTGATAAGGTTACCACATCTGCAAATAAGGCATTATGTTTCATTAAAAGGAACATTAAACCTAAACACCAGGGTATACGCAAGACTGCTTATAAATCACTTGTCCGTCCAATATTGGAATATGCATCCCCTGTATGGAGTCCATACACTAAGAAAAACATCCATAAACTGGAAATGGTGCAGCATAGAGCAGCAAGATGGGCCACAAATAACTACTCCACATACGCGAGTGTCTCACTCATGCTGTGTGCACTGGGTTGGCGCACTCTCGAAAATAGGCGAGCGGATGCTCGACTATGTCTTTTTTATAAGATTATCCATCAGCTTGTTGCCGTTCCAGTGCCACCACAACTCCAGCACCCGATAAGACCGACTCGACAGTCTCACCACCTCGCATATAGACAGATACAGGCCACTGCAGACTACTACAAATGTGCATTCTTTCCCTTGGCTGTTGTGGAGTGGAATAGATTCCCACATAACATTGTTATGTTACCATCCATTGTTACTCCACTACAGGCCTTACTTTGGAACCACTGTTTTTATGCCTTTTTAATCTCACTTTGATATAATCGTTCTGTTAACCTATATTAGATAGATAGATAGACAGACAGACAGACAGACAGACAGACAGACAGACAGACAGACAGACAGACAGACAGACAGACAGACAGACAGACAGACAGACAGACAGACAGACAGACAGACAGACAGACAGACAGACAGACAGACAGACAGACAGACAGACAGACAGACGACAGACAGACAGACAGACAGACAGACAAGACAGACAGACAGACAGACAGACAGAGACAGACAGACAGACAGACAGACAGACAGACAGACAGACAGACAGACAGACAGACAGACAGACAGACAGACAGACAGACAGACGACAGACAGACAGACAGACAGACAGACAGACAGACAGACAGACAGACAGACAGACAGACAGACAGACAGACAGACAGACAGACAGACAGACAGACAGACAGACAGACAGACAGACAGACAGACAGACATCGATTCTTCGCGAAAACGACAGAAGTTTGGGAGAAAATACAGAGACCACCAAATGCAGCTGAACAAGACGCCTTTGATACGCCATATTTCATCAAAATCCGTTACGTAATAAGGACAATATAAAAGAATACGTACTTTGAATCAGATGGATTCTGGAAGTTGCAGTACTTGTTTTTCTTAGTACCACGTGAGCATACACATTGAGTACGTCATAAACTATATTTACTATATATCACGAAGTAAAAATAATGCTGATCAAATCTAAACTGAAATGTGAAAAAGTTTTACAATGTTTATATTGCCATAAAACAGGCAGATTTTATGCCATAAAAAAGCACTTTGGTTCTCAGATATCGCCGCGTCTAAATAACCCCTGCGCGTCGAGCATTTTAACGTCATGGGGAAATAAAATTGTACTGTAAATTCTTGTCTAAATAGGTTATAGTAACTTTATGGAACATATTTCTTGTCTGAGATGTTAGTCTCTGAGTTTCAAGTTGTAGCTGGTAACATTCCGCAAACCCCGTGCCTGAGAACCAAAGTTGTTATGGCCTTATATAAGGTGTATGATCACGTGGTACTAACAACAACAAGTACTGAAACTTCCAGAATCCATCCAATTCAAAGTACGTATTATTGTATATTGTCCTTATTACGTAACGGATTTTCATGAAATATGGTGCACCAAACGCGTATTGTTAAGCTTCATTTGGTGGTCTCAGTACTTTGGCCTAAACTTCTGTCGTTTTTACAAAGAATCGTTTTCCGTGTCTACAGACACGGAAATCAATTCTTCGCAAAAAGCGACATAAGTATGTGCCGAACTCCCAGGACCACCAAATGCAGCTCATGCAGTAGTATATGCGCGGCGACTCCCAGATGGAGGTGGTATCATTATTGACTCCTCATATACTACTTGGATTCCCCACCCCCCCCCCCCCCAACACACCACTGTTATCACGGTATGTACGAGAAGAATGGGAAATATTTTTCATCAACCATTATAATTCCTTGACTGGATGAGAAGTTATCAACGAGATTACACCCTATTAGAGATAAGAAATCCCTATGTTATACTCAGTATATACATCAATCTGCCATACATAGTAGATCTGTCATACATATCAAGTCACAACAACTTACACCCTATTAGAGATAAGAAATACATAAGTTATACTCAGTATAATACAACAATTTGCTATACATTTATTAAAAATAAAATAACAACTTACACCCTATTAGAGATAAAAATCCATTGGTTATACTCAGTATAATGCCTACCATAAAGCAAATGATAGAGAAAGCTAAGAGTTTCGGAATTTCCCTAAGAGGTTTGAGACTCAGGAAAGCTATAGCAGATAGGATAAGTGAAGCGCGAGCCGTCGTTCGCGAAGAGAGGCTGCGGCGTGCGGTTTTGACCGGACGACTGCCTGCCGACCCCGAAAAACGCTCCGAGAAATTGGAGAACGAGACGACGACCAGTCTGCGTGCCACCGCTTACGCGCAGCGTGTAAAAGAAGATCCCAGCGCGCGCAGAAAAGCACTATGCAAAGCGTACTACAATAAGATGTATCAAGGGTTAGTGGGGAGACCTCCTAAGAGGAGGAGAGAGCTCGCCAGAGATTTGGTGGAGGAGGGTCCCAGGGTTCTCGCCGAACATGCCGAAGCTAGGAAAACTGTTGATAGGGGTAGGAAGAAGATAGTATGGACTTTCGAGAGGGGGGTAGACGGGGAGATTGCTAATCGCATAATGAATACAATTCGCCCAGAGATGACCATGGCATGTTATCTGAGGTATTCGTGCTAGTATCGTATTAGGAACATCGAGACCGACGCTACGATGATCTATCACAAACAATCAAAGGATAGTCCATGGATAAACGAGATCGCCAAAGCTGAGAGTTGGATATCCGATAGAGAGAGAGGTCGAATGGACATCGACACAGTCGATAGACCAAACACAAAATGGACCTTCGTTCGTTGGATATCGGTCGAGGTGAAGATGATCATCGACGCTAAACAACTTCTCATGGGAGCGGGAAAACTCCCCGATTGGTTAAGACAGAAAAAGGGAATGTATTCCGTCGACACGTACGACGACTACTTGTGTCTGTTTAGGTGCATAGCCATCCACCGTGGAGGGAGACCCGACCGCTGTTGTGAGAAGGCACGAGCTCTAGCTCGCGAATACTTCGGTCACGATCACGAACCGGATAGTAAGGGAATCCCCCTGGAAGATATTAAGAAGGTCGAAGAGTGGTTCAAGCTGGGCATTCGCGTCTACGAGCCCACCGACGACGGAGTGTGGTACCTCATGAAGTCTCCGGCAAATTACGACGCGGTTGGGGTGAAGATCATGACGATAGGAATGTTTGGAGGTCACTCGTTCCTCATCAAGAACCTCCGCAAGATGACGAACGAGTACGGGTGCAACAACTGTCAACAACGGTTCACACGTCGTGTCACATGCACAAGCACGCGACCATCTGCAGGAGTGGGAAGACCGTGGTGATATGTCCAGGTAAGAGGATAGAGAGACCGCAGTCTGAATACGAGAAGGCGTTCTATCCCAAGGGGTCAGCGAGTGCGAGGTCGATTCAATGGTTCAGCAGAGAAGATGAGAGGGTTGGAAAGCACATACATCACGGGATCTGCGGTCACGGCGGCGAGAGGTGGGTGGCCGGCGATCCAGTCGACGGCTACTGTCACGAGACCAAGACCGTGTTTCTGTTTCACGGATGCTACTGGCACGGGTGTCCGACGCATTGCATGAGAGGTAACGCTAGATTGCTGTGCGAGAGGACGAAAATCCAAGACGCCAAGATAAGGGAGGCGGGTTACGAGCTGGTAGTGATGTGGGACTGCGAGTGGTTGAAGGAGGGGAATCCCCATTATCAACCACCGCCGCGCGAGGAGGCGACGACTCTGTACCCTCACCATATAGTCTACGACTTCCAGGCGTATCTCTACAAGTCGAAAACCACGCGCCCCACCATAGACCTGACCTTCGAGGTCGAGCACGTCCCCATATCGGTGTCGTTGGGGGATACGATGCACGAGGGGATCACAAACATCTGCGAACGAGATCCCGACACGCTGGTCGAGAAGTTCGTGACCGAGCTGCAGAGGAGAGGTAATGACATCAGGGAGGGGGTTAGGAAGAAGTATCTGCCAACCGACATAGAGATGCTGTCGAAACCTCAGCGAGAGAAGATCGTCTCGTGGATCGACCAAGTCCCGGTGGTGGGGTTCAACTGCAGCAGGTACGACCTGAATCTCATCAAGCGGTACCTTGTCGAGAAGTTGGCGGCCACCGTGAATAAGGTGATGGTCGAAAAGAGGGCCAACACAACGATGTTTCTGTTTACCCCGGAGTTTAGATTTCTCGACATCATCCAATATCTGGGACCCGGTACCATGTACGACAAGTGGGTTAAGGTGTACGACTGTAAAACGGTAAAGTCTCACTTCCCGTACGAGTGGTCCGATTCCCCAGAAAAACTCGACCATCCGGGGCTGCCCGACTATCCCGAGTGGTACTCGAAGTTGAAGAGGGAGTTCCTACTGACGCTGTCTGTGTGGAAAGAGTACAAGAAGGTATTCCGAGAAAGGGAGATGAAGACGTTCCATGAATGGTTGCACTACAACGACTTGGACGTCGGACCGTTCCTGGAGGCACTGACTAAAATGACGGAGTTCTACAGAGGGAGAGGCGTGTTGTGGCAAGCTGATAGAGGCACAAGAGAGACACATGAAACCAACTTATACGAAGGATGCGAAGACTGTCGACCGGGCACTGAGGTCGGCGTAGTTCGAAGACATGGAGGAGATTGGAGAGGCTTACGAGATATCTAGCAGGAAGACTCGAGTGGTGATCAACAGACCGTTTCAGTGTGGCATAGCGGTCTACCAGTTGGCTAAGCTCCGGATGCTGGAGTTCTACTACGACTTCTTGGACAAGTACGTGGATCGCGGAGATTTCAAACTTATACAGATGGACACAGACAGCATGTATTTCACGGTGTCGGAGAAGACGCTGGCGGCGGTAGTGAAAAAGAAGATGAATGGAAAGTTCAATAAGGAGAAGGCCGAGTGGTTTGCGTGGGACGCATGGAGCAACAGAACTCCGGGACTTTCAGGGAGATAGAGCCATTGCACTGTACAGCAAGTGTTACTACGTGAGCGGGGACGAACAAACTAAGCACTCCGCCAAGGGGATGTCGAGGAGACATAACTTGGTGGAGGTACAAGAGCACTCTCGAAGGAAGAAGGGACATGGCGGACAACAGTGGATTCCGAATGGTTAACGGTGTGATGAAGACGTACAATCAGGAGATGTTGGGGTTATCGGCGTACTACGACAAGAGGAGAGTGATGGAAGACGGGGTACACACCGAGCCTCTAACATAGGTAAAAAAAGGAAAGGACTCTAAAAAAAAAGGGGAGAATACTAAAGACTCTGACGAGAGCCTGGCCGACTATGACGATGGACGGTCTGGGGGTAGCTGGGTGCCAGAAGGCACCGCAAGAAGTTATTCGCGAACAAACCCGAGCGATCGGCCATCATCCAAATAGTAGAGCACGGGCTCATCGGGTTTGGTAATAGATCGATCTAGATGATATACATTGAGAGACCCCACGGGATCAGTCGCGCGGCGGCGACCACCCTCGAGCTCTCCCGGTTGATAGAGGTACCGGACGGTAACATCCGATGGAAGCCGTTTCTCCCCTAAACCAAGGGGTCGCCCGCGTGAGACGACATATGGTTTGTGAGCCACTAGTTTCGCCTTGATGGCATCTACTGGCTTGTTACCGATCAATCTGGTCACCTCGCCGTTCAGTGCGGAGACCACGGCGGGCAGCCTGGTCACCCACTCGGTCGATCGCGAATGAGGGTCTACAAGCTCTTTGGCATATTGGTGTCCGAACAGCCTCTCAGCCAGGGTTCGATTGAACCGCTCCACGATCCCCTGGTCCCGGTGGATGTTGACGCGGCCGCGTCTAATAGAAACGTCGTGCTTAGCCAATAGATGAGAGACATCGCCCATGAACTCTCGGCCGGGATCGACCTGCAGAAGATTCGGCCATTTGAGAGGACTCCTCTTATATATTCGGGAAAGAGCCTCGGCCAGATCCTTAGACTCTTTCGTTGCCAGTGGCTCAGCCCCCTTATACCGATTCGCTACGTCAACGACTGTCAGTGCGTACTTGTACGTCTTGCGACCGACGCGATCGTGAGGGAGAAACAGGAGGTCAGCTTGGTGGACTTCGTTCGGCACAGGCACGTCGAATTTCGGCCACGGAATATTGTGAGGCGCGGGCAAATAGATCTGCCAGATGGCCTGCTTGGTCGCCGCCGCGAGGTTCTTGATGGCCGCGAGTCCCTTCCAGTAGCCGCGGGGCTGTAGTATGTGCTCGCTAGCTTGCGCGTTATGCGAAACGATAGTTTGGTATCAAGCTTGCGCGTGTCCATCGTATGCGAGGTATTCTAGTAGGGCTAACAGTCTCCAACATGCCCTCGCCATATCGTCAGGTAACTGTGTCGTCGATACTAAACCTTTGTTGGAAGTTTCGCTGCAGCTGCCGGTTAAATTCCAGCTCAGGAGCGGGAACTCGGAGGAATCTAACATCCGCTTTGCGAAAAGGGTGGCCGTTTTTTAGTCCTCGCGCCACATCTCTAGAGAGTCTTGGGCCAGACTGATCAGACCCTTTGCGCCAGCTAAACGGTGTTTAAGGGCCGTGTAGCCTACATCGATTAGAGCAAAATAAAGCTCGTCAACTAACATCGTTCTATATATATATTATTTAAAAAAGATTTTTTAAAATAATTATTGCTTATTGCTTTTGTTTATTGCTTTTATAATATAGTAGCTGACGAGACCCACCGCACCCATTCCCACGACGATGAACGCGATCTCGCGGTCTTTCTGGGCCTCTGACGGTACATAGAAATCTGAAAGTTGTGGCTCGGGAATTTTCTGCGGATATGCCAGCGCGTACTCGCGGTTGGCTTCTTCAACGTTCCGGAAAGTTTGCGCGGCGTGATTTTCGCGGCAAAGCTCTTCGTTGACCCAGTCAAGATGGGCGGTTCGTTTTTTCGACCATGCTGCGTCTGCGCTCTTCAGTTGTTCTTCAACTAAATTATAACGCTTGCGCTCATCGTCCGCGTCCGAGTTTTTAGGAATTAACGAGAACAGAAAGTTGCTAAGGCTGAACGCCAATGAGCTCACCGCCGCACCACCTACGATTACTCCGAGCGAAGCCATTTATTTCCATATATTAGCAGGTAGAATTCCAGCTTTAATTAGATAATCTCGAGTCCCAACTGCGGCCGCTACATCTAAGGTCACGAGCCCTACATCTCTCGCGGTCATGTCCAATTTGGGAGCGGGCCCTCCGAAGGCCATCTTTGATAGTCGAGAAAACCCGATACTGAGACCCGATATCACCACGGCGTGATAAAGCGCATTCACTATCATTTTACCATTGTTTTCAGCCATTGCATATAGTGATTATTGCATATAAAAGGGATCGCGATCAATGTTTAAATGGGCCACAATCGGTTTCGTAACTTTCTTCGGAACCGCGGCTGGTTGTTTTGAAAGGTAGTTCCGCACACACATGGTGCCCACAGCTGCCAGACCACCACCAACAACCCACGGGATGATCCATGTAGGAGCTACAGCAATCGGGGATTGCAGTTCCTGCGGAGATTGAATCGCAGCTGTCTTCGAATATTTTGCTGTTTCTGCCCCCAGCTCCAATTCGTGAATTGGGGGAGCGGCTGGAACAAACAACGACTATTTGGCCTCTCGAAGCTCGGCGAGTATTTTATCTTGTTTAGCTTTTCGGGTGGCAGCCACTGCCCGCCCAGCTGCCTGTCTTTTTGTGTTTTTGTTTCCTGCAATCGGATTCAACAGTGTTGAGGGTTCACCCAACTGCCGCTCCTGTTCCAATTCGTGAATTGGGGGTGCGGTTGGAAGTGCAATCGGGTTCAACAGTGTTGAGGGCTGTTCCGTCACTCTCGCAGGTGCGTCTTGTGTCATCATTTTCTGAGCTTATAGTTCGTGGGCATATATGTCCAAATTGACAGTGCTTAGCCGTGGTCAACGCGGTTGTCAGCGGAGCTAAGTACATTCCAAACTTGCGATAAATTGAGCAGCAGACTGTTCTAAGAGTGTGTCCTACAAAAGGGTCAGTCTCTAGATCGCAAATCAACCCCGCGGTGTTTGGTATGGGGAGAAGTGTACTAACAGCGGTAGCCGCCGATCCAAGAGTTTTCGTCATCTCCGCACCTAACCTAGATTCGTATCGCGCATACATTTTATCGACCTCCGCATCTGACATCTTGTCCACCTGACAAACTGAGAGACGCCTACCGAAATACCGCTCCGATTGTCCCCCAGCAACCAGCGCAGCTAGCAGCTCGCGTTGCGTCGTGTTTCCATTTTCTTTCATGAAAGATACCGTATCGGCAGTCGTGTCTGCATTCGTGTTGGTTCCTACAGGTCCAGTCGTGTCGGCAGTCGACACGACTGTCTCTTCCATTAGCTGATCGAGAAGTTCGTCGCATTATTTTATTTTTAATAATTAGTACTATTCTGACTAGCCTCATAAGTCTAACATATTGCCAAGCGCACCACCCGATACTTATGATCATCGTTATGCTCGCAACAAAGCTCGCAGTGGAGCAACACATTGATACCCACATTGTTAACCATTGTTCAGCATTTGTTCAACATTTGCTAAGCATTGTTCAGCATTTTGTTAACCATTGTTCAACATTTGTTCATCATTGTTAAGCATTGTTAAGTATTTGTTAAGCATTGTTCAGCAATTGCTCAGCATTGTTAAGCATTTGCTCAGCAGTTACTAACGAGCGTTAAGCAATTGCTCAGTAATTAATTGATAACTTCATAATTTGTGGGTTGATCAGTCTTTAACAGAATATTGGCGTGTTTAGTTTCCGAAAGCATCTGTCGAACCTCCAGACGCTCCTCGCGCGTTGGGATAACGTCGTTCTCTCGAAGACAGTCATCGAATGAGTCTCGGTCCTTGCAGTGAAAGAGGGCGACCCATTTCGTTTGCTCGCGCAGATATTTGAGGACGGCGTTGTACTTCTGAGTGGATATCCATACGCTTTGCCCCAGAAAATGCGAGCTTGGAGAGCGTGTCCTTCTTTTTGGTCATCGCCGCCTTGAAAGACGTGGTAGAAGCCACGCAACCAATCGTGAAGCCTGTCGCCGGAGTCAACGACGTATACCTCAGGGTCGTCCCATATCCACGGGCGCCGCTGATAAGTCTCGTTGTGCCGCACAGTGTGACACAGGATCACAATGTGACGAAAGACATCGCGGTAGACCCCTCGAGCAAGTCCAGGATGTAAACCGTTTTCCCGCATCCTGTCTGCCCACATATTATGGCAGAGTGGGCATCCTTCGGTAGAGTTTTAGTAGAGTGCTGAGACGTATCGGCCATCTTCGATGTTGAGTTGCGCATCTGTGATTATATATAGATACACGTTCAATGCGCCAACTCCGTCCGCTTCTTTGGCTATCTGGATCATCACACCCTCGCTAGCTCTCTCAACTTGGCGTCCACTACCGTGCATTTGGTCGTCGTCGCTGGCCTATCCATAACGAGTATTTGGTAGTCAGGAACTGCGCGAGGGAGACGTCCGAGAGCTGCAGGTTTTTGGCAACCGCGGCAACCTCTGGGGAGCGTTTAGAGCCGGCAGCAAACTGCTTTCCGGCTTCATCCCACTGCTGGTGTGCGCGAAGGCCCTGGCTGTAGAGTTGATTGGGGACTTCCTCGATCGTCACCTCTACCTTTGTGATTTTGGGGTTATAAAATGTGTCGGGTTTTCTAACCCCGAGCGCGAACCGACCCTCTTCGAACAGCATCAGTATACCTTTCATCGAGCGGGCGGGTACGTTGACATTAATATTCCACAATGTGTCGCTTTTGTCTTTCGTCATCTTGCGGTGGCGAAAAACTCGGTCGTAAAGTATGGCAACGCGCCCGGCGTACTGGGATCTGATCAATCGCGCGAGTTCGGGCATCGTGACCATGTCGTACTCCAACGAAACATTGTCGATCGTATACGTCGATGCCATGTCGGTGGCTATGAGAACTCGGCCGTAGTCGTTGAACGTTAGTTCGCATTCGAGGCGGTCCGCCAACGCACTCTGGTAGTAGGGCATGTGACTCTCCAGAAACTCAAAGTCGAGCGGGATGTAGAAGCGGTTGCCGTAAGCGGCCACGATCGCGTTGTCACTCGCGTTGTTATTTGCCTTGTTACCAGCCCCGATTCATAGTCTGGTTACGTTCTTATTTTTGTTGGTGTCAATACCCTGATAGACCGCGTGGTAGATGTCGCTGTCGTCGATCGACATCACCTCATTACCAGAAATCTTTATCATGGTCTTCTTGACGATGGCGCGACCCAGGTTCTGAACGACGGTTCGGTCCACGTCTGTCAGCGAAATAGTGAAGGCGAGGCGAACAGTCCCCGGCACAATGACGTCGCTAGCTCCGAGGTTGGGGAAGCGGGCAAAGAGCTTCTGGTTCTGGTCGATCGTCGATGGGTTGTTCGTAATAACGACGCTCTGTCTCACGCCTTTCGCGCCAAGGGGCTCCCACAGTCTATGGATTGAGTTTGCGGCCGTATTGACTTGAAGACATTATTAGTGACTCTATTAAACCCGTATGGTTTTTTCTTTAATACATCGTTAACAATGGCTGATTACGATATGGAAGAATTCGATCGCGACCGAGACGATGCCCGAAATGATGACCTCGATGATGATGACTTCGAGGATGCCCTTACGACCTTCGACGAAACACCATTCATACAGACTCCAGCCGGCGAGGAAATAGGTAGCGCTACCAGCACCATTAGTCAAAGTCAGAAATTACTCGAGTCAGCTGTAGACAACTACTACAACTGTGAAAAAAAAGTGAGGTCCCGTCTGTCGGCCGCGACTACTCCAAGTTCGAATTGGATCTGCGTGGTAGGTTGCGACTAAAATAATCAAATGTCCCAATCATCAATCATCAGGACCGGAAAACCCCTAGCGCTGAGCACCATTGCCGCAAACCGGGGCGGTGGCCAAATCGTAAGTTGCGAACTAGGATTCACAGATTGGAAGCCTGGTAAAAAAAATTATGCCGGCCCGCGCTGTAAAGACCCTACAGTCTACCGACGAAACGATGGCGAAGACGGCCGCCGCGATAGAAACGGTCGAGCTTAGCGAGATCCCTAGTGTAGCCACCGACGCTATTAGCACAATGAAGATCAACGAAAACGAAATAGATGGAATACTCAACCTCGACCAAGGGTCGAACGGTGACACATCGTTACCTCTTCGCGAACTGGTCCTTCACCTCTCCAAACTCATGGCGCTGGATGAACATATCGCGCTAGAAGAAAGAAATCTGGAGGAAGCCCGTGGCGATAGACGATCTACCGAGCGGATCACCGAACGCATGCGGTCTTTGCGAGATGAAAGAGAAGCTCGCTTGGAGGCTGCCTCGACTAACCGTGAGGATCTCCGCACCCAAATAAGTCGGATCCGCGAAACAATCTCGAGGGTTCTGCACGAGGAGACGACACTCGGTGAGCGTATTCGCACTCTGTTCAGAGAGCAGGGCGTGACGATAGTAAGCAAACCTCGCAGCTCTCAGCATGACTATATCGGCCATAATTCTAGCTTTCACTGGCGGTGCCGCTGCTGCAACCGCACCAGCACCCACGCCATCCGGTGGACCCAAAGAGTGGGCAAAAAAGCATCTAAAAGTCCTCGCCAATCTCCTGGCTCAATTAGCCGGAAATGCGTTTGACACGCTGCCTGGACTGATCGGGGGTATCGTCTCCTACTTGTTATCTATATTATCAAAAACGGTCGGATGGCTCGCCGAGAATATTTGGGCTTTAATCGTGGCGATCGCCGGTCTCCTGCTTTTAGTCTCCCGAGAGTTCATAAAACCAAAGCGCGAGTAGTCCGACACCACGAGGGCGACGACGAGCCCTAATTTCTCCCTCTCGTGAGTTGTGCCACTAGTTCCCGCTCCTGTTCCAATTCGTGCATTGGGGGAACTGGTGGAACTTGATGGTGTGTCCAATTCGTGAATTGGGGGTACTGGGGTGGGTGTATCCAATTCGTGAATTGGGGGTTTTATCAAATCGGTTCCACTTCCAAACTCAACACTGTTGAACCTGTGCCTCTTGGGGGGGGGGGGTAGTTTGATGATACTCGTGTTCACGTTCCCGTTGCGGCCGATTTTTTGATTGGCGGTGGCGACTACGATCTGATTATTGTAACCGTCAACCGGGTCGTCTCGTAGTATCATATTGCTCGGCGCCATATAAAGACCTATTCCAAATGCATAGTCTACTGGGGTGCGGGCAGTCTGCAAAACGTCTTGATAATTCTGGATCGCCGCCGGGAGGTCCACCTTAGCTGAGATGGCGTCCTCGATATTTGCCAAGAACTGTTTTTGCGCGTCAAACGCCTTTCCCGTGCCCAGTATAGCACTGCGTGTTTGCTTCTGTGAGCCGAGGAATGGCCCAAGGACCTGACGTCTATGCGAATGGAGTCGTTGAGGCGAATAACCCCGCCCTGCGTAAATCCAGTGCTTTTATCTAACATAAATGTGGTCCACGCATTTCGCATCTGTGGAGTATCACCCTGGTCTAGGTATTCCACGTGGGCTACTTTAGTAGATAGCCAATGACAATAACCGTCTTTACACGCAAGCTCTCCAAGCACATCAACACCGAACGTCATCGTATTCAACTTATAATTATATTCAGTCCATGTTGCCATTTTTCTAACTGGTGGTGGTGTTCTAGTCACGCGATCATTCCACAACCCTGAGAAATATACAGGGATTTTATCCAGATGCCCACCACTAACTAAACCTTTAAGGTGAACTAACCCTAAAATGTTGGGTATATACTTTCTGTCTCCAATCCGCGTCTTTTGGTACCCCAAATTCGTTACACAATCTTTCGAACGCCTTACTGTCGTATGTGCTGGAAATTGGATCCACCCGCCCGTCGTCTTGAGTTAATAGAAGACCTAGTTCTTTGAGAATCCTCTTACGTTCGTATGTGGTGGGACTGGGATCCCAGCCGGCGTCTTGAGTTAATGGAAGACCTAGTTCTTTGAGAATCCTCTTACGTTCGTATGTGGTGGGACTGGGATCCCAGCCGGCGTCTTGAGGTAGTGGAATACCTAGTTCTTTGAGAATCCTACTAATGGTGTAATACACATGAAAGTTGTAGACACTTCGGAGCATGACATTCTTGGAGGTCAGATGATCTTGATGTGAAACTCCACATTCGGCTGTTGCGCACCATACAGCGAAATTTAGCTGGTTCTGCCAGAAGTTCATATGGGAAAAATCCCAGAAAAATCCCAGCTTTGTACTACATCTTGGCTAGTAGTCTTTGGAACTATATATTTCTCAAACATATTAGGGAAATTGGTGACAAAGCCACTGTCCGGTATAACTGTTATAGTTGGGTGTACAAGGGGGTTAACAACGTCTTTTTGCGTGTATTTACCACCAACTTTGTAGTTTGCATTATAATTAAAGCTAAATGCCTTGTATCCATTGAAATATATTATTATGTTTGCTACTATCACTAATGTTCAAAAAGAGAGTTGTGAACTTCAGAAGTCAATCGATAACTGCTGCGGAAAACGCCAGGTAGGCCTCAGATCAATCACCTTCACGGTTGGGTGGCGAAACTTGGCGGAGCGCGAAGGGTTTTACTATGTGAAGGATGGACAACAAGTAAGTGTAAAGCTGCCTCCCGGACTGTGGGGAGCAAGACAGCTCATAGACTTTGTTTCCACAGAGCTTGGCGACGGAGCCAACCTCACAGTATCGAAGGCTACCGGACTCGCAACATTAACAGCCCCCGACGGCGCTGTGATAACTATATCAGACCCATTAGGCATTCGCCTCGGTTTCAGCCGCCCACTTAAAAATATAGTTTCCCCTCGGGGCCAAAAGTTTGTTGGAGATGTGCCTGTGGATCTAGTCTTTACCAAAACCCTCAAAATACATTTGAACCAGTTGAACACGTCGTACAACTTGTTAAATGGGGCCCCCAGCAAACTACTTAAAACAGTGCCCGCCAGTGATGAAAGTTTTGGAATCTGGACACATCCATGAATTTACGGTCTCTATTCTCGACGACCGAGCTAAAGAGTTGAATAACTATTATCCGATTTCGGTCGTTCTAGAAATTTCGAAGAATTAGACACAAGCTACCCAAATTTATAACAACCAACATTATGAGTATATACGGGCCAGACAGTTCTTCCAATTTATTATCCCCATCGAAATACAAGGATGGTTCAGGTGGTGGATTCACCCCCACAGAGAGTGATTTATTAACTACCGGGAAAATCGTATCACTAATCAAGACAAATATGGCGGTGGTAGTGAACGAAATTCACAAGAGTCTACTATCACAACTTAGACTAGAGGCCCTGGCTGTGACTACACAAAGTCGTGAAGAAACACATACAGCACTTACTGAACTATGTGGAAAAATTACCGAATTTCGGGAAGAGGCCCATACTGAGCTTATGGAAATTTCCGATAAACTAAATCGAGTTCGTAGAGACGCTCATAAAGCCCTTGAGGATACCTCTGAAAAGGTTCGAGTTGAGGCCCATACCGCTATCGAGAATGGAGTCACTAAACTCGCTGGACAGAGTTCAGCGGTGGTTTTGTTCGCCGGTTTTGTTCGCCGGTGACGATCCAATTAGACTTTCCGAAGGTAGTGTTATTAACTTTGTTACGAAAATCGCTGACCCAGCGAGTTCTTCCACTGTTGTGACATTGTTAATTGAACTCGATATATGAACGAATCACCGCTTCCGAGCACGCTTCCAATTTTCAACCCCAATCGACCAATTCGAGAATTGAAATTGGATGATATTGGTTTTGGCGAAAGAAGTTCAGATATTAGGTTGGAAAATATCGTCGAAATACAGGATATTCTTAAACGAGAGGGGGAAACTCGGAGGGTAAATGCTAAAAAATATAGACGAGCTGCAAACATAGCGGAGGGAGTGAGCACCTTGTTATCGTCCGTTTCTATACTGGGTGGGGCCGGAACCGCTGCATTGTTATCTACAGTCGTGGCAATTCCCATTGCCGCGGGTTTGAGTGGTGTAGCTGCTGGGGCAGGACTGCTGTGCATGGCATTTAGAGTAGTTGGAAGAAAATTCGAAAATAAAAGTAGAAAGCACGACAGAATATCGGTTCTCGCGAGGTCTAAGAAAAATAGCATCGACGTTATCGTGTCCAAAGCGTTGGCCGATAACAATATATCAGACGCTGAATTTGAGTCGGTGGTGGAGGAGAGGTCTCGATATGAGGATTTAAAAAATACTATTAGAACTAAGGCGCGCGCCACCCTTCCGAAGATTGAGAATACTGACTGAGAAGTTTTGGGATAAAAAAAAAAAAAAAAAAAGGTTTTTGGGTCCAACCTATATTCGAACTCGCGCCGGCATACTCCGGTGATAAAAAAAATTAAATAATAAAAAAAAAAGTGTTTGGGTCCAGCCGAGATTCGAACTCGCGCCGGCAAAACCCTTCTGGGCCCACCTCACTAAGCCTTGCTTTTTTTTCTCTCTCTTTTTTCTTATTTTTTTAGGCTTAGTGAGGTATTACGCTCACATCTATTACACCTCCTCATTGCCTACATCCGCTAGAATGTGTAGAGCAGTCGAAGTGAAATAGACATGGCAAATATATCAGCGCTGATATCAGAGTACTGGATTCCCAGTAATGTAAATGTATTTATTTCTCGTATATAAACCTAACTTTGTTGGGGGAGTTAAGTATGTTTTATTGTTTTTTTTATATTAGGTTATGTTTTCTATGTAATAATAGGAGGTGTTCAGCTTTAAATTACTAAAAATAAAATAACGAACCATCCCGGAAGTGTATAACCTCGCTAAGTGTGTGTGTTTATAAATAACCCGTGTGTTTAAATCGATAACCCGTTTTCATACCGTCGATTAGGAGAAATACACTCGGCTATACACACATGTTCATAACACGTGTAATTGGAACATTGTCATCAGCTTGGTGTTGTGATGCGTACACCGAATATGTTTAATCAGTGGAACCTCTCAAAATGTGACACTTAATATACATGTAAGGTGGAACATCTCTAATCTGGACAATGGAACCTCTCTAAATTGGACACCGAATATGTTTGTACAGTGGATCCTCTCAAATTGGACATCTAATTGTGCATGTTCGTGTAATTGTAACATTGTCGTCTGCTTGGTGTTTGTGGTGCGTGTGAGGAAACAAACTACACATCAGATCGGTTCTATCTTTATAACTGACTTTCTGATTTGAATTATTACTAAACGATAATACTTGCGAGCACATAATTCCGTGTTAACCATTCGGTGAGTAGCGCGAGTACCACCGCATGGTGGACATAGTAGTGACTCGGATTTGGTCCCTACCCCACAATGCCGACATGGGCGAGGTGAAATGGACCCTCTTCTCATCCATGCCCTGTGATGTTTGCAATACTCGTAAATAGCGGTACGATGACACCTCTTGTGACTACCTGTCTTCAACCACGCACAATTAACTAGAACCATTATGTGATGTATATATACTGAGTATAACCAATGGATTTCTAATATCTAATAGGGTATAACTTCTCAATGATATATGGTCTCGCGGTTAATGAAAAATAATTCTTCTCATACATACCGTGATAACAGTGGGGGAAAAATCCAAGTAGTATATGAGGAGTCAATAATGATACCACGTTCCATCTGGGAGTCGCCGCGCGTAGCGGGGGGACTTCCAGTGGCAGGTGGTATCATTTTAATCCTCATATACTACTCATGAAGACGCGTTTGCTGCGCCATATTTCATCAAAATCCGTTGCCTATTAAGAAAAATATCAAATAATACTTACTTTGGAGTGGGCGCCATTGTTGTTGTTGTTGTAACCACGTGATCATGCACCTTGTTATATATGTGACGCACAGTAATCAGCTCCACATGTTAGTAATGCAAATCAGGGATGGCCAAATGGTTAGATGGCGAAATGGTTAAAACATTATATAACAAGAGTTGTCAGAGGACAACGAAGCGCGCCCGGTGGCAGCAAAGGAACCGAGGGCACATTTGAAAACACGAACGTGCTGGATAAGGGAAACAAAATTTATGAGCAATTTACCAGAGCGTGTTAAGGTTTAGAGCGCACAAAGTATTTGACCTTGACCCTGCGCTTAGCAGAGGTAGAGGACCATTGGAGCAATGCGTGTGTGAAATATGAAGCAAATCCAAGCAAGGAAACAGAAGCTATAGGACATTTACCCGAGCGTTAAGGTTTCGAGATGCACAAAGTATGTGACCTTGACCCTGGGCTTAAAAGGGGCGGCACAGACGTGGATTTGCCACAGCGCAGTAGAGGACCCTTGGAGCAATGCGTGTGTGAAATATGAAGCAAATCCAAGCAAGGAAACAGAAAATATAGGTCATTTACCCGAGCGTCCGAGCGTTAAGGTTTCGAGATGCACAAAGTATGTGACATTGAGCCTGTGCTTAGCAGAGGTAGAGGTAGAGGACCCTTGGAGCAATGCGTGTGTGTAACATGAAGCAAATCCAAGCAAGGAAACAGAAAATATAGGCCATTATAATTTTTGAAGACGGACGGACGGACGGACGGACGCAGAGGGTATGCCGAGGGTATGCCATAAGCACTTCTTCATTCGGAAGGAGCTCTAAAAATAGTATAATAGACAACAAGTGCATCGTCATTACGAAGCTAATACCTCGCTGGCAGCCTTGATAATAAAAAATAAAATAAAAAACTTTAAAGCATTTGCCTTACAAAGCCTCACAAACAAGGTGACCATACGTCCTCCCACGGGAACGAACTGTTAATTCGTGGGAACAAATTGTTATATCGTGGGAACGAATTGTTAATTCGAGTGAACAAATTGCTAAATTGAGGTAACGAATTGTCATTTCGTGGAAACGAATTGTTATTTTTGAGGGAACGAATTGTTAATTCGAGGGAACCAATTGTTATTTTGTGGGAGTGAGTGAGTGAGTGAATAGGGTTTAACGTCCGCTTTTCTGACATAGAGGTACAAGCCTCAGGGAGTCTACACGCAGACGGGTCAACGGGGTCGTGTCCCGTATCCACCTGTCCGAGGGGGGTAAATCCCAACTTCAGAACTCAATATTTACAATCAAAATATATATTCAGTCCTGAAATTAGAACAACCTGATCTGGTGCCAGGCCCTCGCCACACCAGCATCATTTATCCCATCCCTTAAAAGTAATAGGATTAGCGGTAATCTTACTTTTATATATGGGGCATAGCCCGACTCAACTCTCACATACAAGAAAGCCAAACATGTACATGAGGGCCAAATCCGGTATAGTGGGTTCCGGAAAGTATGAACCCAATCGTTAAGCCAGTTTAGCCGCCTTTTACGACAAGCAATGGCTACTGCAGCACTATTCTCATGATCAGTTGATCCCGCCCCGGTGCCTGCACGGGGCTATTTTGTGGGAACGAGTGAGTGAGTGAGTGAATAGGTTTTAACGTCCGCTTTTCTGACATAGAGGTACAAGCCTCAGGGAGTCTACACGCAGTTGTGGGAACGAATAAAAAAAAAATCCATGTCCCCTGTGAGGCTCCGTATGTTCGTGTGTGTCATGGACTTAAGACAAACATGATGCTCAGCAATATTCAAAACTGGGACTGCCTGGTTTGAAAACCAAAAAAATACACAGAATAGAATCTTTATTTAGAAAGTCATACAGTAACTGAATGCAATATCACGTTTTTCATACATGACTACTGACAGATTGGATTAGTGTGTCCAATTAACACAAGCTCGAAATCAGTAAGTTTGATTGGTAGAGGCCGAATTGTGCTCAGTCTCGTCCAATCAAACTGTATCTGATTTAGAGTATTGCGAATATGTTCAGAAACATTTATAAGCAAAGGTCCAAATTCACATTTGTATTGCTATATTGTTCACTTGAGTTTTAACGCATTTCAATGTATGGATACGATCATTGTGTTGAAAAAGAAATCTTTATTTTGTTTATTTCTCAATACAAGTGTATGTTGTTACCAGTCGTTTGAACCGTCTCGTTGAGACGGTTCAAACGAGTGGTAACAACATATACTTTCAAGATGAAATATAGGAAATATGGATTTTTTTATTTCAGAAGTTTCATACTACTAATATTGTATCCGATCTCTATTGGGTTAATGAACATAATTTATGACAGAATATCAACCAGTGTAGACCAAACTCAGACTATGCTGATACGCTGCAGATTAGATCTACACTGGTGGCAAATGCAATGATTTTGATTTTGTCAAATTGTGGCGATATTTATCCCCCCCATAGAGTGAACACAAATACTCTCTGCACAGAACGTGCCACAATATATTTGTAAAACCTATAAAGACTTTTATGCAACACACTTGTTTATTTATCAGATTTACAAATACAAATATCTCATGGAAACAAATCCTGTATTTTAGATGAATAAATACTATATTAGACATTTTCCGTAAATGATGTCAGAAGTTGAAATGTTCAGAGCAAATGTGGAATTCTCCTCTGAATATATTGTCAACTTTCGACATCATTTATAGAAAATATCACAGTTTCTGTAAATATTTTTCATGAAAAATGGCACACCTTCATTATCATAGGTACAAAATAACATGACCTGTCTCACATATGGCTGTGAGTGGAGAAATGAGACTTATTGGTTTTGTGACAAGTGTAGATCCAGATCCTATGCATCCGCACAGTCTGATCAGGATCTGTTTGCCATTCCATCAATCAAACACCCATCAAGCAATGTATATCGTTATCAGGCTATATGAGTGTGCTATTTGATTAAGAGCTGGTCACAAATCCCATAAGCCCCAGTCAATGTGACATATAAGTATATGCGATACAGTATGACAAAATTGGATTGGAGTATTGAATTTGTGACTACCTATCGACAACTAAGGTCATGTAAGGCCGGGCAAACGGGTTCAATCCCGTTTTAACCTGCTGTCTTCGGGGGGAAATCCCAAAATCAGAACGGAATATTTACATCGAGAGAGAAAAAATATATTCAGCCCAGAAATTAGAATAACCCGACCTGGTGCCAGGTCCATACTTGGCCCCTGCCCCTAAAATAGGATTACAAATAATCGTAATACTCACATAAGGGGTATAACCAGATTCAACTGTCACATACAAAATGCCAAAGACATATGTGAGGGCCAAACCAGGTCTCCAGTTGGAATTCCAGTAAGGATGAACACCGATCATTAAATTACCCATCGCATATATATTGAGTAGAACAAACACTTCTGAACCATCTACCATACAAGATACATCAATATAGCAGACAACAAGCTTTGTGTTGACCAAATACACACTGGGCACGATTGCTCAAAACCTCTTAGCTTATCAGACTGCTAAATCCTTAACAATGTTAAGGAATTAACAGTCAGTTAACCATTAAACAGCTACACACAACAAATGTCGTCTGCTGTTACTTTTATATCTTGCCTTATTTCTCAATAAAAACATGTTTTGACAGCCCTTCAGAAGATAGCGGTCTAAGGGTTAAGCTAAGCCACCTGGCCCTGACTGATAACAAATTGTCCTAACTGGCATTTACAAAATACACAACAAATTGAAACTAACGTTTCATTGGTTGAACGGCATCACATGACGTTACCAATATGACATCAGTATAATAACATAACATCAGCAAGTCTACTATTTTCAACGACAAGATTTCCAAATTCTCTAGCATAAAACATTATCTGATAATTTCAGCACAATACTATTTACACAAGTCCCTAACATTTGATTGGCCCATAGCAAGTCTCTGTCCAAAGTTTATATTCCAGTAAACTCCCACGCCGAACTACTTTCCATAACCGTGAGGCGCAGTTAAAATAATTCTTAAGAAAACGGAAAATAAACACATTTTCTTGATGAATTTATTTCAAATGCTGGAATTATAAGGAATGAATGGCATTTTTGTGGAATTTATCGGGGATATAAACTTGGATAAGTCGCGGGAATACTGGACGAAGGCCTTCCGGCCTTCGTCCAGTATTCCCACGACTTTTCCAAGTTTATACCCCGATAAATTCCACAAAAAGGCCATTCATTCCTATAATAAATAGAATACCATGCGAGTGTCTTTTGATATGAAATATATCACACTCGGCTTGGCAATGGTAGGATTTGATAAATATGAATAATCATAATACTCATATAAGGGGTATAACCAGATTCAACTCTCGCATACAAAAAATCCAAAGACGTACATGGGGGCCAAACCAGTAGCCGATTTCACCAACATTGCAAAGTATACTTATCTAGCAAAGTATACTTTGAGGGAAAACTTTTCAACTTAAGGATAAATTTATTAATTTTTAATTATACTGAATTTATTACATTAATGTAATAAATTCAGTATAATAATACTGCATACTTTTAATCATCAAATATATGCAGTTGTTAGTTTTATATGAAATAATGCATTTGAGGAAAAATAAATGATTGCTCCCTCAAAGTATACTTTACCAGAAAAGTATACTTTGCAATGTTGGTGAAATCGGCTACAGGTCTATGGTCTGGATTCCGGTAAGGATAAATCCCGATCGTTAATTACACATTGCATGCTCCCACCTGCCACCCACCAAACTCGGCTCGGAAATGGTAGGAATTCCTATGTGTTTCCTAGCCATGCTTGAGAACCTTCCAAGACACTAGCCTAGTAGTCCCGCTACATATAATGCTGCATCAATATGATCAGGATCTACATTGGTCAAATAAACCACTTTTTGAACCACAGCGAAATGGTTGCATTGTCTTTGTGCTGCTAAAATATTTACATTTCATAGATACAGGATAATCATTATTCATACATGATGATTTAATTTTATGTTTTTAACAAACAAGTTTGCTGTTTTCATAAGAAACGAGATCAATTATTTTTTATGAAATCAGTATTTGTTGGTTAAATATTTAAACTTCATAGATAGGAACCATACATGATGATTTAATACAATGTCTTTATTGACCATCTTTACTGTTTTCATAAGAAACGAGGCCAAGTCTTTTATGAAATCAGTATACAAGTTTAATACAGAGTACATGTATAAGAAATCATCACAACTGTTAGATTTGATTTACATAAGAAAGGAATCATAAAATGAAGCTGCATTGATTACCTTCGATGTTTTCTGCAATAAAATGTATTACATACCGTTTATTTAACCAGGTTAACTGATTATTACCTGGTTAAATAAACATTTTCTTACATTTCATACACGATACTTTATACGAGGATGGCCGCGGCCCGCATGTCGAGCCCGCCGAGGCATTTGATGGTCTCAGAGTGTATTTATTTGAAGTTTGATGCCCAATAAGCATACAAAGTTACAAGCAAATCTGACTTACGGTTACAGAGATAGTAGGTATGTGAAAACTTTAACGCAAACTTCTAAGTCATTTGACCTTGACATAGGGGCACAGGGGACACATAATGAATATATGGATGATGACTAATAAGCATATGAAGTTTCAAGTCAATGTGACTTAGGAATGCAGAGATATAAGGTATTTAAAAACTTTAACCCAGATTTTGGAACGCAAACTTTCTAAGTCATTTGACCTTGACCTTGGGCACAGGGGCTGCATGAGTGGGATACAGCATGAATATATGGATCATGACTAATAAGCATATGAAGTTTCAAGTCAATGTGACTTAAGACTGCAGAGATATAAGGTATTTAAAAACTTTAACGCAGATTTCAGACGGACAGACGGACGCACGGACGGACGGACGCACGGATGCACGGACGTCATTGTGATCACTATGTCTCGCTTTCCGCAAGCGGGCTCGACAAAAAACAAAGCGAATCAAGCGTAAAATATGGCCAAGAGGTGTGCGAATCAATTTATGGAGGCGTGTCGGTGTGAAGGCGACTGTCTCGCGATTCAGGGGGTGTGTTTGAAAACAGCATTTGATTGGCCGAAGGAAAGACGTCATTGCGATGTTACTGACATCATTTCTCCATATATGGTAAGCACGAGAGTGGTGTAAACTACTGCTGTCAAATGGTGTAATTCATCGTTAAACTACTAGCTGAAATGTAAGAAAAGAGTTGTCCGCTATCAGCATACATTTTTATTATTTGTATAGAGATTTTATTGAGACAAATAGATGCAAATGTAGAAATAAAAGGTTTATCTTTAGGTGAAAATGAAATAAAACAAACACTATTCGCAGATGATGCAAGCTTCACGCTTGATGGATCTGAAAATTCATTTCAAGAACTAATACACACACTAGACATTTTTTCAATAATATCAGGTCTAAAACTTAATAAATCAAAATGTACAGCATTAAAGATTGGGGAACTTAGGCATAACCCAAGTCAATAATGTAATAGCAATCGATATACGTGGTCAAACGACCATGCATCAACACTTGGAATAATATTCACAAACAATAAAACACAGCTACATGAACTAAATTTATTACCAAAAATTAAGTCATTTCAAAACTGTTTAACAAACTGGCAAAAATGGAACTTGACATTAATCGGCAAGATAACTGTATTAAAGACCTTCGCGTTACCAAAACTAATATACCCACTGACAGTCCTAGAGAACCAGGCTGAAGAAACAATCAAACAGATTAATGACATAATGTACAAATTTCTCTGGGATGGTAAACCCGATAAAATAGCACGAAAAACTGTAATACAAAACTATGAAAACTGTGGTTTGAAAATGATTAACATACATGCATTCATCAATTCACTAAAATGTTCATGGATAAAACGCTTAAATGGTACTAATCAGAATCAATTAAAAAAAGCATATAATAAGGAACTAAGTAAATATGGTGATAATGTACTATTTAAATTCAAATGACACAAAACACCTTGTAAACAATATTCGTTTCTAAACAATATGTTAACATCTTGGTGCAAAATCAATTATAAACATTCATATACCAACATATCATATGAAATATTATGGCATAACTCAAAACATAAAAAATGAAAGAAATATAACCTTCTTCTATAAAGACTGGTATGATAGAAGTATAATGTATTTAAAACACATATATGATTTTAGAATAAAATACTTTTACAGCTTCAACGATATAAAAACTATATATGACATAAATAATGGAGATTTCTTGAGATATTACAAATTATTAGGTAATATTAAAAACGAATGGAAAATAGAAATGAAAACCGTGCCATTGGATAATGAAACACAGAAATACAAAATAAATCAATGTTTATCATCAAAACATATTAATAAAATATTATATAATATACAGATTGAAAACATGAAATTAACACAGCAAAAACATATAATTAAATGGGAAAGTGAGTTAAATAAACAAGATATCGAATGGAAAGGTATTTTTTCACTGTCATATAAAAGCACAATAAGCACAAAACTTTGTGCGTTTCAGTACAAATATTTAATGAGAATAATTCCAAACAATGGCTTTTTATTCAAATGCAAATTAAAACCTTCAAACTTATGTGAATACTGTCATATGAATGTGGATTCTAATAAGCATATGTTTTGGGAATGCACTGTCATACAATCGTTTTGGTCGGATATCAACATACTATTACAAACAAGTAGACTAGACTACAATAATAATTTAACATATGAAAACATCTCATTTTGTAACGTGAAGGTCGACTGTAAAAATACAACAATGATTATAAGCTTCCTAATTCTTCTAGCAAAGTATTTAATTTATATGTGCAAATACGATGAAACGCAGCCATCGATAGGCCGCTTTAACACATATATGAAGCAAACAATAAAAATAGAAGAAACTATTGCTCATTCAAAATGGAGTGACTTTATAGAACAAAATACGTAGACACAATCATTTGATATAAGAATCAACGAATGTATATATATGAGCCCGGAACATTTATTTGACCCCCGTCCCCCACTTTTGGACATTTTCTTCTCCGACCTATACCAATCTCATAGCCCATATGCCCTATATAGACTCCTATATTTAGTTTAAAAACTCAATGTTACATGTAGACATGTATTCTTAGGTTAATTATACAGACTATGATGTATTCATGTTTTGGTTGAACTGGCAGAACAGCTGTACTATGTTTAATGAACTGTATGTTTAATCATATCATTGTATTTGAAAATGTACATGTAGCAAAGAGAATAAAATATTAAATGACAAAAAAAAAGAAAAAGAGTATATCATCATTTCTAATCAACTACTTTATTACATTGTGAACGCCCATGTTTTTCGATAAAAATGCTTTTTGAAGACTGTACAATCATAATACCAACACCAGTGACTATCATCAACATAGTATGCATAGTGCTGGGTAAAATGTATATCGACACATAACTTTTTTGCCGTATCATACATGATAATTTTCTGAAAATAAATAAAAGAAATCTCTGATAAGCATAGCACTTACGACCTTATGTTACTAGACCATCGATATCACATAAAAGTTTCATTCTATTCAATGTGAGTGAAATTATTGTCAACTTTCATCTTCATTTCAGAAAATTATCATGATTTCGGTGTCAATTTTGGAACAATACGGAGACACAATACACAGAAAATCTCGCACAAAAAAAATTACAACTCCACCAGTATACTCATCTCATACCACTTGCATGTCGTTCAGTCTAAAAACACATGTGCTATCCACCACATGCTGAACTCATTCAAAACTATCCGAATTCCGGAATGACAAGTTTTAATGCCTTAAAATTATTTGAATTCTAGAATTACAAGTTTTTCTGCCTTAAAACTACCCCAATTCCGGAATGGCAATGTTTACTTCCTTAACCCTTAGACCGCTATCTTATTTTTTTTTGTCGTTTGCTGTTTATTTTCTATTTTCCATTTTTATCATCAAAAACATGCTTTGACAGCACTTTAGAATAATTTACAACATGCTTTGACAGCACTTCAGAATCATTTCCATTGGAAGTGATTCTGAAGTGCTGTCAAGCCATGTTTTTATTGAGAAATAAGGCAAGATATAAAAGCAACAGCAGACGACAATTGTTGTGAGTAGCAGTCTAAGGGTTAAAACTATCCAACTTCTGCAATTACAACTTTGACTGCCTCAGTCCCCCAACGACTGGTTTGTCTGCAAAGTCCTGCCACCAACTTGGTCGCTCCAGTGCCTTGGGTCCCTGAATCATCGCGCCATACAGGTTCTTGTAAATCTGATAAGGTAAAAGAAAATTACATACATCAACATTTAAGTAGTTTAAACAATATTTGTTAGAAAATAAATTATACAGGATTAGCAACAAGAGCTGTAGGAGAACAGCATAGCTCAACTACGAGGGTTGTCGATGTACACATAGCTTGACCAACAAGGTGGCCGTGGCCTGCATAAAAACCTTAACCAAGGTTGACTAAAAACCTTAACCAAGGGAAATTAAGTAAGTAATTCAAGGTTAAATGTAGGTCAATGTGGCCGCGGCCTGCATAAAAACCTTAACCAAGGTTGACTAAAAACCTTAACGAAGGGAAATTAAGTAAGTAATTCAAGGTTAAATGTAGGTCAATGCCAGATATAGGTCAGGGGTTATTGATGTACATCACTAGGATGAAGTTTTCCCAAGTATGGTTGCTGTAGGCCCAGGAATATTCCATATACAAGCTTGACTAAAAACCTTAAGCAAGGGAAATAAGAAAATAATCCAAGGATAAAAGTAGGTCAAGGTCAAATATAGGTCAGGGATTATTGATGTACATCACTAGGAGATGAAGTTGTGTCCAAGTATGGTTGGTGTAGGGCCAGGAGTATTGCATCTACAAGCTTGACTAAAAACCTTAACCAAGGAGAATTAAGTAAGTAATTCAAGAGGAAATGTAGGTCAAGGTCAAATATAGATCAGGGGATATTGATGTACATCGCTATGAGAAAAGAAAAGGTTTGTCCAAGTATGGTGTTAGTATGCACAATAGTATTCCATGTACAAGCTTGACTAAAAACCTTAACCAAGGGGAATTAAGTAAGTAATTCAAAGTTAAATGTAGGTCAAGGTCAAATATAGGTCAGTGGTTGTTGATGCACATTACTAGGAGATGAAGTTGTCCAAGTATGGTGGGTGTAGGGCCAGGAATATTCCATATACAAGCTAGACTAAAAACCTTAAACAAGGGGAATTAACTAAGTAATTGAAGAGGAAATGTAGGTCAATGTCAAATATAGATCAGGGGTTATTGATGTACATCCCTATGAGAAAAGGTTGTCCAAGTATGGTGTCTGTATGCTCACTAGTATTCCATGTACAAGCTTGACTAAAAACCTTAACCAAGGTTGACTAAAAACCTTAACCAAGGGGAATTAACTATATAATTCAAGGTTAAATGTAGGTCAAGGTCAAATATAGGTCAGGGGTTGTTGATGTACATCACTAGGAGATGAAGTTGTCCAAGTATGGTGGGTGTAGGGCCAGGAGTATTCCATATACAAGCTCGACTAAAAACCTTAACCAAGGGGAATTAACTAAGTAATTCAAGAGGAAATGTAGGTCAAATATAGATCAGGGGTTATTGATGTACATCCCTATGAGAAAAGGTTGTCCAAGTATGGTGTCTGTATGCACAATAGTATTGCATGTACAAGCTTGACTAAAAACCTTAACCAAGGTTGACTAAAAACCTTAACCAAGAGGAATTAACTAAGTAATTCAAGGTTAAATGTAGGTGAAGGTCAAATATAGGTCAGTGGTTGTTGATGTACATCACTAGGAGATGAAGTTGTCCAAGTATGGTGGTTGTAGGGCCAGGAATATTCCATATACAATGTACAAGCTTGACTAAAAACCGTAACCAAGGGGAATTAACTAAGTAATTCAAGAGGAAATGTAGGTCAAGGTCAAATATAGATCAGGGGTTATTGATGTACATCCCTATGAGAAAAGGTTGTCCAAGTATGGTGTCTGTATGCACACTAGTATTCCATGTACAAACTTGACTATAAACGTTAACCAAGGTTGACTAAAAACCTTAACCAAGGGGAATTAACTATGTAATTCAAGGTTAAATGTAGGTCAAGGTCAAGGTCAAATATAGGTCAGGGGTTGTTGATGAATATCACTAGGAGATGAAGTTGTTCAAGTATGGTGGGTGTAGGGCCAGGAGTATTCCATATACAAACTTGACTAAAAACCTTAACCAAGGGGAATTAACAAAGTAATTCAAGAGGAAATGTAGGTCAAGGTCAAATATAGATCAGGGGTTATTGATGTACATCCCTATGAGAAAAGGTTGTCCAAGTATGATGTCTGTATGCACAATAGTATTCCATGTACAAGCTTGACTAAAAACCTTAACCAAGGTTGACTAAAAACCTTAACCAAGGGGAATTAAGTAAGTAATTCAAGAGGAAATGTAGGTCAAGGTCAAATATAGATCAGGGGTTATTGATGTACATCGCTATGAGAAAAGGTTGTCCAAGTATGGTGTCTGTATGCACAATAGTATTCCATGTACAAGCTTGACAAAAAACCTTAACCAAGGTTGACTAAAAACCTTAACCAAGGGGAATTAACAAAGTAATTCAAGAGGAAATGTAGGTCAAGGTCAAATATAGATCAGGGGTTATTGATGTACATCACTAGGAGATGAAGTTGTGCAAGTATGGTGGGTGTAGGGCCAATAGTATTCCATATACAAGGTTGACTAAAAACCTTAACCAAGGCGTGACGGTGATGCCGACGCCGACGCCGGGGTGACAACATAAGCTCTACTTATTCTTCGAATAGTCGAGCTAAAAATGTTTACACTGTCCTTAAATTCATAATGGAAACACCCATTCAACGTATTGCATTTATATCACAGTACATTATAATTAAATTAGCCACATGTGAAGTCGAGCGACCTTGTTGATTCGCTAAAAGTTTGTTTGATGTCATTAAAATACATGACGTTCATCGCCGTTGTCAGTTACATCACGCTATTGACCGGCAACGTTGCTGATCTATGAATTGCAACAAAATGACGCAAAACAAATCATGGGCAGTTGCATTTACTGTAGTAAGAAAATATTTGGTCTGTTTAAAGGTATATGCCCACTTAAGGAAACATGGTTATCACCACTGATATCAAGGTTATAAAATGCAGAGCTTCAGATAAGCTGCGTATTTGCGTAAATACCCAATTAAAATTGCCAAAAATGCAATTGAAATCAGAAGTAGCGAGTATCAAAAAGCAATACAAATTTCGTGGTACCTTTATCATGCTGCAGAAAAAATAAACAGACCACCATTATAGCATATGTTTCTTATTTTTCCATCTTGGTATTTCATTAGAATTGTCTCCACGGAGACAATTCTAATGAAATGCCAAGACATGTTTTTATTTCGAAGCAAACTATTCAATAATTGCTGTTTGTTGATGTGTAAACAGTAGTGTGATTTTATTTTACCCAATTAAAATTTTGAAATACCCAATTGCTTGAGAAATGATGGAGTAACAATACTCAATTACTAATTTCTCATCTGGAGCCCTGAAAATGTATAAAAATGCCAATGTGGGGAAATCACAGGGGGTCAGCTCTGTGTTTGGAAAGTGTACTGATGCTTGAAAATGTGAATACAGCAAAATAAAATTGTTTATCTCTGTTAATACATATATAGCGGATGTCTGGTTAACCCTTTCAACCCTAAGTAACTGAATGGGCTGCGATATGTTCGTTTTGCAACCAATCCAATCATCGCAAAATGATTTTCAGACTATTCCATTTATAACAAGAGGGCCATGATGGCCCTAATTTGCTCACCTGACTCCATGAACACCAGAGGAGAATGTGACATTGAGTTCATGTGTTTTAAAAAAATTGTACTATTTTTAGATTGCAGTCATCTTGGATTAAGCGATGACTCTCAAGGATCTTAACTTCCAATGAAGTTTGGCCAGCATCGGCCATGTGGTTCCTGAGAAAAAGACGTTCAAAATCTTGAATAAATGGACCTTTAGGTGGCCATCATGGATGACATAATCATCCGATTCCGACAAATATTGCACCAGAGCAATCGCCTCATCGATACCTTCGATTTGATATATGACATGAGAGTATTCGGTCAAAAATAAAATTTGACACCAATTTGACCCCACAGGCTATTTTTTACCCTGGGGTCACCATTTTCACAACTTTGAAAGAGCATTGTAAATCGATAATTCCTACCAAGTTTAGTCGAAATCCTGCCAGCAGTTCATGAGAAGAAGAATTTTTAAGAATTTATGCTATTTTTAGACGGCGGCCATCTTGGATTAGCGATGACCTCCATTTTAACAAATCTGAAAAGGCTTCACCCATGGACCATAACTTTTAAATTTGGCTACCATGGGCCAAGCGGTTCATGTGAAGAAGAAGTTTGAAATCTCTAATAAAAGAACGACCTTTTGACCTTTCGACGGCCATCTTGGATGACATAACCATCCGATTTCGACACCAGAGTGTTCGCCTCATTGATACTTTCAATTTGATATATGACATGACCATATTCGGTCAAAAATAAAATTTGACACCAATTTGACCCCACGGGCCACGCCCCGGGGTCACCATTTTAACAACTTTGAAAGAGCATTGTACCTCGATCAATCCTACCAAGTTTTGTCGAAATCCGGTTGGCGGTTCTTGAGAAGAAGATTTTTGAAGAATTTGTGCTATTTTTAGACGGCGGCCATCTTGTATTATGTAATGACGTCATTTTAACAATTTTGTAATCCCCCTACCTAAGGACCATGACCATGAAGTTTGGTGACTATAGGCCCAATGGTTACCGAGGAGAAGACGTTTGAAAATGTTCACGGACGACGGACGACGACGGACACATTGCGGTAACAATAGCTCACATGAGCTCACGTTCCACTAATGTGGGCAGGGCTCCAGATAAGGAATCAGTAATTGAGTATTGTTACTCCATCATTTCTGAAGCAATTGCGTATTTCAAAATTTTAAGTGTGTAAAATAGAATCGCACAACTGTTTACACATCAGCAGACCGCACTCATTGAATAGTTTGCTTCTAAATGAAAACACATCTTGGTATTTCATTAGAATTGTCTCCTTGGAGACAATTCTAATGAAATACCAAGATGTGTCTTCATGGACAAATAAGAAAATTTGCTATATTTCTGGTCTGTTTATTGTTTTCTGTAGCATGATAAACATACCACAAATTTTACATTGCTCTTTGTATTCACTACTTCTGATTTCAATTGGGTTTTTGTCAATTTTAATTGGGTATTTACGCAAATACGCAGCTTATCTGGAGCTCTGAATGTGGGTGAGTCAAAAATGTGAAAAATGCAAAATCAACATAAGGACATGTTATATGCCAATTAAACTGCTATAAATTGAATTGCATTCCACAGGAAGTTAAATTTGATACTACGTTATTTCTCCCTCATAACAGATGAGATGTAAATGATATAGTTCCTCCCACCATAGGTCAAGGGTTTTATTTCGTCTCACTTTCAATGTGTAGTTTTGCATTCACAAAACATATGCATGATGTCTGTATACTCCTAGTTCTGAATATATAACTGTAATTACATTTCATTACATTGTATTACATAAGAGTTATGACTCAGAGTGCGTTTGAAGCGTTCTTTGTTTACTTTCTACTTCGTGGAGAGCGACCTAAGACACACTTTATTAGATATGTTTATGGTCATATTTTTGTGTCATATTGTAGAATTGTCTCTCAATAACAATATAGCGAAGTATGAACGTTAACACCCTGCAGGTGTTTTCTGTATTTTAGTGTAAATGCTATTAAACACATTTTTACTGTGTAGCGTGGTGTAGTGATATAGTGCAACCTGTTGCCTATAAAGCGGAAAACTTTCAGCTAGTATACACCCTATGTGATAGCAAGGGGGGCATATTGCTTTGATGTCTACGTTTGGTACATCCGTCCGTCCACATGTTCATCTATTCGGGTGTCAATTCCTCTGTGGTGACTAACGTCAAAATGCCGACAAATACTGTAGATCTTGATGAGACCGCTCGTTACGAGCCCGCTCATCTGGAACTAATGTTTGAAACCATTTGCTCTTATGATCTGTAGGGATGAATAGCTTAACCCTTAGACCGCTACTCACAACAATTATCGTCTGCTGTTGCTTTTATATCTTGCCTGATTTCTCAATAAAAACATGGTTTGACAGCACTTCAGAATCATTTCCAATGGAAATGATTCTGAAGTGCTGTCAAAGTATGTTGTAAATTATTCTAAAGTGCTGTCAAACCATGTTTTTGATGATAAAAATGGAAAACAGAAAATAAACAGCAGACGACAACAAAATTAAGATAGCGGTCTAAGGGTTAATTATAAATACAGTGCAACTCTGTCACGGGTCACCCTTGGTGGTCGGTCCCCTGGGTGGTCTGATTTAGTGAGATTCCATTGTACCAGTAATTCACAAATACGTAACACTGCAAGACATTATTGCATGCTTTGTAATCATTATCACACATTATCATTACAGCTAAATGTGGCTGCGACTGGAGAAATGGGGCTTATGGGTTTTGCGACCAGCGTAGTTCCAGATCAGCATGTGCATTCGCACAGTCTGATCTGGATCTACACTGTTCGCCATTCCATCAATGAAACACCCATCGTTCTTCTAACAAGCAATATAGATCGGTATTCGGCCAGAGGACCGTGCTATTTGATAAGGAGCTACACTGTTCATTTTTCTTATCAAAAACATGGTTTGACAGCACTTTAGAATCATTTCCAATGGAAATGATTCTAAAATGCTGCCAAACCATGTTTTTATTTACAAAAATTACAAACAAAAGAAACAATAGCAGATGACAATTTTCTGTTCCCGCCTTCTGAGGGCTGAAGGATGTCGGGTTTTGGATGACGGGTTTAAAAAGGTTTTACTGTTATGCAAGGAAAATGCACTGGATATGTGACACTGTCTACATCCCGTCTGAACATGCAACTCCTTTGTAACTGTGATCAACACCCACTATGAACACACCTTGGTCACGCAATTCAGGTTTCAATTTCCCGTATCCATTTCCTCAACTGGACCAAAAATGCAAAATTCAAAAAATGTAATTTCTACGTAAGTTAAAACATGCTGACACGTTTGTACGTAAAACAGTGATATGACTGCTACCTTGTCAAAAAAGTTTTTCAGTGACATCGTGAAGATAAACAAGAGGCCCAAATTGGCCTGTATCGCTCACCTGAAATTATTATCCCCATTATAAAGTAAATCGAAAACGGCACAGACTGTCTATTATATATCCCAAATTTCACTCAAAATGTGTCAACTCAAGTTCATAAAAAGTCATTCGAATAATTGTTCAGGTTGTCTCTTTTGGCGGCCATCTTGGATTTAACAAATCTGAAAGAGCATTGTACATCAATGATTTTTAACAAGTTTTGTAAAAATTGGTTCACTGGTTTGTGAGAGGATGATTTTTTAAGAATTTGTGCTATTTTTAGACGGCGAGCATCTTGGATAAGCGATGACCTCCATTTTAACGAATTTGTAATCTCACTACCTATGTACCATGTGTGATGTTTGACCAACATCGGCCCAGCGGTTCTGGAGAAGAAGACGTTTGAAATTGTGGACGGACGATGGACAAAAAGCGATAACAATAGCTCACTTGAGCCTTTGGCACAGGTGAGCTAAAAATGTCAAGCTCATGTTAATGGTCACATGTATCATGTGTGACTATTAACTCTTTGCATGCTAGCGGTGAAAATATCCGCCAAACAAATTACGAGTATAATTTTATTTCTCTCTGTACATATGTCTTGAAATTTCATTAGAATTGCGTCCTGGACGCAATTCTAATGAAATTCCAAGACATATTCATGATATTTATAGAAATAAAAGAAAATATCATGAATTGTCATCTGCTATTTTTGAACTATTAATAGCCCACAAATTTCCCAGCATGCAAAAAGTTAAAGTAATACATCCAGTAAATATTGAAGTTATGGCATGATGGAGAAACTCTTACAATATTTTCCATCTAAAAGACCACGGACAGACTTACGGACAAACGTATATACAAACAGACAGAACCTCAAGAGCAATTTGCTCCCCTTCTATCACATAGGGGGTAAAACATTCAGAGCAAATACATCATTAAAGGTACATGCCCACTCAGTAGGTACAAAATGTTCTTTACATCAGAGACATCATCTGAGACATTTCCTGGCAAAATAAACATTCATGCGACATTATCCCACATACTGATTGGCATTATTAAACATTTTATATCAGACGTAAATTTACACACTGATATCAGGGGCGATAGCCGTGTTTGCTTAAAATGTTAACGAACATTACTATTTAATCTCTGTATTTATTTTATGATGTGCAATGATCATACTTTAAAATCTGTCGAAAATACTATTTTTTCAGGTGACGTATTTCTTTAGTATAAATAATTAAACAAGAGGGCCATGATGGCCCTAATTCGCTCACCTGACTCCATGAACACCAGAGGAGAATGTGACATTGAGTTCATGTGTTTTAAAAAAATTGTGCTATTTTTAGATGGCAGTCATCTTGGATTAAGCGATGACTCTCATTATTACAAAATCTGAAAATGCTTCACCCAGCATCGGCCATGTGGTTCCTGAGAAAAAGACGTTAAAAATCTTGAATAAATGGACCTTTTGGTGGCCATCATGGATGACATAATCATCCGATTCCGACAACAAATATTGCACCAGAGTGATCGCCTTATTGATACCTTCAATTTGATATATGACATGACCATACTCAGTCAAAAATAAAATTTGACCCCAATTTGACCACACGGGCCACGCCCATTTTTGACCCCAGGGTCACCATTTTAACAACTTTGAAAGAGCATTGTACATCGATCATTCCTACCAAGTTTCGTCGAAATCCGGCTAGCGGTTCATGAGAAGAAGATTTTTTAAGAATTTATGCTATTTTTAGACGGCGGCCATCTTGGATTAGCGATGACCTCCATTTTAACAAATCTGAAAAGGCTTCACACATGGACCATAACTTTTAAGTTTGGCTACCATGGGCCAAGCGGTTCATGTGAAGACAAATTTTGAAATCTCTAATAAAAGAATGACCTTTTGACCTTTCGGTGGCCATCTTGGATGACATAACCATCCGATTTCGACAGAAAATGCACCAGAGTGATCGCCTCATTGATACCTTCAATTTGATATATGACATGACCATATTCGGTCAAAAATAAAATTTGACCCCAATTTGACCCCACGGGCCACGCCCATTTTTGACCCCGGGGTCACCATTTTAACAACTTTGAAAGAGCAATGTACATCGATCATTCCTACCAAGTTTCGTCGAAATCTGGCAAGCGGTTCATGAGAAGAAGATTTTTTACGAATTTATGCTATTTTTAGACGGCGGCCATCTTGGATTAGCGATGACCTCCATTTTAACAAATCTGAAAAGGCTTCACCCATGGACCATAACTTTTAAGTTTGGCTACCATGGGCCAAGTGGTTCATGTGAAGAAGAATTTTGAAATCTCTAATAAAAGAACGACCTTTTGACCTTTCGGCGGCCATGTTGGATGACATAACAATCCGATTTCGACAAAAAATGCACCAGAGTGATCGCCTCATTGATACCTTCAATTTGATATATGAAATGACCATATTCAGTCAAAAATAAAATTTGACCTCAATTTGACCCCACGGGCCACGCCCATTTTTGACCCCAGGGTCACCATTTTAACAACTTTGAAAGAGCAATGTACATCGATCATTCCTACCAAGTTTTGTCAAAATCCGGTTGGCGGTTCTTGAGAAGAAGATTTTTTAAGAATTTGTGCTATTTTTAGATGGCGGCCATCTTGGATTACATAATGACGTCATTTTAACAATTTTGTAATCCCCCTACCTAAGGACCATGACCATGAAGTTTGGTGACTATAGACCCAATGGTTACCGAGGAGAAGAAGTTTGAAAATGTTCACGGACGACGGACGACGACGGACGACGACGGACGACGGACGACGGACACATTGCGGTAACAATAGCTCACATGAGCTTCGCTCAGGTGAGCTAAAAATATCATGCCTCATTTGCATATGAAAATAGCCTGATACCACCGCGCGTCACTATCAGTAAAATAAATATTACTAAATGATTATATCTGTATAGCGGGCACTTGTAACGTTTAGAACTGGTGGAATAGTGACACAGTTATACACTTATTTAATTCCTATAAATGACATTTTGGGCTTACTGAGTGGGCATGTACCTTTAACTCTTTGCATGCTGGGAAACTTGTGGGCTATAAATAGTTCAAAACTAGCGGACAAGAATTCATCATATTTTCTTGTATTTCTCCCCGTAAATATCATGAATATGTCCTGAGGACTCAATTCTAATGAAATTTCAAGACATATTTACAGAGAGAAATAAAACATATACTCCTAATTCGTTTGGTGGATATTTTCACCGTTAGCATGCAAAGAGTTAATTTCAGATTTTCATCAAATTATATTTTTATTTCTTCGCATTTTATTGCTTAAATGGATGGATCTTTTTATGACCATTCGAAAAAGGTAATTATTCTTCCAGCACTGAAATCCTGATATAGGGACCCGTACCATAGCAGGTCAATTAGCTTCAGATGGGAATCCCGTAAGGATGGATTCACTGTTGGTCTGAGAATACCAGAAAGGGTGAATTCATAATTTGTGATATGTATCCTTTACTTTCTATAAAATGTATGTAGTTTTTGTTCATGCAAATCATGTTCAGCACCTATTGTTTAATGTCATAAAAATGCCATTTTAACCCTTCTCATGCTGAAGATACATACTTTTTCTGGCTGAAAAATTAAAAATTAATAATTTTTCCTTTTTTTCTGCTCAGAAGTATATGTTGTTACCACTCATTTGAACCGTCTCACCGAGACGGTTCAAATGAGTGGTAACAATGTATACTTTCATTGTTGAACGAAGAAAATATTTTTTTTTTGTAAATTTAGATACTTGTACATGTGAACGAAATGGGTTAAAGAATCGGAGCAAAATCACAAGAATGCTGGTTTATAAAGACGAGCAACTGCAGACTACATGACACCACAAATGTCATAAACATGCACAATCAACCGAAGATCTAAAACTGTGCACTGAAATTGCTAGTTTACTAAATTTCACACAATAAATAAGCAAAAAAACATATGCGTCAAATTTCATACGCATTCACTCACTCTGATAATTACATGCACCGACTTCTAAAGCCAATGAATTTATTTCAAAATCTGAGAAAATGTATCGATAACCCTTAGAAAGCGGAAACCGAAAATTGTCGTCTGCTGTTGTTTCAAATTTTGTCTTTTTCCTCAATAAAACATAGTTTGACACCCATGTAATCATCATTTCCAATGGAAATGATTCTTATGTGCAACAAACTATGTTTTTGTTGATAAAACAGCAGACAACAAATTTTAATTCAGCACAGCATCAACAAATCCACTCATATTATTGGCGAGTGAATTTTCGAAATTGTTTGTGCGACATTTCAGACAAAAAAGCAACAAATTTAATAAAAATAAAATATAAACTAGAAATGTGGCCTGTCGGCACACGAATGCCCCCGCTGGCAGCCAAAGAAAACAAGGCATATTTGATTATAAGCCATTTACACGAGCGTTAAGGTTTCAAACGCACCAAGTCTGTGACCTTGACCCTGGGCTTAGCGGGGGCGGGACGAATGTGGATTTGTCACATTGGGCGGTAGAGGACCATTGGAGCAATGCGTGTGTGAAATGTGAAGCAGATCAGAGGAAGGAAACAGAAATTATAAGCCATTTACCCGAGCGTTAAGGTTTCGGGACGTATGTACGTAAGTACGCTACGTACGTACGTACGGATGCCGGTAACACTATATGCCCCCCTCACCATTTTTCCTTTTTTTCTGCTCAGAAGTATATGTTGTTACCACTCATTTGAACCGTCTCGCCGAGACGGTTCAAATGAGTGGTAACAATGTATACTTTCATTGAGGAACGAAGAAAATATTATTTTTTTTTTGTAAATTTTGATACTTGTACATGTTACGCCGGTAACACTATATGCCCCCCTCACCATTCGGTGGTGGGGGCATAAAATATGTAAAATGCCCCTACCCTACCTAACTTTTTTTTTAAGCGTTACCCGAAACAAAAAATCTTTTTGTTTAGGCCTAAGGGTTATAACGTACGGGTTTACAATAGAGGTTACATTTAGGCCTAAGGGTTATAACGTACGGGTTTACAATAGAGGTTACATAATTCGCAGACAGATTCAATATTGACATAAACAGTGGATTGTCAAGCAAAGAATGAAGCATAAATTTTTGAACATAACTTTTAAGTTTGGCTACCATGGGCCAAGCGGTTCATGTGAAGAAGAATTTTGAAATCTCTAATAAAAGAACGACCTTTTGACCTTTCGGTGGCCATCTTGGATGACATAACAATCCGATTTCGACAGAAAATGCACCAGAGTGATCGCCTCATTGATACCTTCAATTTGATATATGACATGACCATATTCGGTCAAAAATAAAATTTGACCCCAATTTGACCCCACGGGCCACGCCCATTTTTGACCCCGGGGTCACCATTTTAACAACTTTGAAAGAGCAATGTACATCAATCATTCCTACCAAGTTTCGTCGAAATCCGGCAAGCGGTTCATGAGAAGAAGATTTTTTAAGAATTTATGCTATTTTTAGACGGCGGCCATCTTGGATTAGCGATGACCTCCATTTTAACAAGTCTGAAAAGGCTTCACCCATGGACCATAACTTTTAAGTTTGGCTACCATGGGCCAAGCGGTTCATGTGAAGAAGAATTTTGAAATCTCTAATAAAAGAACGACCTTTTGACCTTTCGGCGGCCATCTTGGATGACATAACAATCCGATTTCGACAAAAAATGCACCAGAGTGATCGCCTCATTGATACCTTCAATTTGATATATGAAATGACCATATTCAGTCAAAAATAAAATTTGACCCCAATTTGACCCCACGGGCCACACCCATTTTTGACCCCAGGGTCACCATTTTAACAACTTTGAAAGAGCAATGTACATCGATCATTCCTACCAAGTTTTGTCGAAATTCGGTTGGCGGTTCTTGAGAAGAAGATTTTTTAAGAATGTGTGCTATTTTTAGACGGCGGCCATCTTGGATTACGTAATGACGTCATTTTAACAATTTTGTAATCCCCCTACCTAAGGACCATGACCATGAAGTTTGGTGACTATAGACCCAATGGTTACCGAGGAGAAGACGTTTGAAAATGTTCACGGACGACGACGGACGACGGACGACGGACACATTGCTTCGCTCAGGTGAGCTAAAAAGGGGGTATTTATTTTTCTCAAAAATATGAAAATTACTTTCAAACAGTGCAGATCCTGATGAGATGGCTCGTTACGAGCCGGCTCATCTGGATCTGCACTGTTTGCATAAACCGATATAGCGGGCTTTCGGGTTCAAAGGGTTAATTGTGACTGTAAGATGTGTATTATATATCCACTTACCTGTTTATATTCTGTTGTTTATCTGAAAAGCTGCCATTGTAGGTATCCAGTGGTGGAACCTCGTAATTGTTTGAGCCAAATTGAGGTGACGCGACCTCGGCCGACTGAACAATTTCGGAGATTTACCAATGTTCCGCAAATGACTGCAGGCTAGATACACAGTACGTTGTTCGTCTATGTTTTTTTATTGTCCTGCATGTATAAAGTATGCGTGGCAAACGATGATTTGAAGGATAATACCTTTGTTTAGAAAAAAAAAGACAATGAAAGTGACTGGTATCTATTTCTTCTATTTTGAAGATATCTCCCTTTTCTATGAATATGTATTAACAGAGGCAAAAAAAAATTATTTTTGCTGTATTCACATTTTCAAGCATCAATACATTTTCCAAACACAGAGCTGACACCCTGTGGGGGAAATGGTGAATGAATGTACAGTTTGCCAGAAAATGTCTCAGATGATGTCACTGATATACAGAACATTTTGTACCATTAAAGTTTGCGAGGAGTCCTTTCCACGCACTTTAAACAGACCAATTGTTTTTCATACTACAGTAAACACATTTATTCTACAAATATAAATTCTTCTTGTACGACCTATCATTTTCTGATATACGCCGCAAAGTTCAAAATTACAATACAGTTAACCTATTTCTAATGCACTCCTTTACTGTTAGCAAACTTTAATATTGAATACATATTGAAACAATTTGCGACCGTTAATCAACAATATATACCTGTAATGTATGACCATCAGCCAATCAGATTGCGTGATATTTATAGAGTGCATTAGAATATTATTAGTATTATTATCCCTTCGCTGGCAGTCTTGATAATAGAAAACACAGAAATACTTTTATAACAAATTTAATGTGCTTAAGTTTTATTAATTTGAAAACATTACTGGAAGTTGAAATTTTTCATATATATATAATATGTGTCATTGACCACAACGAATCGACGATTTAATGTGGAACAGACAGTACAGTCGAACCTGTGCTAAAGGCCACCTCCTAATAGCAATTACCTGTCTATAGCAGCCATGCTTTTGTTTTCCCAATTTACTCAATTACTATATAAATGAACCTGTGAACAAAGACCACCTATGAATAAAGGCCAGATTTCTCTTCCCATGGCTGGCCTTTATTCACAGATTTGAGAGTAGATCGTTTCACTGTACATGCAAATTGAATTACCTCGCCATCCGACTGACCAATCGGAGAGTTGAGTATGAAGTCGGTGGGTGCGATAGCGTCCACCAGTGATACAGCATCGTCCTTGAGCAAGCCACACAAGCGGAGAATGGCCTCCTGGATCAACTTCGGAGGCTCGGGACCGCTGATGTAGCCACCTAAACACCGGAATGCAGAGCTCCACATAAGGCCATATAAATTAATTTACTGAATATTTTCCCTCTGGAAAATAATATTTTTTTTATGTATGTACAATGAATTTATATTTGAAGAAAAAACATTAATTATTGTTCTTTAACACTAATTACAACAAATTTTAATAATTTAAAAAAAAAAGTCTTCAGTACACCCCATTTCCCCAAACTTTATATGGCCCAAGATTTGTGTCTAAAGACTATTGTAACCCATGATTTCAAATTCAATGCATATTTTTGCAAATGGATTACGGTACTGAATTTATTACAACTTTTTTTCTGATAAAAATTTGGGAATAAAGGACTGAAAAAAAAAAAAAGTTGAAAATTGAATTAGTTAAAAGTGCTGCAAAATGCAAACACTGTTTGGTTGACCTGATATGAATATGCACGTTATGAATTGAAAACTGATGTTTCATTGGTCGAACAGCGTCACATGATGTTTCCGAATGACGACAGTGGAATTACATCACGAAAATAATGTCGAGCCCGCCGAGGCATTTGATGGTCTCAGAGTGTATTTATTTGAAGTTTGATGCCCAATAAGCATACAAAGTTTCAAGCAAATCTGACTTACGGTTACAGAGATAGTAGGTATGTGAAAACATTAACGCAAATTTTGACAGAAACTTTAACACAAACTTCTAAGTCATTTGACCTTGACATAGAGGCACAGGGGCTGCATGAGTGGGACACAGAATGAATATATGGATGATGACTAATAAGCATATGAAGTTTCAAGTCAATGTGACTTAGGACTGCAGAGATATAAGGTATTTAAAAACTTTAACGCAGATTTCGGAACGCAAACTTCTAAGTAATTTGACCTTGACCATGGGCACAGGGGTCGCATTAGTGGGATACAGCATGAATATATGGATCATGACTAATAAGTATATGAAGTTGCAAGTCAATGTGACTTAGGACTTAAGAGACATAAGGTATTTAAAAACTTTAACGCAGATTTCGGACGGACGCACGGATGCACGGACGGACGCACGCACGGACGTCATTGTGATCACTATGTCTCGCTTTCCGCAAGCGGGCTCGACAAAAAACTACATCACAATTTCTCATTCTGTAGCCTAAAACGTTACCTGATAAATATAATATCAGGTCAGTGTCTTTTGGTATCAAGTTTCGGAATCCTTGGAATTCATATGCGCTGCCTATCCTTATGTTGCCTTATGTTGCCCTCCAATTCAAAGAACATATTCTTTTATATTGTCCTTATTATGTAACCGATTTTGATGAAATATGGCACATCAAACGCGTCTGGTTAAGCTGCATTTGGTGGTCTCTGTAGTTTGGCCTAAACTTCTGTCGTTTTTGTGAAGAATCGGTTTCCGTGTGACACGGAAATCGATTCTTCGCAAAAACGACATAAGTATGTGCCGAACTCCCGGGACGACCAAATTCAGCTCATGAAGACTTTATATCTTGCCTTATTTCTCACTAAAAACATGGTTTGACAGCACTTCAGAATCATTTCCAATGGAAATGATTCTGAAGTGCTGTCAAAGCATGTTGTAAAGTATTCTAAAGTGCTGTCAAAACATGTTTTTGATGATAAAAATGGAAAATAAACAGCAGACGACAAAAAAAATAAGATAGCGGTCTAAGAGTTAATAGTTGAAATAAAACTAAAGACTTTGAAATAAATCATAGATGATCATTCGGTGTAATTACATTCAGACATATTTTTGTCATAGTAGCCTACCTTGGTATAAAGCAGTGAGGTGCTTTTCCAGCCTCCACAAGCCGAAGAGCTGGCACATTTTTGTAAGAACGGCTTTGATTGGTTGGTTTGCTGGTTCCCCGTCTATGTTCTGTATGAACTGCCAGAATCTGTCAATCATTGTGTGCTGAAAACCAATCAGAATTGTTGTTACATGTATGATACATCCATAAAATAGAGTTCACATATGGCAATTAAAGTTATGACTGGAGAAATTGACTAATGCAGGGCGCGGATCCAGGATTTTGGGTTTGGGGGGGGGGGGGGGGCGGGGGGGGGGGCCGGGGGGGGGGGGGGGATGGGGCATAACTATTTTGCAATACTTGACTAGCTCTAGGGGGGTCCAGAGACCCCCCCCCCCGGAAGATTTTGAAATCTACATCACATTTCCTGCCTTGTAACTTTACTCTGCGAATATTAGGGGGTCGCGCACTTGGTCCGCCCCCCCTGAATCCGCCCATGTAATGGCAATTAGTATACATGTAGTAAGAGTCAACAGTACCACAACTGCAGGGTGTGTGATCACGTGGTTTCCGAACCCGATTTTCCGACGTGACGTAATCTGTGACGTCATTTTTACAGTGGATTTTCTTTAAAATCTTGCTAACTACCAGACGTATTTTGATGTTATGTAGCGCACAAAATATGATGGCAGATGTGTTATGTGGGAGCTCTGAATGTTTATTACAATAACTTTCACAAAGAATCTAGAAGCGTTTACTTCTTACATTCACATGCTCTAGTTTGTATTTACATTTACAGTAACCGATTCTTCGTCAAAACGACAGAATTATGAGATTAAAGACACATATACAATAAGGGCAACGTGGTATATTTAATTAAAATAATGTCATTGCATTAGAAAGATATTAAAGGAAATCTACTGTAAACACATCTAAAAAAACATGACGTCACGCCGTTCGGAAACACGTGATCCCACATCTTCAACTGTGCACAAATAGCTTTGAACAAATGAAAGTTGTTAAACACTTGGATATCGTCATCATTGTCATCTTACAAATGACGTCAACCAGTTGTTTAATAAATACATGTGGAGGGAAAACCATTAATCGATTACATGCGGAATACACCTTTACGGGTATGATTTTTTTTTAATATTTTATTTTTGTTATTTCTGAATGAAAGTATATGTTGAGATCACTCATTTGAACCATCTCGATGAGATGGTTCAAATGGTGGTCGCAACATATACTTTAAAGCACATTTAAAGAATTTTTTTATGATTTTCAGATCTTCCGATACAAGCTGGTTTCATGTAGAAAGCAAAGTAAACCCTCAATGTTCTCCACCTGCAATAACTGCAAATGAAGCAAAATTGAAGTGTTTGCGTCGAATATCGGCAAAGTCGATACAGTCCAGTAGATGTGTTGCATGGTAAATGGACTTGTTTAGGGAGTCCCCATTACCAGTGCTCTCCTTAACCATTTCAATACCACAGACCTGTATAGTGGCATTGGCAAACCATGTAGATCCAGATGAGCTGGCTCGTGACGAGCCATCTCATCAGGATCTGCACTTTTTGTAAGTAATTTTCATATTTTTGAGAGCAAAAACACCCACTTTTCATTAAATGGACTAGTCTGAAGATCATTTTCTGACGATCGGAATGGTTGCAAAATTAGCGTATCAAAATCTATTCCAGTTACTTAGGGGTGGGTGAAAGGGTTAATATTGATTTTCAGGAATTATTTTTTTTAATATTTTTTAAATTTTTTTAATTTTCAGGGAGTAATTTATGTTAACCGTTTCAACCCTATCCAATTGTCACAAAATGATTTTCAGACTAGTCTATTTATCAAAAGGGGGTGTTTTTGTTAAAAAAATATGAAAATTACTTGCAAATTACGTGCAGCCGTCACTAGCCGGCTCATCTGGATCTACACTGTTTGCAAATACCGCTATAGAGGGCTGTAGTGTTGAAAGGGTTAACAAGGGCATCATTATCACGAAACTAAGCCTCTCACTGGCAGCCTTGATAATAAAAAAAAAAAAATTGCCTTACAAACAAGGTGAACATAACTCCTTGGGCAGTTGGATGTGGGTTGTATGCAAAATAAAGCAACATCCCTAGACACGCCTAAATATTATCAAAATCAGAAAAGTAGTTAATACGTTATTGAAGAATGAAAGGTGTTACTAACGCACTCACATACACATGTTCGTACGCACGCACATACAGAGACTAACGCTATATACCCTCATGTCTATTACTTTCCGTTTCACGAAAGCTGCCCAAATTTTACGGCCGTCTCAACAATGGAAAAACAATATTTTTTTCTCGATAATATTAAATTTTATCAAAATTTAAGAAAGAGCCTTCTTTTTATTTCGTGAAAATTAGTCAAATATTGATTTTATTACGAAAAATAGATTTGTTCTATGGGAATTTAACATGGGCGAAAAAGAGATAGAGAGCTGTGGGAGGAGTCAGAAAACGAAAAAATTTGGAAATTGACTCCGAAACCTGGGTAGATAGCTTGGAAATAACTAAGAAAACAAAAGTTAAATTTTGAAAATTGGTTCAGTATTTCTGAAATTAAAAAAAATTCCCCATGTTAAATCCCCAGACATCTTCACTGTCTATAGGGATTTAACGTGGGGAAATTGTTTTTTCGCAATAAAATCAATATTTTACCAAATTTCAAAAAATAAAAAGAATACTCATTCTTAAATTTTCCTTTAATTTAATATTATCGAAAAAAATATTGTTTTTGAATTGTTTATATAGCCGAAAAATTTGGGCAGCTTTCGTGAAACAGACAGTAGATCATTATAAAGGCTTACTCGGTCATGATTGATAGTCTGTGATTCTAATAACAGCTGTCCAAACGCGAATTGACGTTTTGTATAGATTTTAAAAGGTGTACACTCATTCGCGTCTGACGGCTGACTGCTAACTGTATCGAATATAGTACCAGCGACATTTTAACAAATATGTGTTTAACTCTTTGCATGCTAGCGGCGAAAATATCCGTCAAACAAATTGGGAGTATATGTTTTATTTCTCTCTGTAAAAATATCTTGAAATTTCATTAGAATTGAGTCCTGAGGACTCAATTCTAATGAAATTCCAAGACATATTCATGATATTTACGGGGAGAAATACAAGAAAATATGATGAATTTTTGTCCACTAGTTTTGAACTATTTATAGCCCACAAGTTTCCCAGCATGCAAAGAGTTAATTATAACCGCATGACCATTGGCAGTATATGTGATATTATAGACCGCGGGCGGATAATGTTACACATTACCTCAATGTAAGCAATAGACAGAGTGCGACAAAAATACGCCTGGCTGTCGTTGCGTGCTGTGAATCCATCTTTGCCAGCGGTCAGCTGTTGGCTCACCCGGTCAGCACTGTCCACCAGCAGCCGTGCAATCAACCATTTATAGGAGGACATGATCACTGTAGGGCAGATAGAGGGGCAAGATAATCAGAGCTCCAGATAAGGCATGTATTGGCGTATTTGACCCACTTATTTTAGCTGAGTACGCATTGATTGTCAACAGTAGGAGTACAAAATACTCACAGCAATGTGAAAATACGCATTGATTTTCAAATTGAGTAGTGGAAATACTGTAATAAAGTTGAACATTTTCTAAGATGAGCTGCAAAAAGCAAACAGCTCAACTAAAAGCAAACGTTTGTTTGCTTTTTTGCAGCTCAACTAAGTAAATTTTCAATTTTATTACAGTATAAATAAGTGAATAAGTAATAATAAACTCAAATACTAGAAAGTGAATGGTTAAATTTGTTTTATTTTTTGATCTCACATTTGTTCCCTATTTAATAATGAAGAAAATCATTAATCCACTTGTAAAAATAAAATACACATTTAATTTGAAATCAGGGGTACACTACTCTTTACACAAAAAGGATATCTGGAGCTCTGCTGGGCCCGGTTGCTCAAAACATCCGTTAGCTAAAAGGACTGTTAAATCCTTAACTGAATGGTTAAAATCTCTGTTTTAACAGAGATTTTAACCATTCAGTTAAGGATTTAACAGTCCGTTAAGGATTTAACAGTCCGTTAAGCTAACTGGTGTTTTGAACAACCGGGCACAGGGATAATAGACCAGTCTTATTATTATAGGTTATAGGACTTGTTTGTTTGTTTGTTTATTGGTGTTTAACGGCCTATCAACAGCTAAGGTCATGTAAGGTCAGGCAAACAGGTTCTTTCCCTTTTTAACCTGCTGCATTGGGGGGGAAAATCCCAAAATCAGAATGGAATATTTACATCAAGAAAAAATATATTCAGTCCTGAAATTAGAATAACCGGACCTGGTGCCAGGTCCATACCACACCAAAGTCACTTGGCCCCTTCCCTTGACTTGGTTGGTTAAGTTACTAGTGATTTTCCAGAATTCGATAACCTATCTATAAGACTGGTCTATTGAATGAGTCAGTGGAATAAGTGAGCTAAAAATGCCTTCATGGAGTAAGCGCTTTTCTTCAACTGACCCCTTCAATTCAATCTTTAACTAGAGCACGTGAACAGAGGCTCACAGATACCCATGGCCACCGCCTGAACCAGCAAATAAAAAATTTAACGCAAATCTTACGGACGTACGAACGAACAGATGGACAGATGTAACCTATATACCCCTCAACATACTTCGTTACTCGTATGCCAGGGGTATAACTAGAGCATGTAAACAGGGATTCACAGATACCCCATTCCAGCGCCTTGACCAACAAGTAAAAACTTTAACACAAACTGTTAAGTTTATGTGCTACGGTCAGAGTGACCGTCAGACGGACAGACGACTGGATAGTATAAAGGCGAAAACTGTACACCCTTCAGCATACTTCTCAATGCTGGGGTATAGGTTAGACACCTCCAAATAGTTTTACTATATAATTTAACCGAATGCCATCCAATAAGGCCAGTCTCTCCCACTTTCACTATTCGTATGGATGCTGTGGGACACACTTGTACATGACCTGCAGCCAGTCTGTACTGGTTCTGCATGAACTAAACAATAGGTTCACTTACTCCTAAGAAAGAAAAATCCAACATAGTCATATCTCCAATATTGTTTACATTTTTTGGCCACGGAAACTCTGTTTATATCACGTGACCAACAGGTTCAGTGTTTTCTTTTAAATGCTACAAATATGCTGAAAACTGGTGTTAAAAGCACACTAAAATGTTCCTCAAGTGAAACTGGGTAGTAATGGATCAAGATTTGCAAGCAAACGGTGTCTGTGACCTCAAAACACCTGCACAATTTTTTTATACCGGACTATTTATGTATACTCCCTGGGCGATTTCGCACCATTTGGTATCCTCTAACCTATACTACGGCATATATACTTTTGAAGCGGTCAATGGAATAAGGGGGCTAAGTCCATCATTAGCTAGCCCCCTTCTTCCACTAACCTCTTTCATTCACTTATTAATTTACCTGCCTGCCATTGGTCAACAAAATAATTATATTCTAATCTCAGAAGCCCCATTTCTCCAGTCACAGCCACATTTATGAAAACAGTGTTTTTCATAAATTAGGTCTTTATGCCCACAATGCGATAATGACCTTGCAAAATCAATATGCTCCTCTTACTATCACATATTGTTACATGGTTTCCGTTGTTTGCACATAAAGCGAGTGCTGTTTGCACATGGCTTTAGGCAATGCTCATTCCGGGGCCGCGCGTAATGGAAGTCCCTTCATGACGTCACTACGCGGAAGTGCCTTCATGACGTCACTACTTCATGACGTTCATGACGCGGCCCCGGAATATGCATACCGAAAATTATCTACGTGAATGGGACGATTTTATAAAAGTACTGAAAATACTGAATATAATGCTCGAATTACATAAAGTGTTTTGTTGGAAATGTAACAATAACGTTTGATCATGTCCAGCCGTGTGCAAACGTTTGCTGTGGCCCGAGGGAACTGTTTGAACCCGCGGCCGTTTGCTGTGGCCCTCGGGAACTGTTTGAGCCTGCGGTGTTGGGGTTCAAACAGTTCCCTCGGGCCACAGCAAACGTTTGCACACGGCTGGACATGATCAAACCTTATAGTGGGCATAAAGACATAATTTCCAAAAACTGACTTACAGTCAGGATCCAGACAGCAGTCCACTGTCTTCGCTGTGAATCTCTGTGTCAGTATGGCGTCCAGGTCGTTGAGGAAATTGATGCTCTTCAACGGCGACTCGATCGTGTGACCTATGGACAGTTTCTATTATAAGTACTAGATGGCCGCGGCCTGCATGTTGCGCCTGCCGCGGCATTTGTTAGTACTAAACGAGCTTTGATAGTATACCAATGCCCAGACTATATCGTGCTGTCCGCAAGCGAGCACAACAAAAATTAAAGTGACCTTGACAATGGGCATATGGGTCACATGGGTTGGGAATGAAAGTATGGTTGATGATAAACATACATGTGAAGTCTTGAGTGAATTGGCGAAGCAGTTTTAGAGATATAGTGTTGTTAAAAACTTAAACCTAAATCCAAAAAAGAATTTGAGGTCAATTTCCAAGTAATCTGACCTTGACATTGGGCACAGGGGCCGCACGGGTTGGGCGTGGAAATACAATATGCCGTGGCTTTGATACTATACAAACAAATTTAACCAAAAATTATACAGTAATATTTGCGTTTTTGTTCCGACTCTACTCATTTAACCAATAATCATGATAACCGAATGCACACTCTACCATTGAAAACATGATAGACAGATACAGGGAATAGGTGCATTCATATTTGTGTTACATATTATGTATGCCCAACAGAAGGATGTACAAAGTCATAATTGTGTTACATATTCAACAGAAGGATGTACAAAGTCATAATTGTGTTGCATATTGTGTATGCCCAACAGAAGGATGTACAAAGTCATAATTGTGTTACATATTGGGTATGCCAAACAGAAGGATGTACAAAGTCATAATTGTGTTGCATATTGTGTATGCCCAACAGAAGGATGTACAACGTCATAATTGTGCTACATATTGTGTATGCCCAACATAATGATATTCAAAGTCATAGTTGTGTTGCATATTGTGTATGCCCAACAGAAGGATGTACAACGTCATAATTGTGTTACATATTGGGTATGCCAAACAGAAGGATGTACAAACTCATAATTGTGTTGCATATTGTGTATGCCCAACAGAAGGATGTACAACGTCATAATTGTGCTACATATTGTGTATGCCCAACATAATGATATACAAAGTCATAGTTGTGTTGCATATTGTGTATGCCCAACAGAAGGATGTACAACGTCATAATTGTGTTACATATTGGGTATGCCAAACAGAAGGATGTACAAACTCATAATTGTGCTACATATTGTGTATGCCCAACATAAGGATATACAAAGTCATAGTTGTGTTGCATATTGTGTATGCCCAACAGAAGGATGTACAACGTCATAATTGTGTTACATATTGTGTATGCCCAACAGAAGGATGTACAACGTCATAATTGTGTTACATATTGTGTATGCCCAACAGAAGGATGTACAACGTCATAATTGTGTTACATATTGTGTATGCCCAACAGAAAGATGTACAAAGTCATAATTGTGTTACATATTGTGTATGCCCAACAGAAAGATGTACAAAGTCATAATTGTGTTACATATTGTGTATGCCCAACAGAAAGATGTACAAAGTCATAATTGTGTTACATATTGTGTATGCCCAACAGAAAGATGTACAAAGTCATAATTGTGTTACATATTGTGTATGCCCAACAGAAGGATGTACAAAGTCATAATTGTGTTACATATTGTGTATGCCCAACAGAAGGATGTACAAAGTCATAATTGTGTTACATATTGTGTATGCCCAACAGAAGGATGTACAAAGTCATAATTGTGTTACATATTGTGTATGCCCAACAGAAGGATGTACAAAGTCATAATTGTGTTGCATATTGTGTATGCCCAACAGAAGATGTACAAAGTCATAATTGTACATTGTGTATGCCCAACAGAAAGATGTACAAAGTCATAATTGCCCTTACATATTGTAGCCCAACATGGATACAAAGTCATAATTGTGTTACATATTGTGTATGCCCAACAGAAGGATGTACAAAGTCATAATTGTGTTACATATTGTGTATGCCCAACAGAAGGATGTACAAAGTCATAATTGTGTTGCATATTGTGTATGCCCAACAGAAGGATGTACAAAGTCATAATTGTGTTACATATTGTGTATGCCCAACAGAAGGATGTACAAAGTCATAATTGTGTTGCATATTGTGTATGCCCAACAGAAGGATGTACAAAGTCATAGTTGTGTTGCATATTGTGTATGCCCAACAGAAGGATGTACAACGTCATAATTGTGTTACATATTGTGTATGCCCAACAGAAGGATGTACAACGTCATAATTGTGTTACATATTGTGTATGCCCAACAGAAAGATGTACAAAGTCATAATTGTGTTACATATTGTGTATGCCCAACAGAAGGATGTACAACGTCATAATTGTGTTACATATTGTGTATGCCCAACAGAAAGATGTACAAAGTCATAATTGTGTTACATATTGTGTATGCCCAACAGAAAGAGTACAAAGCATAATTGTGTTACATATTGTGTATGCCCAACAGAAAGATGTACAAAGTCATAATTGTGTTACATATTGTGTATGCCCAACAGAAAGATGTACAAAGTCATAATTGTGTTACATATTGTGTATGCCCAGATGTACAACGTCATAATTGTGTTACATATTGTGTATGCCCAACAGAAAGATGTACAAAGTCATAATTGTGTTACATATTGGGTATGCCAAACAGAAGGATGTACAAAGTCATTATTGTGTTGCATATTGTGTATGCCCAACAGAAGGATGTACAACGTCATAATTGTGCTACATATTGTGTATGCCCAACAGAAGAATGTACAAAGTCATAATTGTGCTACATATTGTGTATGCCCAACAGAAGGATGTACACACTCATAATTGTGTTACATATTGGGTATGCCAAACAGAAGGATGTACAAAGTCATAATTAATACAGTCATAATTGTGTAACATATTGTGTATGCCCAACAGAAGGATGTACAAAGTCATAATTGTGCTACATATTGGGTATGCCAAACAGAAGGATGTACAAAGTCATAGTTGTGTAACATATTGTGTATGCCCAACAGAAGGATGTACAAAGTCATAATTGTGCTACATATTGGGTATGCCAAACAGAAGGATGTACAAAGTCATAATTGTGTTACATATTGTGTATCCCAACAGAAGGATGTACAAAGTCATAATTGTGTTACATATTGTGTATGCCCAACAGAAGGATGTACAAAGTCATAATTGTGTTACATATTGGGTATGCCCAACAGAAGGATGTACAAAGTCATAATTGTGTTACATATTGGGTATGCCCAACAGAAACAGAAGGATGTACAAAGTCATAATTGTGTTACATATTGTGTATGCCCAACAGAAGGATGTACAAAGTCATAGTTGTGTAACATATTGTGTATGCCCAACAGAAGGATGTACAAAGTCATAATTGTGTTACATATTGTGTATGCCCAACAGAAGGATGTACAAAGTCATAATTGTGTTACATATTGTGTATCCCAACAGAAGGATGTACAAAGTCATAATTGTGTTACATATTGTGTATGCCCAACAGAAGGATGTACAAAGTCATAATTGTGTTACATATTGTGTATGCCCAACAGAAGGATGTACAAAGTCATAATTGTGTTACATATTGTGTATGCCCAACAGAAGGATGTACAAAGTCATAATTGTGTTACATATTGTGTATGCCCAACAGAAGGATGTACAAAGTCATAATTGTGTTACATATTGTGTATGCCCAACAGAAGGATGTACAAAGTCATAATTGTGTTACATATTGTGTATGCCCAACAGAAGGATGTACAAAGTCGTAATTGTGTTACATATTGTGTATGCCCAACAGAAGGATGTACAAAGTCGTAATTGTGTTACATATTGTGTATGCCCAACAGAAGGATGTACAAAGTCATAATTGTGTTACATATTGTGTATGCCCAACAGTAGGATGTACAAACTCATAATAAATTGTTTCAATTGCATGTACATTTGCATCATGCATATGGAACAAAAATGTGATTACCGTATTTAATCTAATAGTAGCCCCCCTCCCATATTTACATTCTAAATATGTTATTTTCACATACAAAAGCCATTAAAACAATGGCTTGTGTATGTGATAATAACATATTTTGATCCTATATTCTATGTTTTGAGCCCCACATTGCATAGCCCCGGGGGCATTTATTAAATAAATACGGTATACATTAATAATGATCACCTTGTCTCTTGGCCTCCAGCATTGACAGTAGGAAGTTACTGGTCTGCTGTAAGATGACGTTGTTGTCACCCTCGTAGGTTAAGTTCGGGTCATTGTCGTTCCGTATGTCACCCAGGCGGTTCACTGAAACAGATACATGAAGGTGACGTGGCGTGATGAAGCAAAACAATTACATGTGTATATGTACATTGTATGCTGCTGGTCCACAGACAAGATGACAAATAGGGAAGACTGTGCAGAGAATCACAAGTGTTAGATTTGAATACAATCTCAATTACTACCATGTACATACATGTGTATGTATAAGTTACTGTTCACATATTGGATTATTAAGGAATTAAATGCAAGGGAGCGCTAGCGACCGCAGCATTTAGTTCCTTAAAAGTCCAATATGTAAACAATAGTAAAAACTATTTATAGTTCAGCCAAATTGCACTATGCACAAATTGGACTATCACATCCGAGTATTGATTTTCCATTTCCTGTCGAACATTTAACGATTAAATCTGGTAATATGTAACATGTGGTTAGATCTTGCAATAGCTCTATACCGGCCAGCGATTGGCTTAGAAAGTAGGGCGAACTACAAGCCCTTTTATTGAAAACAACATACAATAATAGTAATGTTTGTAATCATTGTAGGGCCAGATGAGAAGCTCTGTTGGCACTGTTTGTGCATATTTTCTATTAACGATTCGTTTACGAAATTATGCCAGTCATAGAATAGTCAGAAAACTGACATGAAAGTGCCAGCTTATCAGGGGGCCGTTTCACTACACTTGTAAAATGTTTGAAAGTACAAATTTAGGATCGTCTGGAAATTTCAATTCATAGGCTGCAAATAATAAATGTAAATCCAACTATAAAATGTGGTCCGTCGTCGCACTTAGTGCCCTTATAGAGCAAAACTTCCAAAAAATATAAACGGACGGACAGACTGACGGACAGGGCAAAACCTATACAAAATATCATAATTTTGCACTTACGAACAGTTTAGTGAAATGCCCCCAGGGACACAGGGGATATTATTAGGTAAATAACTATCTTGAAACGAACACAGCTGGGATCAGTGATCATCATCCATCCACAGGGATTCTGCTTCCTTCGTAACTACCATCATATAGAGAAAACCAGGCTCGTGTCTTTTGATATCAAGTTGATCAGGCAAGGCTAGGAAACGCGTAGGAATTCCGCCGCTTGTCGTCATGTGACATCATCCGACCAATATGTTATCAGCAGTACGTGTTCGGTCAATACAGGACAGGTTACATGATAAATTGACAAATTGACTTACATACACATGTACATACGTTGGTGACAAGTTCACATGTCAATTTGGGAATTAAAGTTGTTGCTGAAATACATATAACTTATAGTCTGTTTCACGAAAGCTGCCCAAATTTTGCGGCCATATAAACAATTCAAAAACAATATTTTTTCGATAGCATTAAATTAAAGGAAAATTTAAGAATGAGCCTTCTTTTTACTTCGTGAAATTTTGTCAAATATTGATTTTATTGCGAAAAAACAATTTCACCATTAAATCCTCATAGACATCTTCACGGAGTGAAGATGTCTATGGGGATTTAACATGGGGAAATTTTTTAGAATTTTAGAAATACTGGACCGATTTTTAAAATTTAACTTTTGTTTTCTTAGTTAGATCATATCCAAGCTATCTAGTCAGGTTTCGGAGTCAATTTCCAAAATTTTTCGTTTTTTGACTCTTCCCACACTTCCTTACCACTTTTTCCCCCATGTTAAATTCCCATACACAAATCAATTTTTCGTAATAAAATCAATATTTGACCGAATTTCACGAAATAAAAAGAAGGATCATTCTTAAATTTTCCTTTAATTTAATATTATCGAAAATAATATTGTTTTTGAATTGTCTATATAGCCGTAAAATTTGGGCAGCTTTCGTGAAACAGACTATAGGCAAATTTAATTGATGTTTTATGAATAATATGAGGTCTTATTGTTTGCCCTAGTTTCTCGACCAAATAAAGTACAGCATTTCGTCTCAATTAAGCGCATATTGCCACGCTTTCATCAATATCTATTAAATTGATCATTAAATGTTGCAATACAATGTACATTTAGTACTAGAGGTTCTGCCTTGTTGACATAATTTCCTGTGACACGAATCATATCACCACAGGTACATGATCGATTTGCAAGCGTGTAGGGGGCGGGGCGGTGCTCCATTCAAACATAACATGAGAATGCAATGGGGTGTGGCAACAAGTTATAGTTGACATATTGAATTTTTAAGAAATCAGTTTGCTCAATATGAAGTTAGTTTATTAAAACTTCAATATGTGCACTATAACTATTATGTGTATAACCTCACCTGAACCCTTATATATTTTATTTAGCAACACAAATGAAATCCAATAAAGCCTACCCTTGAAGTAACCATGGCCACCACAGGCCTCCCGGCACTCCTGAATAGCGTCCCTCGCGATCCAGCCGGCCAGGGGCTTACTGCTACATGACAGGGCGTGAATCTCCTTACCCAGGTTGGCCTGCAATATATCGGGTAACTGGCTGTACATTGGCCAAATACGTACTGAACAATAACAATTTATATTACATGCTACCCAGTGATTTACCGCGATTCTGGAAGGATTTATTTCCTTTAAGGAAATATTGCCTCCTAGACATACGCGAGACGTAATTGAAGTCACATTTTGACATCATTTCCGGCAAAGAAACAATTCATACGCTAACGTCAAAATTAATATATTATAACAAATTTCACATTTTTCGAAGAGCATGTAATATAAAATTTATTCCACTACCATTTCGAAATACCAGATTTATTTCCCATGACATCTGTAAATCTCACAAAGAAACTGGTATATCGTATTAATTTATTTGACAACGATCACAAACAAGTGAGAAAGTATTTATATAAATGTTGGAAGCATAATGGTTGGTACTTAACCCATTTCATTCACATACCCCTATATGGGTTATGAGTTACCAATGAGTGGTAACAACATATACTTCCGTGTATATAATTAAGAGAATTATTTTTATTTCTTGTATGAACAAGAGTCACAAAATATGCCCGTCAAAGATGGGCCACAGTGCGAAGATGCAGAAATGTGAAGCTGTCACCAAGGCAAGAAACATTGAGAATTTGAAAATCTAAAGCATTATTTCTTCCTCTTGTTGTGATAAACAGGTAAACTAATTTAGGTAGGGATGTGTAAAGTAGAAATTATATAGAATTATATACACAAATGTAGAAAAAATGGCTAAGTTAAAAATATGATATTTTTGTTAAAAAATATTTTTTCTGCATAAAAACACCATCTTCAATATGTGTAGAAGACAAGGACAAAGGAAGCCAAAAATGTACCTGAGGGACAAACCAGAGATATTGGGATTTCATTAACATTGGATTGGTAGCAAAATTAAAATATCAAAATCCATTCCAGTTACTTAGGGGTGAAAGAAACCCCTAAGTAACTGGAATGGATTTTGATATTTTAATTTTGCTACCAATCCAACCGTCAAACAATGATTAACAGACTACTAAAAAAATAGTAAAATTATGCAAAAGTGCAGATCCTGATGAGACGGCATATGGATGTATACTTTTTACCAATAACACTATACAGGTCTGTGGTGTTGAAGGGGTTAAGGATAAATTCTATCGTTAAGTTTACTCTTCACATACTCCCACCTGCCGCCAATAGAGACCAATTCAACTTCCTTATGTTGAGCACGAGAATGAAGTTGACACTCAGAACAACTTAGAAGCAAGATCAGAGGCCACTTACGTGATGTTCGCTCTTGTCTCCCATGAGGCTGCCGATCCGGATGGCAACAAAGTCCATGAAGAAGGCACAGTGGAAATGTTCGAGCACGTACGTTGCTGCCAGGAATGGCATCAGCCGCCATTGCTGCAAATGCATAGAGGTTACAGAGCTCCAGTTAAGGTGTGTAATTTGGAGGTAAATTTCTTATTTCTCCATCAAAAATGGCAACTTGGGAGTGCTTTAGAATCGTCTCAATGAGACGATTCTAAAGGACTCTCAACTTGCCATGTTTGATGAAGAAATAACAAGATTTCACCCCAAGTTGGTTAAATTACACACCTTAACTGGAGCCCTGGGTTACATGTGTAACAAGTTAATATTTTGATAAGTATTAAACAAGATTAATAATTTCATAAGAAAGCTGATTTTTTTATACAAAACATTTATGTGCATGTAGCACTGTTTGCCACTCTATCAATAAAACACATGCCATGCTTCTAACAAGAAATATAGATCATTGTCAGGCTTCAGTAGCCGATTTCATCAAAATTGCAAAGTATACTTTGAGGGAGTAATCATTTATTTTTCCTGAAATGCATTATTTCATATAGAACTAACGACTGCATATATTTGATGATTAAAAGCATGCATAATTATTATACTGAATTTATTACATTATCACAGCCATTTTGCCTGTGATAATGTAATAAATTCGGTATAATAAAAATTAATAAATTTATCATAAAACTGAAAATCTCTCCCTCAAAGTATACTTTGCTAGAAAAGTATACTTTTCTAGAAAAGTATACTTTGCAATGTTGGTGAAATAGGCTACAGGAGTGAGTCACAGCTACATTTAATGCAATTCCATTTTCTTTTCATACAGAGCTCAAAATCATTGCGTATTTTACTTTTACAAATGGATTATTGATTTTTTCATTACTAAATAGGGAACAAATGATAAAAATAATATAAAAAATTTAAACATTCACTTAATTGAGCTGCAAAAAGCAAAATGTTCAACTTTATGACAGTATTTTCACTACTCAATTTGAAAATCAATGCGTATTTTCACATTGCTGTGCGTCTTTTGTACTCCCAGTTTTGATAATCAATGCGTATTCAGCGAAAATAATTGCGTAAAATATGCCAATATGCACCTTATCTGGAGCTCTGGTCATAGGCTTGCAATTCAGAAGAAACTTTATCTGTGAATGTTTGCTATTAATTGACTTCTTGCATAAGAAATTCAGTATTTGTTTGTTTGTTTGTTGGGGTTTAACGGCCTATCAACAGCTAAGAACATTTAAGGCCGGGTCAATGCGTTTAGTACGAAATCCCATATATTACCTGCAGAAGTACATGTACAAAATCAGAACTGACTATTTGAAATAAAAAAAAATATATTCAGCCCTGAAATCAGAATAATCCTGATCTGATGCCAGGTCCTCGCCACACCAGAATCACTTGGCCCGCTCCCAAAAGCAGTAGGATCAGTAATAATCTAACTACTTTTATAATGGGCAATAACCCAATTCAACTCCCAGGTAATAAAAGAGCCAATGATAAAAACGTACCTGAGGGCCAAACCAGGCAAATCGTGATTGCTATAAGGAGGAACCCCTACCGTTAATTTACCCTTCACATGCTCCTGACCAACCACCCACAGAAATTCAGTAGATCTTGAGCATAGTGGCCACATTGGAGGACTATAGAATGAAAATAGGGATGATGACAAATAAGCATATGAAGTCTCAAGCCAATCCGACTCACAGTAACCGATATATTATGCAGCCAAAATGTTTAACGCGGATTTCAAATAGACAGGGTGGCAACAAAATGCACCACGAAAAAGGTTTTGAGGTATAAAACTGAAGTAACTGTATAGATTGTACCACAGATAACACAAATTGCAGTCAAGCATGACTTCAACATGAGAATATTCAAAATAAACATAAACAATGATCCGTGTACCTACAGCTGGTACTAGAATATGGGGACCTGTTTATTAGAACATCCAATGAGTGTATGCTGAATTGTATACCCAAATGAGTCAGTGGAAGAAGGAGGCTAAGTCCTTTATGGACTTAGCCCCCTTCTTCCACTGACTCATTCCAACAAACAGCCTTGTACCTGTAGCTGGTACTCTAATACCGGGATCTCCTGCCCCTCTGACGGCCCGAACTGTCGACGTACGGCGGAGTAGCGAATCGCTATCGGCATACACAGCTTCAGGTTACACGTACACATGCCTGTGATCCCCACACGGCCCCCGGATAGGGCTCCCAGTGAGGCCCCAAACCTCCTACTGGGGTCCTGAAAAGGGGGAATAGGTCACAATTTGGGGTCCGGAAAGGGGGAAATAGGTCACAAATTGGCTGTGTAAAATATCAAGAAGGTGAAAGGAAACAGAAATTATAACAAATTTCCCCCAACGTAAAGTTTTCGAATTTTGAGGACGGAAAGATGCTAACTACGACACTGAAGGTATGCCATAAGCACTCCTTGCTAAAAATGGCAAATTCAGTATTAAAATGTAACGTTGAATTACAGTACATGTATATGTCTAGCACAACATCAAGATCGTGTGCCAGGTACGGGGCGACATGCAGGACAGGTTAATTATGTGTACAAAATTGAGTTTTGTAACACTAAAAATCACAAAATTCAATTCTGTGTCACAAAATTCAATTCTGTGTCACAAAATTCAATTCTGTCAATTCTGTGTCACAAAATTCAATTCTGTGTCAAAAAATTCAATTCTGCATACGTTTCGTATACAAAATTCATTTTCGTTATAAAGGATTCAATTTTGTAAGACAGAATTGAGTTTTGTGAAGAAAATTCAGTTTTGTGGGACAGAATTCATTTTTGTCCACAAAAATTAGTTTGCGTAGGATAGTCTATGTCATCTCTACGTTGATTGGTTGAGATCGGTCTTAGTCCATTTTACTAGATGGTGGAGTACACTTGCAGGTTTAAATATTTCAATGCGAAAATATAACCCAATATATCAATATTATACTTCTTTATGGACAGTTATTTTGGTTATTATGATTACAAATGAGTGGTCACACCATATAAGCATATATACTTTGAAGGAGAAATAAGAAAAATATTCAGAATTTTCCCTCAATTATGTAAACAGGGTCAAACATAAAGTAGCCGGGACATAGCTAGACCTGAGAGCATGCCCATATATAGAGAATACCAGGCTAGTGTATTTTGATATCAAGTTTATCAGGCAAGGCTAGGAAACGCATAGGAATTCCTAGGCTTGCCGAGGAATTCCTACCGTTTCCGAGCCGAGCCTGATAAACTTGATATTAAAATACACTAGCCTGGTATTCTATTTATCAGGTAACGTTTTATGCTCGAAAATGACATTAGATGACGTCGTATTCTAACAGTAGATCTAACCTCGTGAAACAAATGGTATTGGATCTGTGTCTACTAGTTGCGAAGTTACGCATGTGTGTGCAGAATTGAATTTTGTGACACAGAATTGAATTTTGTTACACAGAATTGACAGAATTAAATTTTGTGACACAGAATTGAATTTTGTGACACAGAATTGAATTTTGTTACACAGAATTGAATTGTGTGACACAGAATTGAATTTTGTTACACAAAAGTGAATTTTGTGGCACAAAAGTGAATTTTGTGACACAGAATTGAATTTTGTGGCACAGAATTGAGTTTTGTGGCACAAAAGTGAAAAGTGAATTTTGTGACACAGAATTGAATTTTGTGGCACAGAAATGAATTTTGTTGACAAAATTGAGCCATGTCCCACTTGGCGCCCCGTACCAGGTGTCCAAATATTATCTAAAATGTAATCATTTGCTAAAATTCTATTGCCATATAATAAACCAGCAAAGCTCCTGATCAACTAGCACACCCATGCAGCATTTGACCTTGGCCTTGACCATGGGCCACAGAATGAAAATATGAATGATGACTAATAAGCATATGAAGTTTCAAGAAGCCAATCAAACTCACGATTACAGCGATAGTAGGTAACGAAAGCAAATCTCAGACAGACAGACACGTGGACAGAGCTGTGATTATATATACTCCGAAACAGTAAACACCTTCTTCAGACTTAAGCACAACCTAAATAAGCGTTTAGCCCCTTTTTACTATGGCATAATTAATTTGTGGCTGTGACTGGAGAAATAGGGCTTATGGAATTGTGACCAGTGTAGCTCCTAATCAAGTAGCACACTTTGGTAGCCGGAAAATGATCTATATTGCTTGTTAGAAGCATGACAGGTCTTTCATTGATGGAATGGTGAACAATGCAGATCCTGATCAGACTGTGCGGATGCACAGACTGATCTGGATCTACACTGGTCGCAAAAACCATAAGCCCCATTTCTCCAGTCATATCCACATTTAGCAATGAAACTCACCTTGTACGGTGTTACATACTGTCCTTCAGGAGTGACGTCCCCTGTTTTGTTCAGCAAATTCTCTCGAGGAATTCTCACGTTGTTGAACATTGCAAACCTGCGGAAAAATGTGTTAATGTAAGCTACATATGAATGTTTGCCATAACAACAGATGCACTATGATTTGTCGTCAAAATTTCATCAGGGAAATTAAGATTCCTGTAAACAACCAGCGTCAAATTTCAACCACAATACTCCAAAGAGAGTTCAAGGTATGGACCAAAATATCAAAGGGAGATAATGAACAAATTAGTAAGACGAGAGTTGCTGTTCGTAGGTAAGGCAGACATATGGGTAGAGCTTTCTGTGTCAAGTTTCACAAAGAAAATGTATTCAAGTTCTGCTCCAGACATTCCAATTTCTTTTTGAAAGGGAGATAAGTCAAACTTTGCTATTCTTGCATGCGACACACTTTTGGGTAAGGGTCCTTATCTCCCTTATAATCGCAAGAATACGGATTGCCAGACGAATGGCCAGACGAATGGACAGAAATACGAAAACTATATACCCCTCGACATACTTCATATGCCGGCGTATAAGAAAAACCCATATATACCCCTCGACATACTTCATATGCCGGCGTATAAGAAAAACCCATGTCAGATAGTTATGGATGAAGAGGCTAACCTACCCGTTATCAATGCCATTGAGCCCAAGTTTTTCGCCCATATCGCCCACCATGACACCGGGTAATGTGCGCAGGCTGCTGTCACGTATGGGCACGATGAACGAGTGGAGCCCATGGCATGCCTGGTCTGCGGTATACAGCTGGGCGTAGACCACGGCGTGAGTCGCGTTCTTACCCAGGTTACCCACCCAGATCTTACACGCCTCGAAGTCGGGTGTGTTCACCAGAAACTCCTATTGGAGACCATAGCTAGTTGAGCTTGGTTATACATGTACGGTATTATCATGACATAGCACACTCAAAATAACACAGAAATAGTTGAAACTGAATGGTTTTAACAAATATCCGGTTGAGTTTGGTTGTACTAACCAAAATTTTCTGTCTGTGACGCAGGGCGACTTACAAGTCGTCATGCGTTAGACAGAACAAATTTGGGTTAGGTTATAGGTAATATCATGACATAGCAAAGTTTCTCCTAATAACCAGAGCTCCTGATAAGGTGCGTATTGGTGTATTTTACGCAATTATTTTAGCTGAATACGCATTGATTATCAAAAGTGGGAGTACACAATACGCACAGCAATGTGAAAATACGCATTGATATCAAATTGAGTAGTGAAAATACTGTCATAAAGTTGAAAATTCACTTAGATGAGCTGCAAAAAGCAAACAGTGTTTTTTTGCCAACTGTGTTTGCTTTTTGCAGCTCAAATAAGTGAATGTTTGAATTTTTTATCATTTGTTGCCCATTTAGTAATGAAGAAAATCAATAATCCATTTGTAAAAGTAAAGTACGCAATGATTTTGAAATCAGGGGATGTAGTACGCTTTAGACACAAAGCTTATCTGGAGCTCTGAATAACCCTGAAATGGCATCATATATTTGTAAGTAAGGCTGTCCCTAGTATGCATATTTTTCAAACTCTGATATAGCATAGACCATTTCATAAAAAAAAAATTGCAAATGTACCTTACTGGCAATGCTAAGAGAAAATGCATAAACACATTATCTCCCCTGTTACCACAGTTTCTTACAGTCGACACATTTTTGGAATTTTATAAAATGAAATGGTACAATTGGTATATGTAGATAATTTGCAGTTCATGAAGTGAAAACAACATATTGAATATCGGAGACACGGTCTGAATACAGTGCCTTTAAAAACATCATGTTTAAGGGGCATGTTTCACTAAATTTCATACAACTAAAATGTTTGTAAGTGCAAAATTATGATAGTCTGTAAATTTCACATTAACAACGTTTTCTTGTAAACAATTGGATTTACATTTATTGACCATAGGATGCATATGCAGCCTATGTTCAATAAATGTAAATCTATCAATTGAAATGTCCAGACGATCCTAAATTTGCACTTACAAATATTTCAGTTGTACAAAGTTTAGTTAACTCTTTGCATGCTAGCGGTGAAAATAACATCCAACAAGTTACGAGTATGTTTCTTATTTCACTCTCTAAATATGTCTTGGAATTTCATTAGAATGGAGTCCTCTGGACTCCATTCTAATGAAATTCCAAGACATATTTACGATATTGAGAAATAAAATAAAATGAATTGTCGTCTGCTATTTTTGAACTATTTATATCCCACAAATTACCCAGCATGCAAAGAGTTGTCTCAGATATTTAGTGTGCGGTCTTTTGCTTCATGCACTGTAAATTCTGCCAATTGCGATCACCACTTTCGCAATTGGCGATAAAAATAAACAGTTGGCGATAAATTACAATTTTCTTTTTTTTTAATTGGCAATTTTTTCCCCAGCGGAATCCATGATGACCTATATTAACCGATCGTTTGATAAATTTATAAAATATTTGTCTTATATTCAAGTATATAAATGCATTATCGGTATCCGAAACTGTGATAAATAGGGGGAAATAAAATTAAATTGAGGCTTAATGTCCCGGCAACAGCTAAGGTCATATAGGGACGGGACTACAGTTTAAAGTCTCATCCGACAAACCAATGGGATGGAAATACTATGAAAGTATTTTTCAAACCTTAAGGTAGGTTTTGAACTAACTCACATCCTTCAGTATTGAAGTCCCGTATTCTACCCCTGAGCCACAGCTCATCCAATAAACAGGGGAGATAATTAGGTTATGCATTTCACTATACACATTTATAAAAAAACAAATATTGTTTTTCTTTTTTGTTATGAAATGATTATACAATGCCATATCGATGGTCTAGTAACATAAGGTCGTAAGTGCTATGCTTTAGCATAGCACTTACGACCTTATGTTACTAGACCTTACATAGCACTTACGACCTTATGTTACTAGACCATCGATATGTAGAAGGAAATTTCCATTAGAGACACTAGTTTAAGAAATATGAATAGTAACCATAGTAACCATCGACTGCAGAAAAATTAGAATCTGCAACAATACCGTAGCTATTGTTTAGCATTAAATATATTTTTATTAAATGTACATGCCCACTCAGTAGGCACAAAATGTTTGTTAGGCCATCCATAATTATATCTCCGTTTCCTGTAACCCCACCGACCCGCTAAAAACGGTGCGACCCGATTTTTTTTATTGCAATTTCATTTACAATTTTTGTTTTTTATTTTTTTTTCAATTTAATGCTACAGTGGGTTAAAAGGGTTAATATAATCTCTGGCCCTAAATGGCATACATGTACATACAAGAACACATACAGCAATTGACATACTTTTATTGCAAGACTTGCAATATTGAATTTAAAAATTATTAATATTAAAAAGGTACAATATTATACACTTGCAATGCAAGTGTTAAAATATTGTACCTTTTTATATTAATAATTTTTAAATTCAATGTCATGTGACAGAAAAGAAATTGCCTACCGACCGACCCACTTCTAAAATTCTGGGTCGGGTTACAGGAAACAAACAATTTTTTAAGGACGGCCTTATATGAATTAAATAAGTGTACAATTGTGTCACTATTCCACCAGTTCTAAAAACAATGAGTGCCTGCTATACAGATATAATCATTTAATAATATTTATTTTACTGATAGTAACTCGCGGTGGTATCAGGCTATTTTCATATGCAAATGAACAATGGGATAATATACAAATAGTGTACCTGTGTAGCAGGGTCGTACGTTGCTGTTGTCCTCATACATTTCGTGTTACTGCCGTGACTCAGTTCTGTCAGAGCAAAACAACCGTAGTACTGCAAATAATAATCATAATAAAAGTCATTCCACGTCTATCCATAGTCCAGAGTTTGTCCCCATATGATGAAGAGAACCAGGGCTCCAGATGAGGTGCGTATTGGCGTATTTTATGCAATTATTTTAGCTCAATACACATTGCTTATCAAAAGTGGGAGCTCTAATAAGTGAATGTCTAAATTTGTTAAAAAAAATATTATAATTTGTTCCCTATTTAGTAATGAAGAAAATCAATAATCCATTTGTAAAAGTAAAATACGCACTGATTTTGAAATCAGGGGGTGTAGTATGCTTTAGACACAAAGCTTATCTGGAGTTCTGGAAAAAGTTTGACTCAATTCTGTCAGTGCAAAAGCCCATGTACATGTAGTACTGCAAGTACAACAACCGTAATAAAATGTCTCCCACAATTTATCCATAGTCTGGAGATTGTACCGATATCACAGCTCCAGATAAGGAATTAGTAATTGAGTATTGTTACTCCATCATTTATGAAGAAATTGGGTATTTCAAAATTTGAATTGGGTAAAATTAAATCACACTACTGTTTACACATCAACAGACAGCAATCATTGTATAGTTTGTTTCGAAATGAAAACATATCATTTCATTAGAATTGTCTCCTTGGAGACAATTGTTCTCATTGCTTTTTGATACTCACTACATCTGATTTCAATTGGGTTTTTGGCAATTTTAATTGGGTATTTACGCAAATACGCAGCTTATCTGGATATTATTAGTAGAAATTGGCATAAAATGGATATATGGTATAGTATGGCGGTGGGATAAACTATTTACAGTATGGTTTCCGTCTGTATGGTCGATAATCCACTCCAATCCATTTATCTGATCTTTCCTGAAAATATCAATCATTTAATTATCATGAATGTGTATCTAAAAGTCACATACAGGTACATCAATATTACCTCCATGTTGTTTATTTTCTCCACAAACTCCATGTGCCTGTTTGATCCTGAAGACATGACAGTACCACCACACATCTGTAAATAGATAATGTAGTAAACAATACATGCATGTACAATGATCATTGTTTACAAACTCTGACAAAGCTTCGAACACTTGAATGCAGAAGCTCAGTAACCTTGACCTTGGGTGTTCAGATTCTGAACACCCAAGGTCAAGGTTACTGAGCTTGAGATGTTGGGTGTATGCAAAACAATGCACAGTTCCTAGACACACATCGTGGCAAAATATTTTAAAATTAGTTCAGGGGTTAAGCAGTTACTGAGAAAACAAACTAGAAAATGTGTTTCATAGAACACGCATGCCCTCACATGCCACGTTTCATAGTAGATGAGGCCAACTTGCAAGTCCAAAAGGGGGAGATAATCCATGGCTCAGTGTTGAATCAAAAATCAAAATTCGCTGTGTGCATCTACGCACTGTAAAGAAGCTACATACCAAGTATCAAGCCTCCAGCTATTACAGTTTAAAGGTCTTACAAATGACCAGGCAACCAGCGTAGACACAGATTTCAACATGCTCAATTTGAGTATTTTCAAATTGATCATTAATTTTCTAATTGAAATGAATATTTTGTACACCCATTTTTGTAAATCGATGCATATTCAGCTAAAAATAAATGTGAAAAATACGCTATTGAATATGCGTATTAACTGAAGCATTGCCACTGTTGTTTTTTTCTCATGTGGAATTGCAATAGATGGAACATTGGACAAACCAAGTGTGATCAACATTGGACCAACCTCTAAGGTCAGCTGGTACTTAGCAGCCATCGACCAGTCATAAGTTCCCAGTGAGTCGGTGAGTATCTGGTGTTTCAATGGATTGGAAAATAGTTCTTCATCAGTCAGAAATTGGTACTCTAGCAGGCGTTTGGTTCGAAGAAAAGCAATCTCCCTCTGTCTCTCCAATGGTTCAGTCTCCAGGCTTCTGGTAAACAGTGGGTCTTTTTCCATTGCCGTCCATATCTTATTCTGAAAAATATATAGGCCATGACCTGATAAAGACATTTTAATTTTTATTTTGCACCATGGCTGCCAACATGCAATGTGCTGACATAGTCGTCATTTTCACAAAGCTCCAGATAAGGAATTAGTAATTGAGTATGAGTATTGTGACTATCATTTCTGAAGCAATTTGGTATTTCAAAATCTTAATTGGGTAAAATAAAATTACACTACTGTTTACACATTAACAGACAGCAATTATTGAATAGTTTGCTTCGAAATGAAAATACATCTTGGCATTTATTAGAATTGTCTCCTTGGAGACAATTCTAATGAAATAACAAGATGCGTTTTCATGTTTTCTGCAGCATGATAAAGGTATCATAATATGTTTATTGATTTTTGATACTCGCTACTTCTGATTTCAATTGGGTTTTTTGCAATTTTAATTGGGTATTTAAGAAAATACGCAGCTTATCTGGATCTATTTTTTCAAGTTTGAGAAACTTATAACAAGAGTGTCACAGTCAGTTCTGCACAGTCAGATGCATTCCAATCATGTCAGTGTACATAGCGTTCCTTCTTCTACTACACACTGGTATAGAGATTTATCAGTGTGCCGGGCAAAAGGTCAGTGTAGATCAGACACTGTGACTGATAAAATGCATAACACGTAACCCTGCAAAATCTCCACTATCATCCACAGTGCAACAGACGACATGGGAACATACTTACCTGTTCAAGATTGCCGAGGGGTTAGTGCCAGAATTTCCACCCCGAGGAATTTCTTCAACCAATTTGTCAAAAAAGACAGATAAACAATTTTAAGGCTGTCAAAAGCAATTGTAGCAACAATACTATGTGCTTTGGTGTGTGCTACTGAAAATGATAAACATCCTTTAAGGACAGTGGTTGAGTGGAACTAGTTGGGCGAAAACTGCATGGGCTCAGATAGCAAAGTAAATAATAAATGATAAAAGTCAGATAATGAAAAATAGAAGTTAAACACGATATAGAGACATGGCATGTTAGTCTAGGGCTCAGAGACAGTCGAGGGCTTCAAATCAGGGATTCTTCAGTGCTGCTAATCAGCGCCTGCCTCCACCGGTGCAACATATGCTGTAACAGGGATTCCGCTGGGGAAAATAAAAAAATTCGCCACTTCAAAAAATATATCGAAAATTGTAATTTTTCTATCGACAATTGTTTATTTTTATCACCAATTGGGAAAGTGGCGATCGCCAGCTGAATCACTGCCGTAACTGGCCCTGTACTGTAGAAGAGTCAGACAGCGGAATGGACATAATTTATGGAAACTTTTCCAGTTTCGTTTGCCGACAGTGATACCTTAAATCGTATGATATCTTCTCCATCAAGGACGAGTCGCATCTGTTTCCAATCGAAACTCGCTTTCTTCCTGTACAGATCGAGAGGCCCTGGAGCGAAGTCCTTCATCAGCTCCAGACTGTACAAGTCTCCGGTATCTTCGCTACTTTCACTGCCTGGCATGACGACAGCCGGGTCGAGGACGCTGGAAACTGGATTACTCGTAATTTTACGACTATACCGTCTCGATTTCCTGTCCATTTTTTGCATAAATACTGTCACAACAGCTCTGATTCAATATCACAGGTCAAAGTCGTCTGATAAAGTTAGATAAACAGAAAAGTGTACAATAAAATGATAAGAGTGACAAGGGTTGGGGTTATAATCTAGACCGGAAGTAAGTATTTTGTGTTTTCAAATTGAAGAGGTGCACTAATGGGTATGACTAAAATAAGAAAGGTCCCTTCAACTTGAACTTCAACGAAATACTCTCCAACGCCTCGTCGGACATCTACTGGAGAGGGATTAAAACTGTGCACGGCGGAGTGTGAAGTGCTTCAACGTGGTTAAAAGGCTGTTGCCAACATGTATGTACACTGTACATGATCAGAATTTCTAGGCGTGGAACTCTGGGAGCGACTGGACGGATAACTTGAATGCGTCCAGGCTCGGCGCTGATACGACGGTAGAGGGCAAAGCATTCCAGAATGGTACAGTTCGTGGGAAAAAGGAATGTAGGTAGAAATTCACACGGCAGTGAGGTTGCAGAAACTTGTGATTGTTACTGTTGCGTGTAGACCTAACCAATGCTGGTGTAGGTAGGTAGGTAGCAGGTACTGCAACAAGTCCATGAACCACGCGGTAGAGTAGGACTACGTCGTAACGTTGTCGACGTTGTTGTAAGGATGGCCATTGGAGAGATGTAATAATGGATGAGACACTATCCGGTTTATGAGGATTGAAAGGTTTACTGGCGACAAATCTTGCAGCGTTTCGTTGTACTTGTTCAATTTGCTTTATCTGAGTTTGTTGCTGGGGGTTCCAAATTGGTGATGAATATTCCAGTTTAGGGCGTACGAGTGTTTGATAAGCTCTTTCTTTCACCGCTAGTGGGCAAGATTTCAAGTTTCTCTTAATGAATCCCAACGTCTGTGAAGCTTTGCTTGTAATTTTATCGATGTGCGTGTTATATTTCAAATTATCGCTTAATTCAACGCCAAGGTATGGATGATGTTTTACGACATCAAGAGATTCTCCGTTTCTAAGAAAAGGACAGAAAAGGACTTCGTGCCTAAGAAAAGGGCCTATAAAAACCACATTAACGGTTCAAATGAGTGTAAAACAATGTTTATATATGTATAACGATATTTTATTGAGGTACCCATAAAATAAAACCCATATCATGAAGAATAAAGTTGTTGTGCCATTTGAAGTAATCTCGACTCAAAACGTGTATTGAACTACATAAAATGTGCACCTAGATTTTGGAGGAGAAGCACGCACTTTTTAGAGCTCACGAAAATAGCAGATTTTAATTAGAAATATCTGGTTATTTTAAACTGTACAGTCACAAAAAACTTTCATAAGTGTATATACATACATTCTAACTATAATGTGAACGAGCTAAACGCGCGGTATGGTAAGAAATTGAGGTTCCAAGGGTGAAACTGATGAAATCTGGATGCCGGCTGACTCACGTGGCCGCGACGCTATTTTGAAGAAAAAAAAGTGACTTTACTGAAAATGTCAAATGTCTGGAAGGCATAACCCCATTATTTTTAATGTGCTTTTAAGACTGTAAGCTGTTAAATAGATACTATTTTCAGTCAATTAAGGTGCTTCCGGAAACTTGGACGGTCTCTACAAATTGCGGTCTGCCAATAATTAATTACAGCTATCCTGCCTTTTATATTGTCCAGAGTATTACCATCAGACTGTGTGCGTGCAATATCTGAATCATTTTACCTCCAAGATCTGTCCGTCAAGATGATTTTTAATTTTTTTTAAATTTTAGCCGACTGATCTTGGACTGGTTTTAAACATGTTAAAAGCTACAACTGTCGCTAATTATTGTTATGCTACAACACTTCGACAACACAACCATAACGTGTAACAGGCTTGGACCCATTCACAATACTGTGATATTTGCTGCAAGAGCATAATAAACTTTTAATCTGTATTCTTGTGTTTTATTGCCCTCTTCCGCGAATTCTTTTGTTTTATTGCCCTCTTTCGCTAATGAACGTTGTCCGGTCGGTCGGGATGGGCATTTGAATAAAGAAGTTCTTTTTAGACGAAACTCTTGTGTTCTATTGCTGAATCATCAGAGAACAGTGAAATAACATTTTAAATTCCGGAAACGGTCGACAAGGATACGAGAACAGTTTTAACCATATTTCTGTGATATGAACTATGTAACAGTATTTTAGAATTATTTTTACATATGCACCAGCAACCGGGAACAATGTTATAGATGCCTGATAGCGGAAACTTTCACATATGTGGACATAACTGAATTATAATAAAATACTCTTCATTTTGAACATTGATATATACAGTTCGAACACTTTACATCATTTGGCTACTGAATAGCTTATTATCTGAACAAACAAGTTATATGAACCTCAACCTTGAACTCTGATTCATACATACTGTCTGAACACTCCTTTAACTTTACTTGGCTACTGAATACACACATATTTGTGCGGTCTACCTTATATTATGCAACTTCAATGTCTTGGACATAACTGGATAATTAAATACTGGTGATACCGATATATATTTAGCCGAACTACATGGACCTCTACCCTTACTATATTGATGAATACATTCTGGTTGAACATTATAAACATTAACTGACTACTGTATAGTCTCATATTCGTCTTCAAGCTTCTGAATACGCTCCGAGTACAATTAAGTATATATTTTCAACTGACTGAATATATTCTATAGCCCTGCCTCTAGTGTGTACCCCTTCTGTCATGGCCGGTAGACCGCCCAGAATGCGTAGACAGACTTCTAGATACAGTATGGCCGACCAGCCTGGCCCAGCCAGCTCCCGTACAGATCCCGCATACGTATTGGCAAATACCGCCAATGAACACATGACCTACTCCATGAAGAAGGGGATGAACCTGGTGATAACTTTGAGCTCTGCTGCCTTCAGACTGTTTGAACTAGAAACTAACAGAAAATTCTCTGACCCCTCCTTTGCGAGTCTGTTCAACATTGAAACAGCACAAAATGTACAGCAGTCGGGCCGAACCATAGATACTGTCCACAAAGTCTCGAATAAGAAGAAAGACGGGTCAGAGGGCCAGTTACAGAAATTCACCATGAACTTTTATAATACTCAGTGCTCCATCCTGGTCAATGGGTTAAAAAAGACAGAGGTCTTCATTGATAATTTCTTATATCCAATAGAAAGGATTATTAAAGACGAGTTTTCAATTTTAACTGATACCAACAGACTGAATCATTCAGCAATGGTCGCGATCCCAAGTCTGCCTCCCAAGCCTGTGAATCTAACGTCTCTTCATATAGATACAGATGAATGCTCTATTCAGAATATACCATCTGATGAGTGCCCCCATTGCGAGTCTACGGTAGAACGAGGAATGCAATGTAACAACTATATACAGTGGTACCACTACACATGCGAAGAGATTCCAACCAGCCTCCTGGATATATATGAGGAAGATGATTGTGAATACCTATGCCTGAGCTGCAGGTATCTGGAGGAAGGGACTAGTGACCTGAACCAATCCATACTCTCCGCCTGTGGTCGCCGCCAAGATGACTGTCCGATAGTCAATAGCAGTGCCACTACCACACACGAAACAGCTGCTAAACAGATCCAACCCAGTGCAGAGCGGCAGAACAGTGTCAAACGTCCTCCAGCACGGAAGAAGAACAGCAACAGTATGAACAGTCAGGAGATGGAGACCAATCTCAAGCAACCATATGCCACCGTCACTACAACGAGGGCAGACTTTGAACAGACCTTCCAAAAGCTTGCATATCCTCATGCAGATAGGGCGGAAGATCATAAGGCCACCCCTACAACTGTAAGACCCACAGATAAAGACATGTCGCAACATACGGCCCTGATTAAAGGATCATATCCCCCCCCCCATATAGTATGTAATGATGTTAGTGAAGGTACAACGCAACTGGCGTCTTCAAGAAAAGGTACTGCATTACAGCAGGTATCGAGAAATGATCCGGAACCTACCTCTACTAGTATAGGCAAGGGTCCAATGCGAAATTCAAGTAATACAGCTCCACAGACAACAATAGCAGCCGGGAGCCCCGATCCGCCACATCCACCTACAGAGAGTATCGGCCCAGTGCAACAACCTACAGCGTATAGTGGAAAGAGAAAGACAAATATAACAAAAAATCCGATAGCAACGACCAACTCCAACATGCACAATCATACATACATAAAATAGAAAAGAAACTGGAAGACTCTGAAAAATCAAACCGACTACTGAAGAGGGAACTGGACTTAAGTAGGTCTTCAGTGGGTGAAGGTACATATAGTAAGAACACATCTTCTCCACAAAGGGCACAACAACAACAAATACACCAGCATCTCCAGAGTACCAACCAGGCAGCGACTGATTTCCAGGCTATCAGAGAGAGGCTCGCGAGCCTGGAACTACAACAGTTGCAGCAACGTATCACTCAGATGGAGAACAACTTCCAGACTCAGCAACATCATCAGATGAATCAAAGAATCACACTTCTTGAAGGAAATATCCACAATCAGAGCTGCCACTCAACGGTGCATCAACAGTATTTTCTCCAGCAACAACAACAAATGCAACAACAGCAACAGCAAGAAATACATCAACAACAACAATATCAAGTATTTCAACAAAGTTATGGCGGTCTGACGGGAGACAGAGTGATAAACCCATATACCTACGGTGCTAATCTACGGGCGCAGCCAGGACTGATAACTCTCAGTGTACCATTTAATTACCAGTTTACACAGCCCTATACTAGACAGGCGATGGGATATTACACACCGGCACAGCCGACCACGGGGTTGAGTTACCCCGCCACATACCAGGTCCCCCATCATAGACCGCATGCACCAGTAAGCTCAACTACCACCGGACCAGACAGAGCCCATAGACATTTCCGTCTACCCACACGGGGCCCCGAGTGCACTAGTCAGCCACGAGAGGTAATCACTCAACAGAACGTCCGAAATGCCAATGACTCAAAAACTTCACAGACACACCAGGGTATGACTTCTACTATCTCAGAGACGGTCAGAGAGAGACCTAACATAGATCAGACCACAGAAGGGTCAGCATTGAATGAACGTACAGAAATATCACTTCAATCAACAGAGGAGTGTGTAAACACACCTTATATGGATACACAAATGGACAAACACAACCAGATAACTATTATTGATGCTTCGGTACCGACAGGCAATGACCAACAGACGCACATGGTGGAAGAAACCTCTATGAGCAGTTCTATAGACGACCCTATAGTGCCCCTAACATCTCCTATTGTATCAGCACCAGCGGCGGATAGCAGAACTCCAGAGACACTAACAGACAAACACAACCAGATAATTGTTATTGATGCTTCGGTACCGTCACGCAGTGACCAGCGAGAGCACAAGGTTGAAGATATCCCTACGAGAAGATCTATACACGACCCTACAGGGCCCCCAACATCTCCCATTGCTGTACCAGCGGCGGATAGCAGAACTCAGTCTTTTTTAGCCGTAGGCCGTGCCTCCCAGCTGACCTGGCAACGACAGTCTCTATAACAAGCCTCAACGTCAAGAATATTAATGCAAATTACGTATATGTACAGTCTCTTCTAAAGAACACTGATATCTCATATCTGCAGGAACACTGGCTATTCCAGTACCAGCTAAAACAACTCGATACACTGTCAAAAAATCATGCAGTAATTGCAACGGCCGTTGATTCTACTGATCCTATTTCCCCTGCGGGCACCCCAAGGGGATATGGTGGAGTGGCCATTCTATACAGAACCGACTGGGACCTACGAACGTGTGATGTCAAGGAGGGAGGTGATAGACTTTGTACCCTGGAAATAAAGGCAGAGCGACCGATTATCGTAATCGCAGTATACATGCCTAGCCGCAAATATGTGAAGTCTAGTGTACAGGACCAAGACCCATACGAGTTTGAGGCAACTATGGACCAACTCCGTGAGATCGTCTTGAAATACCACACACGAGATTATCATGAGTGGAGACATGAACTCCTCGCTCTTACTACGTCCAGGGAATGACAGGGACACAAAGTTGAAATCCTTTGTGGGAGAGATGGGACTTCGGCACTTTCAGACCGGCCAGCATACGTTCCAGCATCCCAATCGGGCCGATTCATCAGAGATCGACTACTTCTTGGTGAAATGTGATAAGGATATGATACGGGAGAAAACTAAGGTTCTCGATAAACACTGTTTGAATACTTCAGATCACACAGCAATCAGATTGGACATAAATCTTGAAAACACCCAGGTCAACAGGAAGAAAGCGACGGTGCAGTTGAAGCCAAAATGGCACAAATGCGACAAGAATGCATATAAATCATTCATATGTGACGAGATAGATACTGTGAACATATCAGCAGGTAGAAGTTTCTTCGACCTCCAATGCGAGATCATGAAGTTGACCGATATACTCCAGAAAGCAACCTATGCTAGTATACCCAATCACAAGACACAGCTCACCACCGATCTGTCGAAAATATGTAGAGTTTGGTCACCAGAGATTACAGAAGCTGTACAGCAGTCGCGAAGAGCGTGGAAGGATTGGAAAGATGCGGATAAACCAACAGACAAGTCCCACCCATCTAACGTAAAACGACAAGAGGCCAAAGCAAATGTCCGTAAATCACAGAGACACGCACAGGCTATGAAGAGGGATACTCTGCTGACGGAGCTAATGAACGCCGAGAACGATACCAAGTCTTTCAACGCCCTCGTGAAGAAGCAAAGAACAACAGACTCGATATGCACTTCCACGCTTATAGTTAAGGGACATACTGCAGAAACCATCGAGGATGTTTGTGACAGCTGGGCAACACACTTTGAAGATCTGGCGACACCCGCCGAAGAGGAACGGTATAATAGGGACCACGCTGAGCAGATTCAACAGGACATTCTATCGATACAGGAAATATGTGAATTACAGCAGTTACCGATCAAGGCGGCTACGGTGGGTGAGGTAGAGAAAGCGATTGACTCGCTCAACAATAATAAGGCTTGTGATATCTCCGGTATTACAGCCGAGCACCTGTCCATCAGCAAAAAAGCAGTCGCACCGGTTGTCATGGATATAGTCAACAAAATCTTCAGTCTAAAAGATGTCCCATCTGCCATTAAAGAAGGACTACTGACCCCGATACACAAGAAAGGCAGCATACAAGATCCTGCGAACTATAGAGGTATCACAGTCACCCCAGTCATTCTTAAAGTACTGGAACATATTCTCAATAAAAGACATAACCGTATCCTTGAGCCAACTCAGTCAAGACTGCAAACGTGTTTTACAAAGAACACATCCTCAATAAACGCTGCCCTATTGGTCACTGAGTGCATCAATGAAGCTAAAGCACAGAAAAAAGCCCTATATGTCACAACCCTAGATACCCAGAAAGCATTTGATGTTGTCTCCCACCCTTCCCTCCTACAAAAATTATTCATAGATGGGATTGAAGGTGACGAGTGGCTCCTACTACAGAATCTCTACTCGGAGATGACGTCAAAAGTAAAATGGCGCGGACAACTTTCCACACCCTTCCCCATATTGCAGGGAGTACGCCAAGGAGGAGTACTGTCGACATCCCACTACAAGCGGTATAATAACCCACTACTGAAAAGTTTGGAGGCTCATTACCGTGGAGCAAGTATAGGCCCGATTGACATCCCCCATGCAACATGTGCGGATGACCTATGTTTAATTACTCACGATAGGCGGGAACTACAACTGATGCTGTCCGAAACCGAGAACTATGCAAATGATGAATGCTACAACATCCACCCTGGAAAGAGTGCAGTATTACTATACAATGCAAAACAGACAGAAGACTTCTCCCTCTACGGAAAGTCACTCCCAATAGTGGACGAGACCGTACATCTAGGCATATGTGAAACCATAAAGACGCGGCCAACATAGACCAGAAGGTGAAACTTGGACGGCAGACGGCCTACTCACTGATGGGATCTGGCTTCCATGGCAAGAGTGGTGTCAAACAACAGATAAAGGGCGAGATGTGGAGGAAATATGTTATCCCAAGAATGACCTATGGTCTGGAGGTACAAAACCTAAAAGTCAAAGATATGGACAAGCTAGAAAGCTTCCAGAATAGGACTCTGAAGCAAATACAAGGGCTTCCACTTCGAACATCGACTACCGCCACTAGAGCTCTACTTGGCATCCTGCCCATCAAAGTCTGTATCGAACGTAATATGATTAACCACTTTAGCAGTATAACCAGAGACTCGAATGCTATTGACCATGAGGTCGCGGAACGACAAGTCGCGGCTAAATCCAAGGGAGACAACTCGTGGTTTATGAAAGTCGAAGATATTCTCCGAAAGTACGACTTACCTTCATCTTTCGAATTAATGCGAAACCCTGTGTCGAAGAGCCAGTGGAAAACGACAGTGAAGGGGAAGGTGAATGGTGCCATCGAAGAAGAATGGAGGGTGGATATCACCTCGAAGAGTTCACTGAAGTACATTAATCCAGAGGCAGTCAGAGTTGGTACAGCTCATCACACATGGTCTTACGTAAGGAACAACCGGCATGACGTCAGACGAGCAGAGATCAAGGCCCGGCTATTGACAGGCACGTATACACTGCAGGCAAATAGGGCTAGGTTCAACCAGTTTAAAGTAAATCCGACCTGTAAACTATGTAAAACTGAACCAGAGGATCGCGAGCACCTCATCTCTAAGTGCACCGCTTTAACTTCAGTTAGGACCGACTACTCAAATAAATTGAGGGCATTCGCGAATCACTCGGACGAGATGGACACTATCGTCAATAATCCCGTGCTACTGACACAGTTTTCGCTGGATTCCTCACACCCGGACATCGCGAGTATTCTGGATACAAGTCGGATCATCGAACAGATTGAACTAATCAGTCGCGAATACATCTACCGCCTGCATGTGGAAAGAGCCAAACTGCTAGAGGACCTGTGAATCGACACCGAAGACACCATAAATAACTACATTTAACTTGTGTAATGTAAATAGCTCGTTCACAAATAAATAAATAAATATATAGGACTGTAAATTCGTTATTAGGAAGCACAACTTATAATTCACTATTAAATAGCAACACAAATTTAACACTGTAACTGAACAGAACATAGTTGGAATCCAACAATTATACGACATACGTCGGTGTCACGAAAAATAAACGTGGGAGCTATAAGAAGAAAAGAAAGAAAGAAAATGGCGGACAGAAAAGTACCTCGTGTCTAAGAAAAGGGCCTATAAAAACCACATTAACGGTTCAAATGAATGTAAAACAATGTGTATATATGTATAAAGATATTTTATTGAGGTACCCATAAAATGAAAACCATATCTTGTAGAATAAAGATGTTGTGCCATTTGAAGTAAAGGACGTCTGTCTTAAGAAAAGGGCCTATATAAACTCTGTGTAGAGGTCTGTTCTAACCCGCTGGCCCGGCCTTAATTAACCTTAGCTGTTGATAAGCTGCTAAACACCAATAATCCTTTGGAAACCAATGAAATGCTATAAGAAATGGACTGACAAACAGACATAAAAGGACTTGTGTGATAAGAAAAGGCCCTATATAAACTATGTTTGGAGGTTTATTCCAACCCGCTGGCCCGGCCTTAAATAGGCTGTTAAACACCAATAATCATTTGGAAAACAATGTATTGCTATAAGATATTGCTATATAATGCACCGTTGGCGCGGCCTTAAGTAATATTAGCTGTTAGTAGCTGTTGATAGACTGTTAAACACCAATAATCAATAAAAAATATACTGGACACTTTTATTGGAACCAAGCATGAGTACTGTTACTATCATGAAAGAAAAAGAAAACATGACATCAACATTTTTATTTATTTTATTATATATTAGCATTTTGTTCATGTTTCCATGTCACCCAGGGCCCGGTGTTATAAAACTTTTTCCGTGCTCAACCTCGGCCCGGGACATGATGGTTATACAATGTTTGCAAATGTTAAAACCCATTTCTGCATGTGCATATGAAACATTTGCCAATGGTAACATTACCAACTTCTATTTCTGACAAGTGTAGATCGTGATCATATAGTTACACAAAGTTTTGCAAATGTTGAAAAAATGGCCTATGAGACACGCCATGTGATTTCGTATCTTCGGGATCTGCGTATCTTAATCAAATTTCACAAAATTTACAATACTATCATAAATGACGACAACAATTCCAGAGTAAATGCAGAATTATATTCCAATTACGCATGTACTCGGGAATGTGTGGCAACTTACTTATCCAATTTTCTGTAAATTTACTCTATGAAATTACGCAGATGTCCGAAAGTACAAAATAGCCTGGCGTGTAAAATGACGTCAACAGTTGACAAAATATGCATTCATGTACTCCAGAACGCATGTGGACGGATATGTATATTTCACGCACTTGTGAGCTGGCGCATGGGGATAAAAGTCTAATTGACGTACAGAGGTGATGACGCGTGGTTGAGAAGTGTCTAATTCACGCTCGCTCTGGTGTGCCGACGCATGTTAGATCCTTCGTTTAGCGATTGGTGCCTTCGACGGGTCCTAGATTTCTCCGCTCGTTTTCGTTTGGTTTGGCACGGTTTCCTCCCCGCTGTAGGTGTTCTCTGGGTGGATCTCAACCAGGGAACATACATAGACCCCCGGTGGAGAAAATGGAGTTTACGAGGAACATACATAGACCCCCGGTGGAGAAAATGGAGTTTACGACACACATGTTCGACCAGCATAGACCAGATCAGCATACGCATCTGCGCGGTTTAGTTTCCGCATGCACCAGATCTACACGGTCATATAGTGTCTGATGTGTATGCTGATCTGGTCTATGCTGGTCGAACATGTGTGTCGTAAACTCCATTTTCTCAACCAATAGCTGAGTTGTTTAGCCCTGCACTCAGTTCGCTCCATACGGTTTCATCATGTGTGTGCTGTCGGCTGTCAAAACGTACCTTACTCTGTTGTTGGCCAGTGTAGCCCCAGATCAGCATGCACTTCTGCGCAGTCTGATCCGGGTCAATACTATTCGCCAATCATTTTCAGCAACACAGATAGATTAGTTAGGTTTGTTTTAGTAGTCAATGTGAAAGACAGTCATTATGTCCAATTATCGCCAGTGTCGCAATGTCCCGTTTCTCAGCCATGTGCGCCGTACATACCACCTATCCCCGAGACTATCTATCTTTCATTTTTGGGATATGCACAGTTTCAGCAAGGCAGTTTACGGGGAGATGGAAAGAAAAAAGGCATTGTCTTGTAGCCTATGTCAGATGTTTTGTGTGGAGTTGGTTGTCTAACATGGTTATAACATGTTCGCTAGCTTGCTATATAGTGTCACTCCTATTCTATTCAAAGAGCGATATAGCTTCAACTAGCGAGGAACAATAACAGCTGTAGGCTTACTTCCATATTCCAAATTGTTTATACCAGTTTAGGGACATAATAGGTTAACATGCCATGTATCTACAGTGGCACCTCTCTCAACGGACACCAAGAAAACACATGTGATCTTTTTGTTATTAGTTTCTTTGGTAATTTATGCAGGCCCGTACACATGAATTATTTCAGGGGGGGGGGGGATGCGTTATCGACGGCGCGAATGGCTAAACATTGTTTTTGCACATCCACGAACAGACCTCCACAGATTAACCCTTTCACCCCTAAGTAACTGGAATGGATTTTGATTTGTTAATTTTGCAACCAATCTAAATCATCACAAAATGATTTTCAGACCAGTCCATTTATGAACATGGGGTGTTTTTGTTCTCAAAATTATGAAAATTAATTGCAAAAAGTGCAGATCCTGATGAGACGGCTCGCTACGAGCCGGCTCATCTGGATCTACACTGTTTGCCAATACCACTATACAGGCCTGCGGGTTAAGAGTATAAAATGGTTAAGGGGGTGCGTACGCACCCGTCGCACACCCTCTGCGTACGGGCCTGTTATGTCAGGTGATAATGTTTGTTCATGATTGCATAACACACAGCTATGGATTAGAATGATCAAATTCATGATTTACAGTTAAACCTCTCTAAGCCGAACCCCCTGGGTCGCTGTACAGTCAAGTATGTGAAGGGAACATACCCATGTTTTACAAACATAGTGTTTCGTTTCTTTATTATGGTTTTCTCTTTTTGTACCAACAAACCACTCTTTAACAGAGGTAACACGACCTTTTACTTTGAGTATATACATCATACCCCCGAGTAGCACATACATGTTTGTACGATATACTTGACATCATAGTGCAGCGGATAAAGGGCAATTATTGGGAAAGATGTTCCCCTTTTGGGGGAAAGCATGGACATTTGTATATATGGGTTTTAGGTATGCTGAATTCAAATACATAGACATACATTTGATCCGAGGTACGTAACCACTTCAAAATACAAGATGACCGTCATCAGCGTTTGGTAAATAAAGAAATAGCAGTAGGGTTGGATAGAAACGAGAACCGATTATGTTGATGTCTATACATTGATTTTCATATTGAAACTGTGCCCTCTTATAAATATCTAGGTACTGGTATGTACATGACACCAAAAGTAGTATGATATAAAACACACGAGTAGGTATTCAAACAAACACAGAAGGCGACTGCATGCACATTTCGATATAAACGCTCATTTGGACACTAAGCTATTCGATTGTATAGTAAAACCTATAAATTAGTTTAAACATTATTTATTTCAATATGATAAGTGATATACATGTACATACATGTTATAAATACAGTTTGAAACAGGATTAAAAAAACAAGCATTTACGCAAAATGGTTAAGGAACATATAGGTGAAATAAGGTAACACTGATTAAGTTTTGACGTTATTCTAGGAAATATTAAGGGATACACCATGAGAAGAACGGCTATGTTGAGCTTTCTCGATCACTCTTATACTTATTCAATTATTCAAAATGTGTCAGGCGGGAGTCTGACTAGTTTAAAATGTGTATTTCCAGGTCTTGGGATCCGCTGTGTTTAGTGTTTGCGAACCGTTTGTTTATGGTGTACTACATACTTTGTGAAACATTGAGGACCATGGCAAGTCGCATACTGTTGGTACTGTTGACTATTATTGGGTTCCCTGCCTCTATCTAAGTACAGTGATGTTATATGAAAGCTATACTTTGCTATGGTGCCGAAATCTGGGGGGTTCAATACATATATTGAAAAGGTTCACATAAACTTGTATAAACAATACTGTGGTTAGTGCCCAAGCAAACTGCAAACGTATCTGCATACGGCGAATGTGGCCGTAAACCCATGTGTACAACATATATGCCACGCTACATCGAATATTGGTTAACTATACAGTCGAACCTCACCGAACAGCCACCTCTCTACAACAACACCCTCTCTGTAACAGCCGCTATGTTATATCCGAAATGGATGATTTCCTCTATATCTAACCCTTAGACTGCTGAGCATGAAATGTGTCGTCTGATGTCGATTTTGCTTCTTTCTCAATAAAAACATGTTTTGACAGCATTTTATGATTCTAAAATGCTGTCAAAACATGTTTTATTTAGAATTATTGAAGAAAAAAAAATACACATCAGACGATAAAATTTAATTCAGCATTAACCTCCCTACAACAGCCACCTCTCTATAACAGCCAATTTTGCGTCTTCCCATGGGTGGCTGTTGTAGAGAGGTTGCACTGTATTACGTATGTATCGCTATATTCACGCCAGTGTTATACCAAGGTGCATGATCACGTGGTTATAATAACAACAACAGTGGCTGAAAGTGTTGAAATCTTGCCCACTCTAAAGTAAGTATTATTTGATATTTGCCTTAATCTGTAACATATTGTGATGAAATATGGCGCAGAAAACGCGTCTTCACGAGCTGCATGTGTTCGTACAGGGCGTTCGGCACAAACTTAAGTCGTTTTTGCGAAGAATCGATTTATAAAACAATCGATCTCTCTCTGGATCGTAACATCGAAAACATATATATGTACGCGTCAGTAAATATGTAAATATATAATGTTATCTGCAAGATTGATGATTATCCATGTCATGAAAAACAGTTGCTAAGTTAAACATGTGTCACGTGACACGTGATCCGCATCACGTTCCACGCGAGTCATGTTTGAATTAACAACACCATTTGTGGATGTGACTGGAGAAATGTGACTTATGGGTTTGCGATCAGTGTAGATTCAGATCAGCCGGTGCATCCGCACAGTCTGATCCGGATCTACACTGTTCGCCATTCCATCGAACAAACCAACAGCATGCTTCTAACAAATAATATAGATCGTTGTCAGGCTACATGAATGTGTGATTCGAACACGAGTTACACTGGTCACAAACCCATAAGCAGTCATCACAGTCGCCATTTTGTGATAGCAACAGTCTGTTATCCTGGGTTTTCTATGTATGATATATCGTATGTTCTACGTCTCATTGTCAGTTCGTTGTCAAATGCCAGAAGATGTGAAATTGGCTGATGGCTAGCACACACAAAGATGGCCGAGTTGGCCACTCCATGTGCCATATAGGAAACGGGCAACCAATTGATTTCCCATAGACCCACATCCACACAAACACGACAATCGCAAACTACTACCTGCGACAAAATCAATTTTGTTACTTCCATTCCTGGAGTCAGTAACCTAAGCCGGTTCTAGTTCCATGACAAACACGGGGTCATGCGGTTTGATTTCTATGAGTTATTTCCCCTTTTTTGACGGAACCGTCTACTTTTACTCTCACCCCACATCAAGTCGCACACAGAACATTTAACATGTAAGTGTAGAGCATGCAAATAATATAATAAATGTTTGGCACAGACTTTCCTTTCCTGCAGTATCTATTTTATTTATCTCTCTGTCATAATTAATAACAATCAATGCCGTTGTCCTGATAATTACTCCTTGTTGCTAAGTTGTACCAGCAGGACTGGTTTACCGTCTATATTATTCATAAGTTGACTGTGTCCTATAGGATAGAGTAACAAGGCAGAGTTCACATATATGATGTAAATATATTCCATCCCATTTAGGAAACAATTATGTTTTAATCTTATGATGATAAGGTGTCTCATATGTCCTTAAAATACATGCCCACTCACTAGGCACAACATGTTCGTTATTGCTATTAAATAATTGTACAATTGTGTCACTATTCCACCAGTTCTAAAAATTACGAGTGCCCGCTATACAGATGTAATCATTTAGTAATAGTTATTTTACTGATACTGACGCTTGATGGTATCAGGCTATTTTCATATGCAAATGAGGCATGATATTTTTTAATTATTTGTACTAATTACTAAAAATAAAATATATTTTCGACAGATTATGAAGTATGATCATTGGACATCAAAAAATAAATACAGAAAATAAATAGTAAAGTTCGTTAACATTTCAAGGAAACACGGTTATCGCCCCTGCAATCAGTGTGGAAATTTACACCTACTATAAAATATATAATAATGCCAATCAATACGTGGGGTAATGGTGAATGAGTGTTTATTTTGCCAGAAAATGTCTCAGATAATGTCTCCGATATAAAACAAAACAGTTTGTACCTACATGATGGGCATGTACCTTTAAGATCACTATATCTCTGAAACCGCCTCGCCAATTCATTCGACACTTCATCATCCATATTTTCATGTTATGCCCAACTCGTGCGGCACCTCTGCTCAATGTCACGGTCAAATTACTTTGAAATTTACCTTAAATTTGTTTTTAAAGTGTGGACCTCACATACGTCTTTTGCATTTTGTATGTGACAGTTGAATCTTGTTATTCCCCTTATGTGAGTATTACGATTATTTATAATCCTATTTTAGGGGAAATGGCCAAGTGACGTTGGTGTGATGGTATGGACCGGGCACCAGGCCAGGTTGGTCTAATTTCATGGATGATTATATTTGTTCTCGATGTAAATATTCTGTTCTGATTTTAGGAGTTTCTCCCCAATGTAGCAGGTTAAAATTGGATCGAACCAGTTTGCCCGGCCTTACATGACCTTTGCTGTTGATAGGCCGTTAGCCACCAATAAACAAATAAACAAACAAACTACACACCTGGAACTTGGTAGAGGTTTCCTTATTAGATGCTCAACGTTTAGTTTTTTATTTGACCCTCTGGTCATATATTATCTCCTCTTTTTTACTTAGAATTTGGCAATTTTGTCTTGCAAATCGTAATACCTTTAAACCGTACTAGCTACACACTTGAAACTTGGTGTGTAGCTTCCTTATGATGTCTAGATGCGCAAAGTTTATTTAGATTTTTGATTCGACCGCTGGGCCATGGATTATCTCCCAATTTGCTTCGTTTATTATCAAAGCGGTATGTGGGGCATCCGTGTTCACATTTTCTAGTTTGGATTTAGGTTAATGTTTTTAAGAACACTATATCTCTGGAACCTCTTCGCCAATCAACTCGAACCTTCACATGTGTGTTTATCACCATCCGTATTTTCATTCTATGCACAACCCGTGCCGCCCCTGTGTCCAAAGTCAAATCATTTTGAAATTTACCTTAACGTTTAGTTTGGATTTAGGTTAAAGTTTTTAAGGATAATATATCTCTAAAACCGCTTCGCCATTTGACTCGAAACTTCACATGCGTGTTTATCATCATCCATGTATTCATGCTATGTCCAACCAGTGCGGCCCCTGAGCCCAATGTCAAGGTCAAATTACTTTGATATTTACCTTAAATTTGTTTATGATTTTTTGTTTTAATTATCGATAATATATGTACGGGTTAAAGCTTTTTTTGCATTAAAAGTTATTTTTGTACTATCAAATGCCTCGGCGGGCGCGACATGCGGGCCGCGGCCATCTTGTATTTATTTTATTATCAAGGCTGCCAGCGAGGGGATTAGCTTCGTAATAACGATGCCCTTGTTCTCTATTTAAAACATACTTATATAATGTTTAACCTTTTCACCATCCCTGCTTCACATTATTAACATGTGGAGCTGTTTATGTGACATATAAGGCCATACAAAATAAGTTCTCAGGCACGGTGTTTGCGGAATGTGAAGCGAGGGGGCGGACTGTTTTAATATATATAAACAAAATTTGTTCGAGATTTCCGTCTCTGAGTTTTTAATTATATGCATCTGGCAACCTGAAAAATATCAGAAACGAACATCTCAAACAAACAAAAATTGTTACATAAAGTTACTATAACCTCTTTAGACGTGACAAATCACAAGATTTCGTCAGCTATGATACGATTTAACATCGTTTTGCATTTTTGTATTGATCATGTGGCGAATTTACAGTACAATTTTATTTCTCCATGATGATAAAATGCTCGATGCCCAGGGATTATTGAGACGGGGCGATATCTGAGAACCAAAGGTACTTTTTTATGGCCTAATGTCTGCCAGTTTTACGGACATATACACATTGCAAAACATCTTCACATTTCAGTTTTGGCTCTTTGGATACCTGGGAGTTGAATTGGGTTATTGCCCATTATAAAAGTAGTAAGATTACTATTGATCCTACTGCTTTTGGGAGGGGGCCAAATGATTCTGGTGTGGCAAGGACCTGGCATCAGACCAGGATTATTCACCTCTGATTTTGCACAGGCTGATTATCATCAACACTGGTCGCAAAACCCATAAGCCCATTTTTCCCAGTCGCATAACAAAAATGATGACACTATATATGATTAAGTTTTTGGTGTATTAGTTTCAATAACGTTTAATTAGAAGAATGCATACAGTACATGTAGTGGTTACTGTAGAACTGATTACATCAGTGACTGCATGAATTACATATCGTTACCATGTATTGTATTTATTTTCCAATTCAACTCATGACCAAGGGTTAATTTAAATTAAAGACATATGCAGGATGGTTAATGTGGGAGAAAGTCATGCATGTTTGCAATAAGCATACCCATACCATTCATCATACCATATTATATACGGATTTGGCTAATGAACAGCATGTTCGCTTAATTGTGAGAAGTGTGCTTGTTAACAATAATAACAGTGTGTTCCTTGTCAACAGTCAATCCATTTTGGACACACTTTGAAACAGTTCTTCAATGCTCAAACTGATTGAAATACATCCGTATTTGTCTTTGAAAATAAGCAGAATATCACACTATATACATAACAATGTTAGTGTTGTTTAATTACTGAAAACTGCAGCTTCATCATTTATATTATTTAACATCTGATCATTTTGGCAGCCATTTTGAATATATATAATTAAAGCATTGTATACCTGGATATGTATATGTTATCAAATGATTTGATTTGTATACCTCAAACTGGTATGTATACATGTAATAGGTGCATGAAATGCTGTTTATAACAACTCCATACAGTAAAGAATAGAACAAAACAAGAACATTTTGGCTTTTCTGACCATTGTGGAAGGATATTGCTTCACTAGCTCCTGTATTTTCCATTTAGTTGTGAGGGAAAGCAATGTATATGTGTTTCAACTGTATTAATGTCTGTAAGTGTTCGTAACAGCGCACGACTCGCAGAACAATGTTGTAAAACGGCCTATTTCCATTTTGAAATATATTGCCATTTACGGATGTAATTAAATGTAAGATTTATTCTAAATCATTTTACATTCAAATTGTGACTTAATTATAGCAATTTACTCGGTTAATATTGATCGGAATGAAAGTTAACAGTCCTTAATAAAACAATATAATACTGTCCGGCGGCCATCTTGTAAAATGGTCGCCATTTGTTCATCCAGCGGCCTTTCGAGCGCAGACAACCAGGATTGATAAACATAGACAATAGGCTACTGAATCCGAAAATCATACTCACCGAAAATCATACTCACCAAAAATCCCACATGGGGGAGGGGGGGGGTTATTGCTGGCTCAAGGTAAACTATGTTTTACTACGATTCAGTGCGTTTTTACTAGGGATTGCTCGGTAGTGTAAGCGATTACTACGAGGTCGGCAAAGCGGAAATAAACGCGGCCGCATTGACAAGCCGAAATCAAAAACATAGCCCTCAATACGTGGCAGTGTGACTGGGACTTAAAGAAGACAGATACGAGTGGCTGGTGTCCTTGGAAACATAGTGACCAGTTATACGAGGTACGCTGTCTAGGAGTACATGTATGCATGGAAGCGTCCTGGTGACAGTGCTGAAATATTGTTATGTCCTAATTAGGAGATGCTAAGTCCAAATTCGGCGATATTAAGTCCTAATTAGGAGATAGTATTTCCTAATTAGTATCTCATAATTAGGAGTTAGTATCTCCTAATTAAGACTTCGTATCTCCTGATTAGGAGCTAAACATATTTCAGCATTGGCACCAAGACGCTTCCATATGTATGTGACATGAGTCGTGATATAATATTTTATTTCTTAGACTATGCCTCTTGTCTTATGAAATCAGCCAACGAGTTTATAAAATGTCTTCTTAAGGACTGACTAGAATAGGACCTTTTGTTTTAAATGCAGTAGAATCATACATGTGACCGAATATCTATATAGAGTATAGAGTAAAGTATCTGACCATGTTCTTATTATATAGAGAATATTAGTATAGTGTCATGAACGTGAATAAATATCTGTCGAGGCTGAGAAATCAGGATGGGGGAGGCTTGCCGAGCACATCCTGATTTCGAGCCGAGTCAGATATTTATTCACGTTCATGACACTATAATAATATTCTATTTATCCCGTTAACCACATCAAAGTTGTTCAAATGTCTCTAAAAATTCATTTGTGGCCTCATAAGTTTGTTTTCTGAAGCGACAAGATTATCGTGTTACGTCATTCACATAATGACGTAACGTCATACATAATGACGTATCTACTAGACGTGAACGAGAAAAAATACACGTACCTGCTTTTCACGTCTAGTAGCGACATAGTTGACGGGATAAAGTATATTATACAGAGCATTGAGTTGCCATCTCCGCCATTTCAATTTGTACATGCTATTGGACAGCTTCACCGTTTGGATCGATTGACACGTACAGCCAATAATATGGCAGCAAATATATTACATGTTGGTGCAATTGGTTCAATACGTCCCAGATGTATAGGACGACAACGTCCTATAAATATTATTTCAGCAGACTACACAAAAAGCTAGATATCTGAGCGTTTCTACCATCACTCACAACATATACAATGGACACTTTTTCAATGTGCAACATGTCAAACTGATGCACTGTCTATTATTAGAAGTACATCAGCCACAGGTAAAATCCGTATTTACTCGCAATAGCAGGCAATTAGACAGTAGTGACAATACACTCAGATAACTGCCTACAAGTTACTGGATTCAATACAGTATGTATGGTAATATAGGTATATATATACAGCACTGTGTATTGTTCTTACTGTTAAACAGTATTTACTGAATTCTCAAACATTTTAACAACGTGTCAACAACCTTTCAGCTATCAGACTTTGTATATAAATTTCATGAAAACAATGCATAGCACGCTGTAGTCTGATGTCTCATCATCATGTTGCACCAACTTTTATTCCTGTGTTTGTCATATTATTAGTGGTATGTGGCAAACGCAATAAGAGGTAAAACTGACAGATGGCTTATACACACTAAGATGGCCGACATGGCAGCTCCATGTAATGTATAGGATAATAGTAAGAAGATAATATTCACATGTACGAGGAGCAGTCATAAAGTTCTAAGACTTTGCTTATATCTAAAGAACCATTTGTTGAAATCGGTTGTGAAATATGTCATTAGAAAGCTGGTTCATATGTGCAAATGTAACATATCGGTTTTCATGAAATAAATCACACTGTTTCGTAAAGTAGTCATGTATGCACATGCATCTACGTCATCACGGAGCAGTTTGACGTCGTCTAACGTTACGTAATAATTTAATAGCATTGCTTCATATTGTTTTTGTAGCGCCGTCCGCAAGCCAAATAAACATATTCATCGCACATACACAATTTAGTTAAGTATAGTTTTATTGCACTATAACTGGTTTCATTGCATGTCAGTATTTTCACCCAATGCTCTAATTAATTTGCATACTTGCATAGTTGCTGTACTTGGCGCATGGTTGGTTACCTGTCGGTTTTGTATATTATAATTCCATTTAAAACTTGATGCTATCCATCATGTAAAAACTGCTACATATTTCAGCGTACATGTATAATAGACCTGTGACAATATTTTGCCACGGTTTCAAGATGCATACATCTGAGTTAAAGTCACTATGCAGCCGAACAGGGAAATACAGTGGGATCAGCGTGTAAGTGCACACACGAACGAACACGACAGGTTGGAACCAATATGTCGTGTTCGTTCGTGTGTGCACTTACACGCTGACCCCACTGTAACGGCGGAACATTGCGCCGTCCATCGACGAGATGTCACAATGTTTTACTTCAACTTTCTTGCACTACCTGTATCTGTGTTACATAATTCGTTTGTTTTCAAATGGGCGGAGTCGAAACTGGGCCATTTATTACATAGTTCAGACATTTCTTTGGTGGAAATAGCAAAAAGTTAGTTTGCTACACCATATACTCCGCATACAGTGGGGTCAGCGTGTAAGTGCACACACGAACGAACACGACAGGTTGGTTCCAACCTGTCGTGTTCGTTCGTGTGTGCACTTACACGCTGACCCCACTGTAACTATGAAACTCGAAACACAGGTATTTCATGAAATGTTCAATATTTCAACTGTTCCGTAGTGACGTTTTTCGTTGCTATAGTTACGCATTACGTGCGATCGGATTGTCGCAAAGTATATTCTTATTTGCAAATAAATTCAAGTTGAACAGATGTAAATGTCATATAAAGATGAACAATTTGGCAGGTATATTAAACATTTTCTCAAGAATGTAAGGGGACTTTATGACTGCACCTCGTATGTTATGCATATATCCCATCACATTTACAAAGCAATTATGCATGACTCAATGGATGATCAGCGCCCCCACGGGTCCTTAAATCATTGCAAATCGAAGCTCGGGCTGGGAGGTGGTTATGTCATATCCAGTGTATAAAAATAGTAATAATAATAATAATAATAATATATCACTAGACTAGAGCAGTTTTACTTCTTACAAAGCAACATTGGCGACTTAAAAGTCGAAAGGGGAGATAATCCATGACCAGGGATCGAATCAAAACGGAAATTCACTGTGTGCATCTACACAACATAAGGAAGGCACACGCTTTGGAGCTGTCTGGATGTGGCAATTATGTGGACCAAACTAGCACGTGATTTTAACAACTATATGGCACAACTTGTATGTTGAATGCCGCCAGGGGTCGGTTGGTTCTACATGAGACCCGTTTTGCTCTGCATCACTGGTACCAGGTTCTACCCAGTTACACCCTCTCCTCTTCCCGCACCCCGTGCACCGTGACACTGCGCGCAATTACAGGACCGTATTGGACAGAAGCAGTGTCTCATTTCGGCACACAATTATGCACATCTGTCCGCCTTGCACCAACATATATCACATAAAACACTTCGGAATTCGGCCTTTTTGGACTTATATGTCCGGGTATGGAAGGTATTCGAGCCAATTCCCAACCTTAAATATAAGAAAGGGGCATTTCTTTCAAGATACTCAGCTCATCTGGTTAAATAAACGTTTTGTTTTTTTACATTTCATAGACGATACTTTATAAAAGCAAAGCGAATCAAGCGTAAAATATGGCCAAGATGTGTGCGAATTAATTTCTGGATGCGGATCGTTGTGAAGGCGACTGTCTCGGGATTCATTGATTCATGGTGTGTGTCTGAGAACAGCATTTAATTGGCCTTAGGAAACACATCATTGCGACGTTACTGACGTCATTCCTCCATATATGGTAAGCACGAGAGTGGTGTAAACTACAGCTGCCGAGTGGTGTAATTCGCCGTTATATTTCTGTAAACTACAGGCTGAAATGTAAAATTGTATAATTGAACTTTAATTTGAAGGGGTCACTGGGAAAACGGGGCGAAGTCGATGATGAATATAGCTCCCTTTTTCCGATGACCCGTTCAATTTTATTAGCAACAGCAACAACGACCAACATGTGTGTACATATATGGACTTGGACATGTGACATAAAACATGGGAATTGTGTTTTTTTATGTCACATGTCCGTCTTCCACCAGTGTTGGTGTTAGCGGTGCGGGACAGTTGTGCAAAGACATGCCGCTCGTACGGACCCACGATGTGCCAGGAGGGGACACCGTGACACAGTTCCTATGTGAAAACGGATACCGGGTACCCGTGTTCACAAGGACAGAGGATGAAATCAAAGCAATCTTCGACAACATCCCCAACATCCGCTGTCGGGACGACGATATCTTCTTGAACTCTTACGCCAAAACAGGTAATACAATTTGATTGTGATTTGTTGGTTTCCTACGGCAAGACAGGTTAAATGAGACTGCAGGATAGTGTTCTGTTGGTAATTGTGTATATGTTTGTTTCTGTTTCCTACGCGAAGACAGGTAATGCAATTGAATATGTGTTATGTTGGTTTCCTACGCCAAAGCAGGCAATATAAGTGTTTTGTTGGTTTCCCACGCAAAACTGATATCCCAGATGGATAATGACTTGTACCTGCAAAACGCATACTGTCTGTTTCACGAAACCTGCCTAAATGTTACGGCCATATAGACAATGCAATTCGATAGTATTAAATTTTATCAAAATTTAAGGATGAACCTTTTTTTTAGTTTCGTGAAATTTGGTCAAAAATGTTTTCTGAAAGTCCGATTAGTTACGAAGGCATCCCTTTGAACATATGGACGCCACAGGTGGAAGACTCGGACCTACGACACAAAAAAAAATGCCTATTAAAAAAAATCCCATTACCCCACCCACTTGGTCTCGTACAGTACCATATTCTATTTATAAAGGTGAGTATCAATTATAGAAAGAGCCCTCTCTTTTCCGGCTCGCACAAACACAATAAACATCGATTAAATGTATGACTTCTGTCTCTGGCAATCGATAAAGGTATTATGTGTGTGAATATATTCACTTCAAATCGCTGTTTCCAGCATTTATTCAGTTATTCGCATTTTGTATACCCCATCCAAAGCGAATGTTGCATGTACGAAAGAATCTCACACAGAATCGGAGGCCGTCCGGCGTGGATTATCGGTCATATTTAACCAATAACTGATCGCCAGCTGAAACTAAAGTCGTGCACCATGACCATATACATTAGCAACTCCAACCATCCAAAGTTCGTCCAATTGTGATCGTTCACCGATCTAAAAAACACATTTTTCATAGAACGCCTATATTCTCGTGAATAGTTACAGGCGTTCTATAATTACAATCTGTCGATGGGCCGAATGGGGTTCGCTGCGGGAAACTTCGTAAAATGAAAGTGTGCCAATACCAACAAGCTATATGTTAGTTCAATATTGAAACATGCTAACACCTGTAAACATTGATAGGTTATATTAAAATAATAATACGCATGTAATTTGCAAAAAAATAGCTTCCCAATGAAAATTAGTTTAAATAGATTATCCCGTATGGAGCCTCATTTAGAACGTCTGGTACATATAGAGTCAATATTTTAACCTTTTTACTAAACGCCATAGTGTCATGTGTCCAATTTATTGGACACAGGACACTTTTTTGTAATGTAATATACCAACCAATAACAAATTTACGTTTAAAAAGTCAGCTATTTGTTGTTAAATGCGATTGTATTTTCATTGTGACGTCATACTATATTTCGTGTCCTGCCATTACACGTACTGGTCCAAGACATCGTGAAATTATTGCTGTCTTCATTGTTGATAAGCTCTAAATATGGAAATACAGATACTCATTGTGTACTCGACGATTTGTGAATGCTACAGACGTACATTTCTGCAAATTTTCTAAAGTTGAGAGGACAATACGGCGACAGCCAAGACGCATCAATAATTGACCTACATTTTACATAAGTCTACTAGCTGCCAGACACGAAACATTCGTTTCAGGTGGGAATTATTTCTTTATTACTGTTGACCAATATTTGAATCGTGCTGACTTCGACAGCACTTTTAACCACAGGGCTTCTAAAATAATTCCATTGTATTCAATCTAACATGAATTCAAGTGGGTGGGGGATATTCAACATTGCCTGTGCATGTGCCGAGTCATTGGTTTTCGCGACCAATGTTGTTTCCACAATTGTTGTTTAAATAGCTAATTTCTAATTTATGGTGCATCTCGGACTCTGTGTGTTTGTGGCACCTCGATACTTGTAGATTCACTTTGAATATATGTTGTCAGTCCAACAAGTCAATTCATTATATATTTAGGCTATTATCTGTTATCTATTCACTATTGTCTATATAGGCTTTTAGCCACTTAAAAAAGACACTACTTTCATCCCCCCCCCCCCCCGAGAGTCAAATGTGTTTAAAAAAAACTGTAACAACAGTGATGAAATAAGTAAACAAATTGAGGTGTGCGAATCCATGCGAGTCACTAGCTTCAAAGTAGCTTAGAACTTATACTAAGATTAAAATTAGATTAAAATAAAAAAAGTTAAATACAACTTTTTTTATCAAAAAAATATGTGCCAACACTTTTCATTCAAAAATCGGTAATACTGTGTAACCAAAGACATATAGTATGTAACCCATGTAACCAATGCATAATAGCAGTTACAAATAGTTGGTATAGATAATACTTACAAATTTCAGTCAAAACTCTGTAACATATCTACTGCTATACTGTGTAACCAAAGACATATAGCATGTAACCGATGTAACCAAAGCCATATAGCGGTTACAAATGGACACTGGTGTGCAAAGGTGCGGATTTTGGGCCATATATGCGCACCGTGTATGTGGCTTTGCACACACCAATATTTTACATGTCTGATTATTCATGTTGTTTTCTTAAGACAAGTGTTTTCAGAAAGTCACGTGTTTACACGATTTAGAAAACTATAACAACAGTGACCAAACAAGGAAAAAAATTGAAGTGCAGTATTTGTATTAAGTATTTGTATTGCAGTGGGTGGGCTTCCTAAAATGTATTTGTACACAGGGTACCCATGTTTGGTCTGGGGTGGTGATGAGGGACTTCTTTGCTTCATTGAGATGACCTCACGAACTATGGGCGGGGGTGGAGACTGTATGTTTGTTGGGATTACAATCGTGTCTGTTAATTCTGCGCACCTAATAATAATTTTCGTGAAAATGTCCATATTCAGTCTAAATTCCCTGAACATTCAAGGCAGTTCTTAGTCGAGATAATCACGGGTAAACAGATGGCTTTTACTATTTCATCTGTCGTCTATTATCTGTATCCGCCTAGCGGAGACCCAGCCAAATTTGATCAAAATATCAGTCCATTTTGTCCTTGAGTTTTGCGAATAATACGGGAATAAAATGATAACCAATGTCGGTATATTTGCATGTGTATTATTGGTTTATGAAGCTTTTTTTAACAGATCTGTTGTTGATCTATTCATTTAGTAAGCAGGACCACTAATCATTTTGACCATGTTCTGAATAACATTTTACCAAACTATCGGAATGGGATAAAATTGTGACTTAGTATACCGTTAATCAGCTGATTTATTCCAAAATCAACATAATTTATTCTGACGTAAGCTGGGCAAAACATTACGTGAATTGTGCATTAGCCGGTGCGCAGAATTAGCCGAAATGACATTTTTTATATGCAGATCAGAATGTCAGTTTTCATTGGTTTGATACATGTACAGATATGTATGTCAGTGATTCTATATTTTATGTACATCTGGTGTCCCGGTGTAATTTACTGACAAATCACACAATTTATAAGGACATTCTTTTTCAGTAAAGAAACTATGTATAATACCAATCCATTAAGAAAACAGTATTTACAATTCTTGCTATGTGTGTTTAGTTATTATGTTCTGTTGTTGGCATATGTATGGTGCACCAAATGGGCATGTCCCGATCATCAATCAGCACAGTTCACAAGCCCGTAATTCTCAAATCTTGTCAATTTGTACTTTACTATACATTGCATCTGAATTAAAATAGTTTAACATTGACATTAAACTTATTCTGCAATAAATTTGCCTTTTGTTGTCAAAAATACTGACGTTAATGTATCTGTCCCGCGAAATCGAATCATTACCGTTACGCTGAAAAAAAAAAGTAAAATCAGAGTAACCTCCCTTTCCTACTCTCAGCTACTAATGCAATGAACACTGTTTATTGGCGCCCGATTTATAAATAAACACGGTGGTAACACAACTTAAGTCATTGCCGAGAACGAGACTGGTCTGTATTCGGAATTTTAAGGTTACACATTACATGCATCATTACGTTCACGGTTTATACACGTCCATATGTATGTAGGTCGACTGAAACCAAAATTGGTAGATAGACACACTTACAATGTTGTCTTTGCATATTCTACCTTCATGATGCGTTGTATACAGAGGGGTGAAAAATGGGAATTTTTAAAGAAAAATCATTACCGTTACGGTCATTTCCGTTACAAAATTGTGTAACGGTAATGACGATCGTGTAACGGCAATGATAAATTACCATACTAACCAGTCAGTTGATGCGTCAATTAGATATAAACCAGGTCCCATCAGTTGTCGGTCAGTAATGGCACATTTATTCAGACCTACAACATTTATATATCAGGATTTAATTAGTAAAAGCTCTGAAACAACAACAAAACAGACACAGCTTGCAAGGAGTGTGGGTTTCTATTGGCAATCGCATTAAAAGTAAACACTAACTTGAAGTTATATTGTACAGCATATTCAAAGTATAAATATGTTTGTTACATATGCTGTATTAGTATTTTAAATAAATGGAAAGTCATTACCGTTACGTTTTGTCATTACCGTTACATAATCATTGCCGTTACGCCCATATTTTTTGAGGCTGTGCTATTAATTAAATGTAGCCTTATAACGATGATTGGTACATGTGGTAAAACACGGCATTCTGTTAGTTGCCAAGCTATTTTGTTTTGCTTAACTTTACTGATTCATATTAAATACATGTTGTTGGGTTACCATAAATGAGAAATTCCACGACTTGCTACTAAATTTCTCTGTTTCGCACTAATACAATTAGCTTACCATATTCTTGACACTTTTCTAAATAGATGCCCCTTCAGTTGTATGTTTTATGCCGTTGAAAAGAAAAAAAGTGTAAATGTAAAGCAATATTTACTTCATGTAAATGTACGTAACGGAAATTACATTTCTGAGACCCCTGGTCCCTTGAAGTGGAAATAAAATTAAAAAAATAACGAGAACAATTGGTTATACTATTATAAATGTAACAACTGGACTGTCACCCAATGGAATAAACACAGTTTAATGAATTATTGGTTCTACATCGAAACTAGAAAAACGACACCAATATGTATATAAAATATAGAATCACTGATGTCTCATTATTATTGAACCATGTTATTGTAGTTGCGAACAATAACTCTTGCAATCTACTCCTGTACCGTCTGTAGCAGAGTTACTATTCCATTCATACATGTAGGCTTCCTCTACATAATAGCTAATCAGATCGGATTTACACTTTAGTTGTTAATTGTGACACAATTTGTATATTTTCCATCTGAAAAAAAATATTATAAAAGAAATACGTATGGATCACGATTTGCCTGGTTTGGCCCTCAGGTACGTTTTCATATTTCGCTCTTTCTGTTACCTGGCAGTTGAATTGGGTTATTGCCCATTATAGAAGTAGTAAGATTATTACTGATCCTACTGCTTTTGGGAGGGGCCATGTGATTCTGGTGTGGCGAGGACCTGGCATCAGATCAGGATCATCCTGATTTCAGGGCTGAGTATATAGTTCTTTTATTGTAAATATTAATTTCTGATTTTAGGATTTTCCCCCCATTTGTACATGTACTTGACATGTACTTGTACAGGTAATATATGGGATTTATTACTAAACCCATTGACCCGGCCTTAAATGACCGCATCTGTTGATAGGCCGTTAGACCCCAACAAACAAATAAATGATATACGTAGGCTTCCTCTACAGAATAGCTAATCAGATCTGATTTACACTTTAGTTGTTAATTGTGACCTAATTTGTATATTTTCCATCTGAAAAAAAAAACCATTACAAAAGTAATACAAAGCTTTACGTGGGTGGTGGTCGAGAGAACGAGACGACGTAAATTAACGGTAGTGGTTCCTCCATATAGGAATCACTATTTGCCTGGTTTGACCCTTCAGTACATTTTTATCTTTGGCTCTTTTGTTACCTGGGAGTTGAATTGGGTTATTGCCCTTTATAAAAGTAGTAAGAGTATTACTTATCCTACTGCCTTTGGGAGGCGCCAAGTGATTCTGGTGTGGCGAGGACCTGGTATCAGACCAGGATTATTCTGATTTCAGCGCTGAATATATAGTTTTGTTATTGTAAATTTACAGTTCTGATTTTGGGATTTTCCACCCATTTGTACATGTACGTGAAAATATACATGTTCTTTTTCTTTTTATATGAAACGTGAATTTCGTCACTGATATCAGGGGCGATAACTGTGTTTCCATTAAAGGTTAATGGAAACTATAATCTGTCTGCTTAGTTTTGTTATGTGCACTATGATCGTACTTTATAATGTGTCAATAAAAATATTTGTTCGGGTGACACATTTAATTGGTATAAATAATTTAAAAATGTCATGTCATTTGCATATCAAAATAGCCTGATACCACCGCGAGTCACTATCAGTAAAATCAATATTACTAAATGATTATATGTGCATAGTGGGCCTGCACTCGTAATTTTTAAAACTGGCGGAATCCATGTACCGTAGTTACACAATTATACACTTATTTAATTCTTATAGGCAAACTGTTATGCCTACTAGATGGGACCACAGGTTGAAGTACATTGTAACGGACCGAGGTCTATAAATACATTAAATATGCCTAAAAGCGTCCATAAACGAAAAAAAAAGCTAAAAAAAGTTTTGTTACTCCCTCTATAACACACACATATATATACCTCGGTCCGTTACTTCAACCTGTGGATGGGACCCCAACTTTAGCTGCTACATGTAATTTGCGAACCAGATCTCTTATTCACTATTCTGCAGAGGAAGACTATGAATGGAAACGTAACTCTGCTACGGACAGTACGGTTGTAGATTTCAAGAGTTACTGTTCACAACTATGAACAATGTGGCTTACTCGCTTACCACATTTATCCAAGTGTTGTGAGTTTGATGCCCGGGTGGGATGTAGTTCTCTAAGCACTGTTTCATGTTGCGAAGTTGCGGAGTCATTTGCTGAGTAATGGTTAATACTGGTAAGAAATTCAATAAAATGCTAACCATGTACATAATAGTGTTTGATTGTTTGTTTCAGGGAAGCTGTCTACAGATCTTAGCCATCTGGATTATTCGTCGAGCCTCTTCAACTTCACCCTGCAGTCGAGGCAAACACCAGCAGGGCTATTGAGATAGTATATGGGCGGTTTCAGAAGAAGCAGATAAGGCGGAAATTGTTTCTCATTCTGCTGTTGAAGGACAAAGGCCACCAGAAGAATCGCTGCCCAAAGACACTACTCCACCTGGGCAACAAGTTGCCAAACACTCGCGAAATGGGAACTGATCCAGTTCCTGACCTACACGAAGCAAAATATAGTGTCGCCATGACAGACTGTCATCATCTTAATATCAGCGACATCTGAAAATATAACGCTCGAGGAAGAGCTTGAGAAAGACAAGTTCAGTTACAAAAAATTAACCATTTAACCGGAGTACCATCCATGCCAGCGGCAGTGTTTGTGTGGTTCTTAACTCTGATTTCTGCTCTAATCATCTAATCAACCTGTTGAAAGGATGTGTCGTGAAGACATGTTACTTCTTGTGTTGATGGAATTGAGAATGAATCTTATTCACACAAATCTGACTTGTGCAGTTTTAAGATTTGTCAATATTTTTTGAATCGGTGACTCATTCTTGTGGCGGACAGAATGACATTTGTACATTTCTGATTATGTGACACTCGAAGGACTAGATATTGAAATGGTCAGAAATATATTTACTATGCTTTTACACATATGTGGCTGTGACCTCAGGTTGAAGTAACGGACCATGGCCTATAAATACATTAAATACATTAAATAAGCTAAACAAAATGTATTTACTCCATGTGTGATATATGGGAGTAAATAATTTGTTTAGCCTATTTTATTTTACTTATTGATGCTTTTAGGTATATTTAATGTATTTATAGGTATTGGTCCGTTACTCTAACCGGTGGCTGTGACTGGAGAATGTGGTTTATGGGATTTGTGACCAGTGTAGCTCCTGATCAAATAGTACACTCCTGTAGCCTGATAATGATGTGGCTTGTTAGAAGCATGATGGAGATTTCATTGATGCAATGGTGAACAGTGCAGATCCTGTGCGGATATGTGTATCTACACTGGTCGCAAATCCCATAAGCCCCATTTCTCCAGTCACAGACACATATTTGAGCAAATTTAAAAATCCTACCGCCAACCTAGAGTGATTAGCATTTAAGGTATTGCATTCAATCTTTGATTCATAAATTTCTGTTTAACGTCCACAGTCTATAAAGTCTATATTTGGTTGGTTTCACATGGTTTCAGTTATCTTCGCAATAAAGGATTTTACTTGAAACATCCAGAATAGACCAAAGACAAACTTTGTAGACTTTCGAAGGGAAACGAAAATTTACGAATTAATGATGTATTTTTGTGCTATTATCATGATTATAATTGAAATCAATGCCCAATGGTCAAACTTGTAACAAATTACATGTGTACAATAAATTTCGACTTCGAAATTTGACTTCGAATGAAATGGTGCAATTGGTTGATATTGGTCATTTGCAGTGCCTGATGTGACAAAAAACATATTGAGGAATCATCTGTAACACAGTGCCTTCAATCATGATTCATACCCAGGCATAGAAAGTATGTCCAGGTGTATATAGTTTTTGTATTTTCGTCCATCCGTAAGATTTGCGTTAAAGGTTTTTGGGTACTCATTATATCTGCAACCGTAAATCGCATCGAGTTGAATCTTCATATACTTCTTTATCGTCATCCATATTTTTATACTGTAGCACACCGATGTGGCTTTCCTGCACAAGGTCAAATTACTTAAAGTTTTGAAATATTTGCATCAAACATGTCAAAGTTTTTAAGTACACAATGTCTCTGCAACCGCAAGTCGGGTTGACTTAAAACTTCATATATATACTTCTTTATGAAGTTAGAAGATCAAAATTTTCTTTCTATAGCCCTGGTGGGTGCATGTGATGGGTAATTTAACAATCGCGATTCATCCTTACCGGAAATCCGACTGGAGACCTGGTTTGGCCTTCACATACGTCTTTGGCATTTTGTATGTGACAGTTGAATCTGGTTATATCTCTTGTGTGAGTATTACGATTATTCATAATCCTTTTTTAGGGAAAGGGGCCAAGTGACTTTGGTGTGGTATGGACCTGGCATCAGGTCAGGTTATTCTAATTTCAGGGCTGACTATATTTTTCTAGATGAAATTATTCCGTTCTGATTTTGGGATTTTCCCCCCAATGCAGCAGGTAAATACAGGATCGAACCCGTTTGCCCAGCCTTATATGACCCGAGCTGTTGATAGGCCGTTAAACACCAATATACAAACAAATAACTTTGGCATTTGGTATCCGACAGTTATATCCTTTATGTGAGTATTAGACCATAGCTGTTGAACACCATTAAACAAACATTCTATAGCCCACCCATACGACTTTCATGCACACGGTGAAGGTGAAATTACTTTGAAACTTGCGTTAAATGTTTTGAAATATATGCGTTAAAGTTTTAAGTAAACAATTTCTCTGCAACCGTAAGTCAGATTGAATTGAAACTTCATAGATTTGTCTATCCATAGCCATATTTTCATTCTATATCTCACCTAAGCGGCTTTCATGCCAAAGGTCAAGGCCAAATGACTTTGCTACGGCCGAGGGTATGTGTGAGACCCCGCTCACTTGCTCTAGTCCTTAAAAGCAAGAATAACATATCTTACCATACTGATTTCTTTTGTTTTTTCGGATACATGTACTGATTTTGTGACCCGAGCATAACTGGAATTCCTTTTTGTATATTTATCACAACTCTTGCCTCACTAATATTCCAGTGTTCTCCCTTTGTTTTTCACGCATTGATTTTGTATCTGGCACATGGCGATATTTCAAATTTGACCTAATATGGTCCTGATATATATCAAATCGAAGGTATCGTGGGTATTGTCAAAATCGGATGATACATCATACAAGATGGCCGCCGACAGGTCATCCTTTAATTATATATTTCGTCTTCTTCTCATGTACCGTTTGGCCGACGCTGGTCAGACTTCACAGTTGTGGTGCGTGGGTGAAGCATTTTCATATTTGTTAAAATGGAGGTTGTCGCATAATCCAAGATGGCCGTCGTAGAAAATTTGGTAAAATTCTTAAAAAAATCATATCAACCATGTTAATTTTACATTATTATTATTTTTACATCAAGCTTGAATTGCCACTTTGATATCAAGGGCGATAACATTGACTCTTTAAAATATTAATGGAAACAACTATTTATTCTCTCTATTTATCTTTTGATGTGCAATGATCATATTTTGTAACAAGTCAATACACATATTTATTCAGGTGACACATTTAGTTGATATAAATAATTTAAAAATGACCTGCCTCATTTACAATCAAAATAGCACGATGATACAACCTATCAGTAAACCTAAGATTACTAAGTGAATATTTCTGTGTAGCGGGCACTCGTATTTTTTAAAACTGTTGGAATAGTTACACAATTATACTTATTTAATATTTAATTCCTATAAAGAACACTTTGTGCCAAACAGATGGGACCCCAATTTAAATCATGATTTGCAACTTTGCTGAAGGATGTCTGGCACCCAGTCATGAAGTGCAAAGGCACGACACTTGTCTTATCAGCTCATTCACAAACACCACATCATACAAAACACTTGTCACATGGATTCACCAGTGGGTGTACAGTACAAAGTCCAGTGACATGGTGTGTAATTTCATCCCGTAACATTTGGTGAGGTGTGTATTTTTTTACTTTAACCTACGTTTTCTGGGGAAAATAACTACCTGTATAATATATGTGAAAATCACTACAATGGAAGAAATTGAATGTATGTTCTCGCACCCTCTTCCAAACTCCATTCACAATTCACACCCCCTCTGCATGAATCTGGATACTCCACTGCAGTGCAAAGTCGCAGAACAATTTTTGACATACAGCCGTTTGAATGTGTACTTGTGTGTATGTAATATTTCTCAGACTTTTTCAAGGCAGTGATTTCTGTTTCGATGTAATGTATGACCTGTCGTGAATTTCACTCACAAGTTCATATTGTTGCTTGTAGGAGTATTTGATATCCAGTATACATTTTCCATGGCTTTCACATTCTGTAAAACCGTCTGGAGTTTCGACAATGAAATGGAGAAATGGCAAACATTTTCATGTGTCTGAATGTGGATTATTTCTGGCACTCATATCTTTGGCTTATAACGTCGTTCAAATTGTACTGCGTCAATTTTATCGAATTTAAGATTGCATATTTCATAACTTTCTTCAAAACGCCAGTTTTAGAAGCTGATGGTTTTAGGATTTTTATATCATGCACTGCAGTGCCGGTGATAAGTCGCTAGGTGGCGTTGCCAAGTCGGACTGTTGTGCTGTGCGGACTCACCGAAACAAACCGCCAGTGGACGCGTTACACTATGTTTGCAATGTAATCTCCCTGGGTAAGTTTATAGATCGCGGCTCAGTCAGCGTGTGACTAGATGCCGTTTTTTTATGTTAGGCTAAAGTACTAAAATTGGGAAAATTGGGCCCGCGCAATATTTAAAATTGCGCCATGCCAATTAAGGGTGGTGCAGGATGTTGAATGTAATATCTTTATAATGGAAAGACAAAGTTTAATGAAACAAAACGCAGTAAATGCTTAACAGGTTGCCAATTAGTATCCCCTCGCCGATAGGCAAGAGCTGATATATCGTTAGTACATGTACTGCGTACGTATGTACGTACGCTAGTAACACCTTTTATTTTTCAACAACTTGTGAACTGCTTCCACGATTTTGATATTATTTGACCATAATGTGTGTCTATGGATGGAGCATGGTTTAGCATATGAGTAGACTCATATGACCCACGTTCGACCGCCCAAGGTCACAGCGTACTTTTTTATTATCAAGGCTGCCAGCGAGGGGATTAGCTTCGTTTAATGATGCCAGTGCGAGGGGATTAGCTTCGTTTAATGATGACAGTTCTTGCATTATGGTATAGTTTGCTTTAATCTAACAATTTTCTGGTTTTGACGAAGAATCGGTTACCATGGATGTGAATAAAAATCTAAAGAACGTGAATGTATGGTGTGATACATATAATCGAACCGGTATGTCACTTCTATGGTGTGATACATATCATCGAAATCCGTCCGTTTGCTTGGAAAAGTTTCAAGAAAATTTACTGAAAAAATGACGTCACAGAATACGTCACGTCGGAAAAGCAGGTTCGGAAACCACTGATCCCAACTTTACATGGTACTTGCAAACATGTAGTTGGCCTCAATAATAATAACATACACTCAAAGCGTTCTTTTATAACATGATCATTCATGTTATAATTGTTCTTGTTCTACTTTCATTCATGATTCGCGTACTATCATATTACGTCTTCCGGAATCCAAAAATAGGTTGAATGACGTCATCAAAGTTTAGATTTAGCCAATCAGAGATGTTCTTTACATAGTCGCTTCCGGTTGTATTATGGAAGATGGTGCATTGACCCTGTTCCAGATAATGAACGAAATTAGACAAAAAATGTTTTTTAGATCGGTGAACGATCAGAATTGGACGAACGTTGTATGGTTGGAGTTTCTAATGTATATGGTCATGGTGCACGTCATTAGTTTGAGCTGGCGATCAGCTATTGGCCAAATATGACCGATAATCCACGCCGGACGGCCTCCGATTCTGTGTGAGATTCTTTCGTACTTGCAACTTTCGCTTTGGATGGGGTAATCAAAACGCGAATAACTCAATAAACGCGTGAAACAGCGATTTGAAGTGAGTATATTCACACACCTAATACCTTTATCGATTGCCAGATACATATTTCATACATTTAATCGATGTTTATTGTGTTTGTGCGAATCGGAAAAGAGAGGGCTCTTTCTATAATAGTCATATTCTTACCCACCTTTCTATAAATAGAAGATGGTAATGTACGAGACCAAGTGGGTGGAGTAATGGGATTTTTGTAATAGGCATTTTTTTGGTGTCATATGTCCGAGTCTTCCACCTGTGATGGACGCCTCTGTACCGTGGCATATTTCTGCCATGATAACGTGATAGTTACGTCGTCTTAATGCCATTTAGTTTCTGTGACTAAATTGTGAACAGTGTAGGCCCGGATCAGACTGCGCGGATGCGCAGGCTGATCAAAGGCTACGCTGGTCACAAACGTCATAAGGTACTTCTTCGGTGGCTTAAAAGGGACATGCGCATCTCGTTCCCACGACAAGCATGTCGTTCCCTCGTCCCTCGAGATAGCATCTCTTCCTCACAAGATAGGGTCCCGTTCCCACGAGATAGGATTACGTTACCACGAGATAGCTATGTCGTTCCCAAGAGATAGCACCTCGTTACCACGACATATCATCTCGTTCCCACGAGATAGGATATCGTTACCACGAGCTACCTATGTCGTTCCCACAACATAGCATCTCGTTCCCACGAGATAGCATCTCGTTACCACGACATAGAATCTCGTTCCCTTAAGATAGCATCCCGTTACCACGATAACATCTCGTTACCACGACATAGCATCTCGTTCTCTCGAGATAGCATCTCGTTCCCACGACATAGGTAGCCAATGAAAATGCAGCATAATGCCGCCATATTTAGTCTATTAGCCAAATGGTGAACCTAACAATGCCGAGAACCGCAAAGTTTTAAAGTGGAAATGTAATATATAGGTCCGACGGCCTCAGTAGCTGCCGGATGCTCATTTGCACATGTGTAGATTTTTTCTTAATTTACACTAATTAGCATATTAATTACATGTAGGTCAAATCACAAAATCAGAAAAGCTCCCTTAATACTTCACTTAGAGACTTCGTTTTGGTGTATATACCCATGTTTTTGATATCAAGGAATCTATCTAACAAAATTACAGCGTAATCCCATCCAATGACGGCAAATCCAATATGGCCGCAATATATGAGGCAATGCGTCCTAATATCGTCATAATTTGACGATCGTCTCTTTTATGTCTACATATGATATCAGAAGCGGCATGTAAAGCATATCGTGCAATATCAGTCATACGATATAGAGCAATTCAAACTACATTAAATCCAATACGGCCACCGTGAAAATCAGTTATAATTGTATGTAAATGCCAGTCTATAGGCTTGCATATTAATTAGGTCAAATCACAAAATCATAAATATCTCCCTTAATATATCAAATAGAGACTTCGAGTTAGTGTCTACACCTATGTTTGCATAGCTAAGGAATCTATCTAACATAACCACAAGCTCATAAAAATCATTTTAAGGGACATAAATCCAATATGGCTACTGTATATGAGGGATTAAACCTTTAAGTTGACATAATTTGGCGATTTTGCTATTTAGTTTTGGTGGCAATGTGTAAGTTTCCAACAAGTGGAAACACGTATTGCGTAGTGTCAGCCCTGTATGCCATTTCCAACTGCAGTATATACAATATGGCCTCCGTAAATGAATGTTTTAACATAATCATGATACAATCTTAGTATCCCAGTAAGCGTTGACAATATAAACTGTACGGTGATGACAACTCATCGCCTTTAACAGGTCACATAGGTTCTTTCTATACCCATTACCCCACGTATTGATTGGCATTATTATACATTTTATATCAGACGTAACTGTTCACACTGATATCAGAGGCGATAACCGTGTTTCCTTAAAATGTTAACAGACATTACTATTTATTCTATGTATTTATTTTTTGATATGCAATGATCATAAAATATTGTTGAAAATATTATTTGTTTCAAGTGATGCATTTAATTAGTATAAATAATTAAAAAAAATATCATGCCTCGTTGGCATATGAAAATAGCCTGATACCACCGCGTGTCACTAAGGTAACATAAACATTACTAAATGATTATATCTGTATTGCGGGCACGCGTATTTTTTAGAACTGGTGGAATAGTGACACAATTATACACTTATTTAATTCCTATAAAGAACAGTTGGTGCCTACTGAGTGGGCATGTACCTTAACATTCAAATAGGGGAACCGAAAAAAATAAAAATTGTCATAACCTAGTAAAGTTGAAGATAGAAATTTTCTGTCCGTATAAAGAATGTATCCCTCTATTTAGACCAGAAATATATGTATGCCATTAAGGATTCCTAGGACTAATTTATTGACATTGTTTTCGTTCAGATTATGTTTCGGCCTGGTACAAATATTGACATTTCCTTGTGTAAATATATTAGTTTCAGATAGAAACATGTTTCCACATAATTCAAAACGTACATGCATTAGAACCATTCAGTCACGTCAGAATGTAGCTACAATAATTCGCCTCCGATGTGTTATCTACGGCTACAATTTGACCCATTCAAAAATATGAGCAACCGAAGTGCATACCCAAACCTGTTGCATGTACATGTAGTTCAACATCCAACATAACGAAATGAAGCTTTAACATTTACAATATATACAGTGTAAATGACAGATAAACACATTGACACGGTAAAATAACCAATTTCTGCATGTGTATGTTCTTTATTAATAATGTATTGATATGTATCGCTAACATATCAAACACGCCGGATAACCGGTTGCAAAAATCACTCTTCCGTGTGTTACATTAAAGAGATGGGATTAAATTGCTACCCTCTCGAGAGGTATGGAGCGGGGTAGCAATTTTGTTTCTAGTCAGAATGGTGTATTTCAGAGCAATCAAGTGAAAATTTACGTGTACATACATTCCAATAATTCATCGTTACAGCTGCGGAAAGCTACTTATTGACAGGTGTTTCCATACTTAAAAGACAGGAAGATAACTATTAAAATGAATAAGACTGTGATATAGGCAATGCAATATGAACGTATCGCTATAAAATATCGTCATATGTCTGCGAATTTGTTTCATTTTGTTTCCATGACACATATCTTTATTGCCGCATATCACATACATTGGCCACAACAAAAAAACTTCTCGGTCTCAGAAATACACATATGTTGCCACATAGTCTATTAGTTAATTAGTCCTTGAAATTACGTATGATGCCAAGCAATGCATTTATCGTTATGCACTGTGCTTCTTTAGACCTGTATTTATTTGTCCGTGAAATGCATTTCTTTGATCATATGTCGGTTGTTCAGTTCTGTTGTATCATAATACGTTGTTCACATTCATTGTTCTACGAAATCATATATCACCACACATGCCTATAAGATCATGCATCATGTTTCATTTTTCATATAACCAGGCGTATGTTTATTTGTACATGCAATTAATTCCTATCATGTAATCAGTGCCTTTGTCTGTTGAATAATATGGTCAGGCAATACATATTTCTGTTGCAGATCGTTTCATAAATTATGGCCTTGTAGCGTGTATCGTCTCGGTGAAAAAGTGTCATCTCGCCAAACAGTATGTGTTTCAGACACCAAATAACGTGTGATGCTATAACATAAAATACGTTAAATTTCCGCATAAATCGCTATATTAAGGTTTAATAGACACTCAAACGTGTATTGCGATGTATTGATCTGACAATACTATGAGATACGTGGTGATATGTGTTTACATGTCACCGGTCACGTTTTTCAGCGACTGAACAACATGTGGTATTGTCATATGATCACGGCTGGGTGACAAAGCTCTACGCTATATGTATATAACCTCAGAAACCAGAAAACATATGTCATGAAGTGAGAAAGGCAGTAAAATGTTTTATGGTAACATGTAGGCGCAATATAATTGATGTGTGGCGATATATGATTGCAAATATCAAGCATTGAATTACACATCCTGGTACATCAGCCATGCCCATATGTATATATTTCACATGGTGAAACATGTGCTGGTGTGAACATATACATGTATCTCATACATAAAGTAACGCTCTGTGTTGTGTTACCATATGCCTATGTTTCGGAATGACATAATATGTTAGACTGTCATATGGATTTTTATCATAGACGTGACAATATTCTGTATTACAAACTAAAGATGCTTCAGGTATAGAATACTGTATGTTGCAGCGACATTGTGGTGTTTCAAATTGCATGTGCATGTATATGTATGCCAACAGAAAGCACGTTTAGACAAATAGTGTAAATGTGTTGTGATATCATATGTGTACATATGTTTCAGTAATATACACAGTGGTGCGTGGCCATCTTGCTGGATCGAGAAATGTGCTTCATGAGGCAAAAATAAATGTGCTTCATGGACAAAATATAAATAAATATTAACAGTCGTATGAAGTTGGGCGTCTTTATCACAGTCATTGTCATTTTATGTTGTTCTATCTGTATATTCTGTAGTTATCACCTTGCTATTAATGGGGGCAAACGCAGCCACATACTGTCGTTCACATTGTAGCTTGTGGGTTTTGTGGGTTTCGGATTCAATATACATGTACTGTTAGTACTACATGTTCACAATGAAATGTTAATTGCGCTCCTGTGATAGGGTGAGAAAATTGACAGTGGCCATAAATAGTGTGTGGTGTTTTTCTCGTCATTGATTCGAGCAGACATTGTTTGTGTACATTAAGTTAACAATGTTGCCCTGGTTCAATAGGTATTTTGCCTGGACAATTTATGTCATAGTACTTTTAGGACGTAGTTTAATGTACCGGAGTAGGAATGTATATATATGACTCTCAATGTGTGACGTTTGCAAAACTTCGTTACATAAAGAAGATCGTTGCAAACGTGTGGCTATTTTAAAACTGTTTTCCTATATACTATATTCTATGGTAAGGCGGCCATATTGGATTCACTGTCATTCAATGACATTATGAGACGATATATGATGTATATATTCATTGATATCAAACACATGGGTGTAGCAACCAAAGTCATTTGGTGATTTATGAAGCGAGCTCGTCCTGTTTGAACTAATTAATATGCTAGCCTATTGACTGGCTTTTACATCAAATTATAAAAAAAATCCCGGCGGCCTATTGGATTTATTCACACATGCAGAGACATAATAAAAGAAGACGGTTATCAAATTATGCCATTTTTAGACGGATTTGCTCAAATGCGGCGGTCATATTGGATTTACTGACAGTGAATGGAATTACGGCACTGAATATAATCCAGATATAATCCTTGGTCTCGAAAACATGAGTGCAAACACCAACATGAAGCCTATATGTGACTTATTATGTGAGCTCTTCCTGATTTTGCAATTTGACATAATTAATATGCTAGCCGATGGACTGGCATTTGCACCAAATGTTCACGGTGGCCATACTGAAGTTAAGGACGCGTTATATACACATATGTGAATACTGCCTCGTTACTGTATCCTATACGGCACATGGAGTGGCCAAGTCGGCCATATTTGTGTCTTCCAGCCATCAGCCAGGTTCACCTGTTCTGCCGTTTGACAAAGAACTCAAAGTGTGACGTAGAACATATGATATAATGTAGCTAATCACATGAGTAAAAGCATGAAGAACGGACTTCTATTAATTATATTACTCCAAACTGTAAAATATGTCACTTTTCTGGACAGGTTTGTGCCTGTGTTTTTAACAACATCAACCACCATTATAGATAACCTCATGAACAGAAATCTGCTGTACTCTGTTATTAGCTATCATATCCAGTGGCATGTAAGCAGTTACCTGAGTGTATTTCCCTGGTGTCTACACACCTACTATGCGAGTAAATATGGCTGTACATATGGGTAACGTGTACACTAACATGTGCTGTGCATCAGATTGAAAAGTTCGCAAATCAAAATTTATTTTCAGATTGTTGGGAGAGATGCTCAGATATCTCGTCTTTTGTATAGTTTTCTGGCATAATATTTATAGTTTGCCGTTGTCATATCTGTATATTATGTATTGCAACACATTTTATTTGATTAACTTTACTGTCATATGATTTGCTGTATGTGTCAAACGCACGAAGTGGTGAAACTGTACGATGGCTTGTACATAGAAATATGTCGGATTTTGTAACTCAGTGCTCCATATAGTACAAGTAACAAGACAATATTCACATTTGTCATACCGCAGATAAGTTTCTCGGCTTTTGATTGGCTAGCTTGCCTGGTCATATATATTATATGACCTGCCAAGGCCGTCGGACATACAGGAATTGCGATTCCCCTCCGGCGCCTCGCGTCCAATGAAGAACATTTTGCAAGCGTCTACCGATTGCGAATTGTATTCCTCACTAAACACAATAAAACCCCGAATTTATCAATACAATTAACAAATTGTACACTCAAAACCAGTCTATATTGTTTATTTTTCCATAAATATTCTTCGCTCATCAAAATATGAGCGAAAAATTAGCCAAAATAACGAAAATTGCTTTTCAAATCTCAACGCGCTTGCCTTCGTGACACGGCTATATTTAGGTCACAAACTATGGGTTCCAGGCACGAAACCGCGGCGTAGCAATGACAGCGAATGTTTGGGAACCAGTCGCATTATTCTAGAGGCGCCAAAGGGAGAGCAGATCGATAGAGCAGTGGAATATAAATTAAATTACACGATATAAAAAAACTGTCATAAAGTCGTTTTCGATGGATTTCTTAATCCATATTTAGTTTGTTTTCGTTTAATAAAAAAACAAAATGTTCATTTACGCCTTTATATTAAGACTGACGGTAGAAAATCGAATCTCGGATTATTTTTCTTCCTGAAAAAACGCAAAGATCAAAATAAGAGATTTGTTTATACGGCCAAATACAGGATCTGCGGTATGACAAATACGTTATTGTGATTCTACACAGGCTATATGGTGTAATATTGCCCGTCTGAAGGTATGTTCACCCTCGGCTATCGCCTCGGGTGAACATACCTCCAGACGGGCAATATTACACCATATAGCCTGTGTAGAATCACAATAACTTATAATGTTATATTCATATATCACATCACTCTTATGAAGCAAGTATCATTGAATTCAAGTGTATATCTCTATGCTTTAATACCATAATGTAGTTTTAGAATGGCTCTATATTACTGACATTTTAGGATATGCTGTACATGCCTCTGATATCATATGCAGACATAAAAAAAGAAGACAATCGTCAAAATATGACGATTTCAGGACGCACTGCCTCATATATGGCGGCCATATTGGATGTTTCGTCATTGAATGGGATTACGTCACTTGAATTGTGTTAGATAGATTCTTTGGTGTCGAAAACATTGGTATAGACATCAAAACGAAGTCTCTAGGTGACTTATTAAGGGATCTATTCCTGATTTTGTGATTTGAGCTAATTAATAGGCTTATTAGGTCAATTAAGAAAAAATCTACACATATGCAAATGGGCATCCGGCATTATATAGTCCTCCGGATCTATATATTACATTTCCACTTTAAAACTTTGCGATACTCGATATTTTCAGGTTCACCATTTGGCTAGTAGACTAAATATGGCGGTATTGTGCTGCATTTTCATTGGTTACCTATGTCGTGGGAACGAGATGCTATGTCGTGGTAACGAGTTGATATGTCGTGGGAACGAGATGCTATGTCGTGGTAATGAGATGCTATGTCGTGGGAACGAGATAGAAATAAAATTGCACATGTCCCTTTTAAGCTGCCGTATACTTCTTCTTATCAGACCGATTTAATTTGTGTTAAAGGCTCAAACTGGTTGTTTGAAATTCTGACCATGATACTGACTGGAAAGCCGGAGTACTGCCCCGACACCAAACAGTCGCAAATGTTGGAGTGTCTTACTGCAGACCAGATTGAATCACAACCTTCGCCCAGAATCCTAAATACGCACGTGAAGGTTAACTATATTCCAAAGGTATGGGCATAAGCTGGTACCGTCAGGTATTTTATCTGTGTTGTGCTTCTCGGACATGTCAATATGTACGTGGCGCTGGTACACTAGAACCGATATAAACCTGTTTGATATTGATGGGGTTTCACATTATTTGTTCAGGTGACGCATTTAATTGGTATAAATAATTAAAGAATTGCATGCCTCATTTGCATATGAAAATAGGCTGATACAACCGCGAGTCACTATCAGTAAAACAAATATTACTAAATGATTATATCTGTATAGCGGCCACTTGTAATTTTTAGAACTGGTGACACAATTATACACTTATTTAATTCCTATAAAGAACATGTTGTGCCTACTGAGAGGGTGTGTACCTTTAATTTATCCATAAGTATGCTGTTGTCCCCGATTTAAAACAACAAATACGTGTATTTGAGTGTTTATACATGTATAACTGAATTACTGTTGGTTTCAGATAAAGTGGTAAGGTCAAAGTTTGCCCTTGCCACTTTACCTGAAACCAACAGTGGTGAAAGGTCACATGAGATTCCATATTGAACCATAATAGGTAAAGTAGGTGTGTAAAAAGTGAAAAACTGACATTAGCACGACGATGAAGCAAGTATGTAACCAATATTGGCCCGACATATATTCTAACAAAATTCAGGCACATTCTGAATCAATTTGTCAGTTTTGTCTGGTTTTAAGAGGTTGCACTGTAGTTATAATTGACAACGATGTATCGAATTGTGTAATCATTAAAGGTACATGCCCATTCAGTAGACACAAAGTTTTCTTTATAGGAATGAAATAAGTGTATAATTGTGTCACTATTCAACTAGTTCTAAAAATTACGAGTGCCCACTATACAGATATAATCATTTAGTAATACATGTATTTCGTTTACTGGTAGTGACGCGCGGTAGTATCAGGCTATTTTCATATGCAACTGAGGCAGGATCTGTTTTGATTATTATACTAATTAAATGCGTGACCTGTAAACAAATATTTTGGCAGATTATAAAGTATGATCATTGCACATCGAAGATGTCCGTTATAGTAATGTTCGTTAATATGTTAAGAAAACACGGTTATCGTCCCTGATATCAGTGTGGAAATGTACTTCTGATATAAAATGTATAATAATGTCAATCAATATGTGGGGTAATGGTGAATGAATGTTTATTTTGCCAGAACATGTATCAGATGATGTCTCTGATATAAAGAACATTTTGTGCCGACTGAGTGGGCTTGTACCTTTAAGGGTAATGTGTTTGAAATAAACTGATGTTTATGTTTCACAGGAAATGTAACTTAGCATATTCAGTGGAACATCTCTAAACCGGACAACAAAAACATATGTGATCATAATTTTGATGGGTTTCTTGGTCATTTATCTCAGGTGATAATGCCTGATCGTGATCGCATAGCACACAATTATGGCTCTGAATAATCAAATGCCTGATGTACAGTGAAACCTCGTTAAACGGACACCCTGGGGATCTCCTGGAGATCCGGTCCTATGCTGTATTTCAGCGTTTAATTCTTACTGAACAGCACAGCACTTGAGTTTTTCGAACAGAGTAGACCCAGATCAGACTGCACATCTGTGTGTAACAGTGGAACCTCTCTAAACCGGACACCCTGAGGACCTCCCAGGATGTCCGGTTTATAGAGGTTCCACTGTAATTAAGCACTCCATGAAAAGTTTTTGTCATTTTCAATCACGTAAAGACACGACAATGAAAGAAATGACTGTAAAACGCATCTAAATTAAACACAATGGGGCCGCCAGTGTGTCTGGTTTAGATGGGGTTCTACTGTATTTATGCTGACATTATTTTTATAAAAAAAAAAATTTCCCCTCAATTGTCTAAATAGTTGCATGGAATTCCTTATTAAAGTTACTAAAGGTAGTATCTCACTGCTGCGACAGCTCGCGACTAGTTGGAAACAGAACATTTGGAGAAAATACGCGAACATGTTCAAAATTCCAGCGACACGAGAGCGAGGCCCTGCGACTTTCGAGGAAATTGAGAACCCATGCGAACGTTTGGAGACATTTTAGAAACTCCCTCGCGAATTCCGTTCGCATTGTGTCGCCAACAGTCGCAGCCCAGCGAGATACTAACTTTAGACATAAAAGCGTTACTGAGCACCATGTTATATCTGCAACCAAATATGTTTATGTTCTCTTTCTATTCTTTCAGACTGTATATAAATTATTTATCAATTAACCTTCACTGTTGTCCTATGAAAATAGACACAACACATACATAGTGGCGGTTGCACAGGTTACAGGCGTGGTTTATTCATTCCTCAAACAACATAACATATTCAACAACAACAACAATGTTTAATCGTCCAGCACCATCTTCGCACTGTCGCTTACAGGTAGGACACATCATGTTGGTAAGGTACAAAATCAATCATGGATCATCCTGTCTGCAATGAGAATAACAGGAGTTAACAACACATTTCCTCCCCTTTAATCAATGACGGGTGGGTGGAAAAATAACGTGTCAACATGCCGTGTGAACCATGTGCGAACCTCAAGTGAAGGGCACTTTCGTATAGGCCAGCACGAACTTCATTCAGATACGCTTAGTGAATACAACGTTCACTCTTGCGCATATGCGCTGAGTGTATAACATACATGGAGCAATAATAAATATATGTATCTTTAACCACAGGTTCATATTTCGGTGTTGTATGTGTTATTTCGGTATATCTGGTGGTTTGGGTGCATTGTTCGGAACGGTGAATGTGTAGATAATTGACGAGTTATGTCGTGTGTAATAATACCTATATGACACCAACATACTGACCATCAGTTCAAACACCTGGGGGCCATTTCACTAAACTTCGTACGACTAAAATGCAGATTTAGAAGTTTACATTCCCGCATTGAATTGTGTTCTTTAATTCAATGTAAACCTGTCACAAGATCTGAAATAAATAATATGTAGACTGAAATACTCACCACCAGACCATCATTCTCATGATCTAGTAGCGTGGTGACACTTAATTATGCTGAGAAAACAATATGTCGACAATCATGTAAGAAAATCCTCGTCATCTGAAAGCTTGCTTCAATGTCACGGCCATTTTCTAAAAATGGAACACAATTTGCACAAGAAAAACACAATACAACTAACTTAATTTGGTTGCAGACTACCTGTTACATGTTCCTTTAATTATGTTAAGAGAAAAATCACCACCAGCCACAATGAATATGCAATAATCAAAAATATTGTATCGCACTACTTTTTAAAATGTAAATTCAATTGATGGATTTACATTTTTTAGCGTTTACAAGAACGTATTGCTAATGTATTGTTAAAAGTACATGCCCACTCAGTCGGTACAAAATGTTCTTTATTGGAATTATTTAAGTGCATAATTGTGTCACCATTTCACCAGTTCTAAAAATTACAAGTGTCCGCTATACAGATATAATCATTCAGTAATAAATATGTCACTGTCAGTGACGCGCGGTGGTATCAGGCTATTTTCATATGCAAATGAGGCATGATATTTGTTAATTATTTATACTAAATAAATGTGTCACCTGAAAAAAATAATATGTTCGACACATTATAAAGTATGAGCACATGAAAGTATAATAGAAAGAAAAAAAAAATAATAATCAAAGTATAAATACAGATAATAAATAGTAATGTCCGTTAACATTTCAAGGAAACACGGTTATCGCCCCTGATATCAGTGTAACAATTTACGTCTGATATAAACAAATATTGCCAATCAATACGTGGGGTAATGGTGAATGTATGTTTATTTTGCCATAAAATGTCTCAGATGATGTCCCTGATATAACGAACATGTTGTGCCTACTGAGTGGACATGTACCTTTAATGTGAAATCTACAGACTATCATAATATTGCACTTACGAACATTTTAGTCGTACGAAGTTTAGTGAAACGGCCCCCTGTGTCTTTAACAGGAAGCGCGGGAGAAGAAGTTGAAATGCATTCTGTTGGCGCGGAATCCCAAAGACGTCGTCGTCTCCTTCTACAACCATTCCCGCGGTATCCACCCATACGAGTATAACGGGAAGTTTGACAATTACCTGCAGCTGTTCATGAGGGGAGAAGGTACGGAGCCCAGCAGGGAACGTAGAATTATGCTTTTTATTTATTCCTTCCCACGAAATAACAATTCGTTCCCTCAATTTAACAATTCGTTCCCTCAATTTAATAATTCCTTCCCTCGAATTAACAATTCGTTCCCACGAAATAACAATTCGTTCCCTCAATTTAACAATTCGTTTCCACGAAGTAACAATTCGTTCCCTCAATTTAACAATTCTTTCCCTCGAATTAACAATTCGTTCCCACGAAGTAACAATTCGTTCCCTCAATTTAACAATTCGTTCCCTCGAATTAACAATTCGTTCGCACGATATAACAATTCGTTCCCGTGGGAAAATATATGACTGTAAAATATAGTCAAATAGTTTTTAAACTGAAATATTTGTGACACATAGACACATCATTTCTTGATGGTAATACACAGTGGAATCCTCTAAACCGTACACAGTTAAAGCAACCTATGACCTTATTTTGGTCATTTGTTTGGTCATTTAACTCAGGTGATAATGTCTGTTCGTGGTCGCATAGCACACAACTATGGCTCAGTATGATCACATGCCTGATTTACAGTGAAACCTCTCTAAGCCGGACACCCTGGGGACCTACCAGGGTGTCCGGTGTAGAGAGGTTTCACTGTAATGGGCATGCGCCTTCCACTTCAGTTGACTACGGCTCGTATCCGGATTACATGTACGAGTGGCAACAATACATCCGGGCCAACCCAGATTGGCCGATACACGTCATGTACTATGAGGACCTTAAAGAGGTAATTAGTGTTAGGTTTCACGAATTGTGTTTACTGTGTTTAGATGAAATACATTATGCAAGAATATTCCTTATTTTTCACATTCGGTGAATGTAGCTCTATACAGTACATGTACAATAATAAAGCACAGCCGTTGTTGGAATTTGATACTCGTCATTCGAAACCCATCTGGGCCATAAACACATTGAAACCTAGCTCGAATTTCGGGCTATCACGCAGGACGTAAATCGCCCTGTGTGACTACCATGAAATTCGGGTTAATTGCAAACCCGTTGCATCATCGAGATCCACGGTGATCTTCACTTTGTAGAACTGTCTTGAGGAGCTACAGAGGATGTGCCAATATTTGGAGGTGGACGTCAGTACAGAGCTACTGACTGATGTGGTGGCCGCTTGCAGTATCGACAAACTACGGCAGAATAAGGAGTCGAAGCTGAATGCGAGAACAAAGGCATTGTTTCACCAACTTTCAAGCGAAGGAATTAATATTATGTTCAGGAAAGGTAAATGCAACTCGCAAAGGACATTGTTCCAAACGTGGGTGGCCCATGGTCTGTTAATCTCATTATGGTCTCAGTTTGTGTGTTCGGCCCAGAACATGGGCTGTCCCATTATCAGAATAAGGATATTAATTAAATAAAAATTATCGAAAAAGACACTTGTGACACATTTTCTTTGCATTGCGTTTCGTGGTTGTGTCATCGACTGTGACTGCCACGGTATAACACAGTTGACATCACTGAATAAGCACCTTAAACTACACATGGATTATTTGTATATTTCTGACGCGTCAGCTTCAGCAACAGGAGCTCAGTTGTCTGACGGTCCTCTATTATGCTCTATCCTCTACAAATTTCCACCCTCCGCCAATCCCAAGCCCAATGTCACAAAAATTTAAATTTCTTATGTCTGTTTCCTTTCATTAAACTTAAAGCATGCACATTTTTGGATTGCTTTACCGTGTCATGCTTGATTTTTCACAAGCAAATTGTCATGTGATTATGTTATGATCAAATGCCTCGGCAGACGTGACAGTTAATCCGGACTATCGTGTCAATATTCTATTGTACCTCCAGGTCAGATAGGCGACTGGAAAAACTGGTTCAAGGTCAGCCAAAGCGAGACGTTCGACGATTGGTGGGCCGCACAGACACGTGACCTTGACATGTTCACGTTCAGATATACATCGTCCGACGAGTAGATCCGAGTCCATTTATATCTAATTTGTAAATTCGTTCGGCCAGTACATCACCGCCTGTGCTAATATTGCCAATATTTGTCATGTTTTTTTATTTCAAAATGCTTGAATATTGTGCTTGAAATCAAGCAGCTTGATTGTCTGAGACTGATCTGTGCTACAGCTCAGCCTCAACCAATGAAACTGCTTGATTGTGAATTGCGATTGCCAATAGATGTCAGAAACGTTGACATCTGGGCAAGATTAACGCCAGCGGTTGTTTAATATATAATACATTGTACAGTTAATAACACATTCTATTAACCGGAGGTTTATATATCAGAATATCCCAGACTCGACTAGGGTCTTTTGCTACGTGTTTCTGACTGGAGAAACAGTTTAAAAACGCCCGCGCGACTCCTAAAATAGGCCAAAAGGGGCATTTCCGCGCGGCGTCCGGTCGGACGCTGCCCGATTTATACGGGCTCCGCTGCGATTTTTAGGAGTCGCACGGGCGCCGCGGACGTGAAAACCTGACTCCCAAATCTGCGATTTTCCAAGCGCGATTTTAGGTCGTGGCAAGCCCGTAGACAAGTCGCTAGGGTCCCGCCTGGTGGCCTGGCGGAAACCGGCCGCTGATCTGGCGGTCTCCTCAAGAATTTGAAAACACATCTATGTATACTCGAGGCGTGGACGCCGGACGGAATCCCAACATCAATCGCCAGTCGCCCGGCCGGCGTCCTGTCGGAGGCCAGCCGGGCACCGCAAGGAGCCCTACCGATATGTCGACTGATCGGCCAGTGCCCGCCAGATTATCTAGCGGGGTCCGACCGACACCCTGGCGTGCGTACGGTTTCCACTGCGATCCAATGTTCCACGGGCACCTCACAGACCCCGGCTAATATGCGAGAGCACACGTGGCAGACATGAAATTCGCACGACTCGTCCACGGGCTCTAAATCCCCCGGCGACTCATGCGATTAGAAAAATCGTGCGGGCGCCGGATGATATGTGAGAGCCGCTTAAATGATGCATACGAGACACGCCATGTGATTTTATACCTACGGGCATCTGCGTAATGTTTATGTTCTGCCCAGATCATTGCATGGGGCAGATAGATAACGAAGTCATAGTCCAATACATAGTTGCTTTAATGCGCTGGTACGACTCGTAAGGAATTATTGGACCTGGAAACATACAAAGGACAATTTTACAAACTGAGCACATGCATGTAGTCTAGGTCGGAGCTTGAATAGTGATTTAAACACCTATGATCCTTTTAAAATTATACAATAGTTTTGATATTAAAGTTAACCAATCGATGTAGAAATTAACAGGACATTCTTAAGGATGTGACCACTGCGGTTGTATTATCCAAAACATGGCATATATGGTACTAAATATACGCTAAATCAATCTAAACCTGGTCTTTAAAAAAATGTGTGTGATGACGTCATACCACAAATAACTTATTGTAGGGTGCATATTTCGCACATAGAAACCTCATTATGAACGTAATCTATACCAAGACATATGAAAGGCATGAGACATATGTAATACTTATGAAACAAATCGGAAACTTACACTTATTGGGCTTATTACGAGTGTGGGAACTGATTTTAGGATTGATTTGCTGGGCTTCAGTGCGTCGAAGCAAATGGAATGCAATACATCAAGGGGAGTAACTGCGGTTTTCTATCGCAACATCGTACTCTAACTAGTTCGTCCCTTATACAAATAGATACAAGCCTGCTGTTCCAGCACAGTTTACAAAATTTACAATATTTTCCGTAAATGGCGTCAGAAGATGACATTTTCAGAGTATATACAGACTATGTGTCAAATTTTGACTTTATTTATGAACAATATTGTAAATTTTATAAACGTATTTGATGAAAGTACGCAGATGTTTGAAGTACACAATCACATGGCGTGTCTCATATGGTGAACAATAACAATTACTCTGGTTGTCCGGCTCGTGCAATCGGTAACGACCGCGCTTCTCACCAATCCGACCCCGGGTTCGATCCTCGACAGGGGCAATATTTGAGATGGTACGGTGGCCGCCAGATCGGACAAGTGGGATTCCTCCGGGTTCTCGGGTTTCCTCCCACATTAATGACCGCCATTATGCCTTCATCTGTGCCAACGAACACATTTGTATAAGTGCTCTCGCTCTTGTTTGTAATCGTTGTAGCATAAATAAAGTTTACTGTGGTTTTCAATAAATGGTCTATTTCAAGTGTACAACGAGTCGTTCAGATCCCGCACGTCCCAATTGTTTTCAACACCACAATAAACGCACCTGCCCATGTGACATTTGCGTAAAGCACTTGGTATCGGATATGTGCAGGCAGTGAAACAGAATTAAGAAAGAAAACGGGTTTGCCAGAAATGTATCGTTATCATGTTGAATCATAAACACGGCCTACTAAGTATTATAATGATACTTAAAGGCCCAACTGGGATATAAAAGCCACCAGATGGCGCTGGGCAGGCTTTTTGATAATTTTATGCATGCTTCACTTCAGGGACACATTTTCAGATATTTTAGAAATACCACTGAACAAATAAGTACACTATTTCACACAGACATAGACAATACAACTTTGAAAGGTTTAGACAAATTTGGATTTAAGAAAAAAAATGTAAATGTGCTTTTGAAGTAATACAATGTACTCAACTGACAACTGATTCAAACTTGCCGGGCGGAGCGTAGCTGTTACATATGTAATTCATGCATAGAGCTGAGTTCATGACCCGACATTGTAAACAACCCCACGTGTTTAGTGATAACGCTAACAGCTATAACTGCCTGTATAGTCAACATCAGACAGTGTGCCAGCCGCACAACTTTGATTTTGGACATTAATATCAAATTAAATGTGTGGTTGGTATGCACATAACAAGGTGAATGAAACAAAACTATGGTTTAATAGACCAGCAAGAGAAATATTTCGCCTAGAACTTGATACAGTGGCTGTGAAAATGCAGTATATACTAATTATAAACAGCATATACTCGGGTTAGTATGCACAGTCACAAAACAGCATGTATGTGCAGTCTGATCTGGAATTTACATGACTACATGAATTCAAGTTTGCTAGCAGCCTTATCAAGTTTCCTGTATCCTAACACATACCAGTATGGCTATTTCAACACTGGTCTCTAATTAGCTGTCAGCATATATTATATCTGCAGCAATGCAGTTTAACTGGGACGGGGTTATCTGTGGAATGACATGACACAGTTACACATTTTTATAAAATACCGACTTATTACAAACACATATTCTTATATATTGGTTACTACATGTACTTACAAAATACATCGGAGATAGGAACCTTGTTCAGGTCCAGAAGCACAATATAAGGTTCACTATATATACATGACACACTCTAATTAAGTAACGGACACTGGACACGTTACGACATGCATATCCCCGGATCGGCTGGTGCATCCTCGCAGCCTCATCATGATCTACACTGTTAAGTTTGGTGGTCATTCATGGTGGCTCTAATTAATGATGTAAACTGCATCATGCTATAGTCATGTGCTATCTGATTGTGAGTTAAACTGATCAAATCACTCAATAAGCCCCACATTTACTTATTGTGTGACACATGGAAAGGTGTTTCATTCAATTTTACTTCTTTCTATTTTTAATAATTTATAAATAGCATCAAAATACTCTTTGCTTTGAAATAGTAAGCAGCAAAATACTATATAAGTTTTAACACTTTTAGTAAATTCTCAATCATTTTCCTGCACAAATAAAACATACAGTACTATTAGAGGGACTGGTATACACTGTATCATTTGTGTGTTTTATGGGACCACACATTTGATAACAAACCTACATACCATATATCTAGATACTGGTCAGTACAGAAACCCCTACACTGGCTATCCTGCAGCCCCCTCACTGTTCTACATTGGGAGCAGACGACAAACATGTGCTGCTGTTTATGTATTCTATTTATAAAGCCAGTGTATAACTGACAGGCTGGGGACGCTATCAGTAATTGGATATGCCCCTCCTACTAAATTCGGTACCAGGGCACCGATTGTTGGGCCTTTAAAGCTGGGGTCCCACATGTCAGGTTATAATATAGGGAGACAGATAGTTTTGTAAATTCTGTAGATATGACATTTTCTGGCAAAGTACACATTCATTCACCATTACACCACGTATCGATTGGCATTATAATACATTTTATATCAGACGTAAATTTCCACACTGATATCAGGACGTGTTTCATTAACTTGTTAACGGACATCACTGTTTATTATCTGTATTTATTTTGTATGTGCATTGATCATACATAGAGGATATCGAACGAGTTTCCATTTGATATGAGATTTATGAAACGAGTCACGCACAATTTATGCCATACAATTGCAGACGAGTTTCATAAATATCATATCAAAGAGAAACGAGATTGAGGTTCTGTTTATCACATGACTTCAGCCTCCAAAGAGCAGAACCTGGAACGTTTCATTGAGCAGACGTCACTGACTATTTTCGCATCTATTTTAAAATATCCTCAGATAAAAATAGTGTTAATCCTAGCACTGAAACTATGCCATATACCAGATTCCTGTTCGTTATAAACAAGTCATACTACCAAACGGGAGCTTATGCTAACATTTGCCGTAATTTTACTGAGTCACGGACGCTTCTAATGACGTTTAAAACTTGATGACGTCAACGTCAAAACATCAACGCTTTGTAACGCCATTTGGAACGTCTCTATTTTAATCATTTGACATAACGTTGGCGCATAATATGAATACGTAATTAGGGTGAGGCGGCCAGCCAATCGAATGCGCTCCAGGTGTTATTACACGTGTGTCATAACACATTTATGTAATGGGATAAAACACGAAATAACAAGGATTTCATGTGATAAATTATAATCTGCCGAAAATATTTGTTATTCAGGTGACGCATTTAATTAGTATAAATAATTAAAAATATCATGCCTCGTTTGCATATGAAAATAGCCTGATACCACCGCGAGTCACTATCAGTAAAATAAATATTACTAAATGATTATATTATCTGTATATCTGTATAGCGGGCACTCGTATAATTTTTATAACTGGTGGAATCGTGACACACTTATGCACTTATTTCATTCCTATAAAGAACTGTTTGTGCCTACTGAGTGGGCGTGTACCTTTAAGTATGTGATCATAAACCGTGCTGTAAAAAAGGTAAATCCAAAGTGTTGCCGAAAAGCTAAACTACTTCTGATTGTATAACCTAGCAATTCACGTGCCAGTGGACTTCTGAAAAGATGTATATGTCCTCCAAGCTCATGTATATATTTATATAACAATATATACAAGCCAATATTAGTATGTATGTATGTAGTCTAAAAAAGCCATTCCGGGGTATTTAAACATCAATCTAGTCCAATTTAAGAAGAATCTACAACGTGTAGCCACACACACTCATATGACTTTTCTTTAGCTTATATTTAACGGCGGCACTGGCTCTCCCAAGAATGGGAGAAAGAACAGAGGTAGATATTTTTGAGAGAAGCCGGTAATTCGTATTTACAGAGCAACTACGAATTATCGGTACCCATTTCCAGCTGGGTGAACTGGAGCAGTGTGGATGAAGTGTCTTGCTCAAGGACACAAGGACACAACGTACGCCGCTAGTCAGGCTCGAACCCACGACCCTTGGATCAGTAGTCCGACACACTAACCATTACGCCACGGCGCTCCACCACTCATATGACCATCAATATACGTTTAAATCCCCATGAATGATAACGTATCTCCATAACATATTATGCAATGTATCAACATGTTGATCTAAACAATACCACATAGCCTCTATCGAGATATATTAAATTTTGGATTTTACTATGCCATTGAACTATTGTCTACATGTCATTCTAACTACAGTATTAAGTATACGCTCGTTTACTCGAAGTCCGTCGGACTGTGATAAATACTTCGAGTAAACCGAAATTCGGCTCAACGAAATCTGAACGGGACCTTGAAGTATTGCCATACACGTTACGGGACGTAACTCCCATACGACCCTGTGACACACGGAGTTACACTTTCGCAACTATAATGTGTTTACTTGCGTTTGCCTATACACGCATGTTTGTAGTCGAACTAAGTATACGCATCTGTATTATCAGGGTGGAACAAGAAAAGACCATTCAAAGCAGTACAGTAACATTTTATTATGCTTAATAAATTACAGTTTAATTGGTGTCGAGTAAATCACCTTCAACACTTATTCAAAGTTTGTTTACACAGGCTTACACAGGTAAACATGTCTAGTCTTTAATCCGGTAAATTGGCGCCGCGAATTCGCTCTTCGAGTGCAAACTTAACCGACTTTGAGTAAACGAATGTAGACTGTATTTACGCAGACCTTTATTTACGCGTTTTCTGCCGCATTGTACCACAGTTATGCATTTTGCTGGCTCTTTGGTGTCGTCGGAATAAATATTTCTCTATTTGACAACAGGTAATGTCATTCTAATGATCAAACAACTCTATAGTCATGTACCGTGTGTACATTTATTTACTGAATGCAGAATTATATTTACATTGTATCTGTTTAGCACATACATACCCCACGTAGTCTGTAGCTAATAGACACGTCTTTGCCTCCATATACCCATATGTGGCATTGAATTCGCATACACATCCCTGTGGTTGTCTTTCAAATGTATTACACCGCTGATGGACACTCATATTCCATTACTATAGCAACCAGAGACGTGTATTCGAGTATATGTCATGGCCTAGCAGAGTTTGGTGTCATCGCAAGATGCGGGACCTCCTCGGGCTAAGGGTATTATCAACTATTTTTAGAAATTTAAGCTGCATTAAAAGTGTACATATAGATCCGTAAATATCACATCTCCTAATTGCAAAAGCGACCATGATCTTAAAACTGATCGACAGTCATGGTGACACTGTATATGATTAGATGTTTGGTGTATTAGTTTAATGTTTAATTAGAAGAATGAATACAGTACATGTAGTGGTTACTGTATAATTTATTACACCAATGACTGCATGAATTACATATCGTTACCATGTATTGTATTTATTTTCCAATGTTCACGACCAAGGGTTAATTTAAACTAGATTGGTTAGTAAGCGAGGCTTACGGAATACCCCCCGCGTGGGCCCAGGTACCCCTAAAATATGTAAAAAAATCCAAGTGTGTGGGCTTGTGACCTTGACTCTGGGCTTAGCAGGAGCGGCATGAATGTGAATTTGTCACAGGGTGGTAGAGGTCCATTGGAGCAATGCGTGTGTGAAATGTGAAGCAGATCCGAGCAAGGAAATAGAAGTTATAACCAATTTATCTGATGTTAAGTTTTGTAAAGAGACTCGAGATCAGCGGGAATTTGTCACAGCATGATAGTAGAGCCTTAGAGGAATGCATGCATGAAATATTAAGAATTTTCGATGAAAGAAATAGAAGTTATGACATATTTCTCTGATGTTAAGTTTTGTAAAAAGACTAAGTATGTGACCTTGACCTTGGGATCAGCGGGGGTTGGACGGTCGTAGATTTGTCACAGCATTATAGTACAACCTTAGAGGAATGCGCAAGTGAAATATTAAGAATTTTCGATGAAGGCAATAGAAGATATAACTTATTTCTCTGATGTTAAGTTTGTTAAAATACTAAGTATTTGACCTTGACCTTGGGATCAGCAGGGGTTGGACGGTCATGGATTTGGCACAGCATGGTAGTAGAGCCTTACAGGAATGCATGTGTGAAATATTAAGCATGTTAGATGAAGGAAATAGAAGTTATAACATATTTCTCTGATGTTAAGTTTTGTAAAGAGACTCAGTATTTGACCTTGATCTTGGGATTAGCTGGGGTTGGACGGTCGTGGATTTCGCACAGCATGGTAGTAGAGCCTTACAGGAATGCATGTGTGAAATATTAAGCATTTTAGATGAAGGAAATAGAAGTTATAACAATATTTCTCTCATGTTAAGTTTACGGACGCACGCACGCACGAACGGACGGATAACCTGACTCCAGTATACCCCCACTACTCGTTGCGGGGGTATAATTATTGTCACATGTTAAGACATATGCGGGATGCTTAATATGGGAGAAAGCCATGCAAGTTTGCAATAAGCATACCCATACCATTCATGATACCATACTACATACTGCCTTGGCCAATGATCATCATGCTCGCTTAATTCATTGTGAGATGTGTGCTCTTTAACATTAATAACATTGTATTCCTTGTCAACAGTCAATCCATTTTGGACACACTTAGAAACAGTTCTTCAATATACATCCGTATTTGTCTTTGAAAATAAGCAGAATATCACACTCTACACATAACAATTTTAGTTGTTTAAATACTGAAAACTGCAGCTTCATCATCAATATTATTGAACATCTGATCATTTTGGCGGCCATTTTGAAGATATAATTATAACATTGTATACCTGGATATGTATATACTATCAAATGATTTGATTTGTATACATCACACTGGTATGTATACATGTAATAGGTGTATGAAATGCTGTTTATAACAACTCCATACAGTAAAGAATAGAACAAAATAAGAACATGTTGGCGTCCATTTTGACTGTTCTGACAATTGTGGAAGGATATTGTCTCATTATCTCCTGTATTTTCCATTTATTTGTGAGGGAAAGCAATGTATATGTGTTTCAACTGTATTAATGTCTGCATTTGTTCGTAACAGCACACGACTCGCAGAAAAATGTTGTAAAACAGCCTATTTCGGCAGCCATTTTGAAATATGTTGCCATTTACGGATGTAATTAAATGTAAGATGTATTCTAAATCATTTTACATTCATATTGTGACTTAATTATAACAATTTACCCTGTTAATATTGAACAGACAGAACGTTAACAGTCCTTAATAAAACAATATAATACTGTTCGGCGGCCATTTTGTAAAATGGCCGCCATTTGTTCATCCAGCGGCTTTTTGAGCGCACATAACCAGGATTGATAGACAATAGGTTACTGAATCTGAAAATCATACTCACCAAAGATCCCACATGGGGGGGGGGTTTATTGCTGGCTCAAGGTCTATTATGTTTGAATTAACAACTCCATTTGTGGCTGTGACTGGAGAAATTTGACTTATGGGTTTGCGATCAGTGTATATTTAGATCAGCCTGTGCATCCGCACAGTCTGATCAGGATATACACTGTTCGCCATTCCATGGAACAAACTGCCAGCATGCTTCTAACAAGTAATATAGATCGTTGTCAGGCTACAGGAATGTGTGATTCGATCACGAGCGACACTGGTCACAAACCCATAAGCAGTCATCACAGTCGCATTTTGTGATAGCAACAGTCTGTTATCCTGGATTTTCTATGTATGATATATCGTATGTTCTACGTCTCATTGTCAGTTCTTTGTCAAATACCAGAAGATGTGAAACTGATTGCTGGCACACAAAGATTGGCCACTACATGTGCATATAGGCTACAGTTACAAGGCAGTGTTCACATATAGGATGTACATATATTCCAACCCATTTCTTATGATGATCATAAGTCTCATATGTCCATAAAGGTACGTGCCCACTCACTAGGCAAAACATGTTCTTTATAGGAATTAAATAAATGTACAATTGTGTCACTATTCCAACAGTCCTAAAAATTACGAGTGCCCGCTATACAGATATAATCATTTAGTAATATTTATTTTACTGATACTGACGCGCGGTGATATCAGGCTATTTTAATATGCAAATGAGGCATGATATTTTCTAATTATTTATACTAATGAAATGGGTCGCCTGAAAAAATAATATTTTCGACAGATTATAAAGTATGATCATTGGACATCAAAAAATATATACAGAGAATAAATAGTAAAGTTCGATAACATTTTAAGGAAACACTGTTATCGCCCCTGCAATCAGTGTGGAAATTTACGCCTGCTATAAAATGTATAATAATGCCAATCAATACGTGGGGGTAATGGTGAATGGTGTTTAATTTCCCATGTTTGCCAAAAAATGTCTCAGATGATGTCTGATATAAATAACATGTTGTGTCTTCTGAGTAAGTAAGTAAGTAATGTCTTTATTTATAGAAGAAGCTCAGTTGGCCTAGCCAATCTTCCCTGAGATCATCTATCTATGTACAAGTACACGTATATTTAACAAATAATAATGATACCAGTACATGTAAACATGAGTCACAATGTAACAATCGCATGATGAAACCGTACATGAGTATTAAATTAAGAGCTAATCATGTTGAGTACTTGTATGAACATGTACTATGTGTCGCTCTTAAAATCTTCCACGGACTTGGCAGTTTTAACATACACTGGTAGATCATTCCATATTTTGGCTCCAGAATAGACGATGGTTGTTGACCTATATAGGTCAATATTAACTTTTGGTAGATATATATTTTTATCTGTTGACCTTAAGTTTAACCCATGAATTGCTGTTGTTTGTTTAAATGCATTGTTTAGATAATTTGGGCATAAGTTATTCATGCACTTAAACATTTTAATTGCTTTTTGATATTTTATTCGGTCTTTTATTTTCATCCAATTAAGTTCCTTAAAAAGTTTGTCGGAGAGGTAGTCTATAGGTCTATCCAAAATAATTATTGCTGCTTTCTTCTGTACTTTAAGAAGTTTAGAGAATGACTCGATACTGCAACTTCCCCAAACAGATGCACAGTAGTCGATATGTGGTAATATGTATGAATTAAAGAATAGTATTCTGCTAGGTTTCGTTAGGTACTTTTTTATTCTGCACAAAAGATATAATAATGATTTGCATTTTTTGACAATGTTTTTTACCTGGGTTTGCCATGATAAGGATTCGTCTATGTGAATTCCAAGTAGCTTTTGACAGGATGTTTGCTGAAGCTGCATATTATTAAAGATTATAGCTGAAAGATGTTCTCTATTAGATTTAAGTTTGAGTTTAGTTGATAGGATAATTGACTTGGTTTTATCAATATTTACTGACATAGCATTGACTCGACACCAGTAGCCTATTTCACCAACATTGCAAAGTATACTTTGAGGGAATAATCATTTATTTTTCCTGAAATGCATTATTTCATATAGAACTAACAAATGCATATATTTCATGATTAAAAGTATGCAGAATTATTATACTGAATGTATTACATTATCACAGCCAAATTGGCTGTGATAATGTAATAAATTCAGTATAATAAAAATTAATAAATGTATCCTAAAATTGAAAATTTATCCCTCAAAGTATACTTTGCTAGAAAAGTATACTTTGCAATGTTGGTGAAATAGGCTATAGGACTCAGCCAGGTCATAATTGAGGTGTGTTGCTACTGCATCTGTGGATTTCGCAAATGTGGTCAGTGTACTGTCACCAGCAAACATGTCGGTACAGCAGAAATTTGTACACAATGGTAGATCATTTATATATATTAGGAATAGTATTGGTCCTAGCACTGATCCCTGTGGAACTCCAGATTGTATAGTAAGTGGACTTGAGAGCTTACCTGGACAGATTACCTGTTGGGAGCGGTTATTTGAGTATGAACTAATCCATGTTACCTCATTTGTACCAAATTTGTAGCGAGATAGTTTCTTAACAAGGATTGAATGATTTACAAGATCAAACGCCTTTGATAAATCTAGAAAAACAGTGCCCACAATATTTCCTTGGTCAATGGCTGTAATCCAGTCATCTGCTATTTGTATTAAAGCTGTTTGACATGCGTACAGTAAGTGATAAGTTTCTAGGAATCTTTGAATGGAGATAGTAACATGCTTTTCTATAATTTTAGATAAAATGGGTGTAATTGATATAGGTCTATAACTTTTATTGTCATGTTTGCTGTTTCTTTTGTGTATTGGGATAATTGTGGCTGTCTTCAGTTTATTTGGAAATATACCTGTATTTAAGCTCAGGTTAACATTTTTTCTAACACGGGGGCGACTACTTGTGGCACCATTTTCAAATAGTTAACTGATATGTCATCAAGTCCTGTCGATTTAGATGAATTTAGTTATTTAATTCGTTTTGATACTATTATTTGAGGTATACGAACCTCAATAATTTCTCGGGAAGCAATGTTTTCCAGTCTATGTTCTTCCGGAATTCCGTGTGACGTCATCTCATTGTAATGATCTTTTTGGTTGGTTTTCTTATCTTCTTCCCGGTATATGCGCGCTGGCGACTTGCCTTCCGCGGTTATCGGCCAATCATATGTTGTGTAACAACGACGGTACGTTTAGCGATGACGTCATCGGCGAAGCCCACGGTGATTGGAAAACATGGCTTCCCGAGAAATGATAGAAATGTCTGTGCGATTAAATTGTCTGTCGTGACGCACAGGACGGGTATAAATGTAGGTTTTATCAAATGTTCGATTGGAAACAATGTTTTCTCTATGCAAAATGTTTCTTAACTGGCCGGGACGACGTAAAAGTGTATTTTGAACCCGATGTTTACTCCTTTATATAGCAGTATTGGTCTCGGAAATGTGTCAGTTCTTTCACTACCTAGCAATGATGATCATTTTTTTAAAACAAAACAATCGATAGCTCGAAAACGCGTTGACATAGCGCATCGGGGAATATATCGTTGTGGAATACTAATATATGGGGGGAGTAAACAAAAAATAATTTAGCTTATTTTGTTTCTTCATTTATTGATGCTTTTATGCATATTTAATGTATTTATAGACCTCGGTCCATTACTTCAACCTGTGCATTGAACCAGTTATTGTTAACAGATGGTGGCCTATACATATACACTATCGAGATTGGTTTTTGCTTGCTGAATTTTAACTCAAGTAACATAACTGCAAGTGTATCAGATTCCAGGTCATGCCTCCGGACCGCCGGTATATCCTGGCTGATATATACAACTAAGCCACCTCATAAACTATGTCTGTCTTTCCGGTGAATATTATAATTGTCTATCAACAGTTCACTATCACTAGTTTCGTTATTTAAGAACGTTTCACAAACACAAAATATATCCAGCTGTTTGTTTTGATTAAATATAAACTTCAGCTCATCTAGTTTAGGATATAAGTAATGAATATTTAAATGTGCTATGTTTAATCCCTTTTTTGAAAACAAAGATTTAGAACATGAAGGAGATTATTGTTGATGATTTATAAATCTTGCATTAGAAATACATGTATCATTGCGTGGTTGCAGGATCTGTGTACCTGTGCTATTTACGTTATCAAGACGATCATGCACATGCATACTGGTTGTTGAGTTAATGTATTCAATGTCGTTAGTCTCACGTACAGGCACATGCATGTCCTGGTTAATACCTTTTTGATATTCATTATTTATAATCACACTTCCATAATTTCCACTTACCGGTACATGAACAGTCGCATTAATAAAAGTGTTAGCGTTATATAAGGAGTCAGCTAGTCATGAATCAAATATTATTTCCCCACCATTGCTCGTACTGTATATGATCGCCATTTGTGCTGCAAACTAATAACTCTCCTAGTACGATTGAGTCCACAGATTGTGCTGCATATCCCTGGGGTTTTGGTACGGGCTCCATCTGTTTATGTTCGGTTGGTTGCTGTACATTCTTCTCTGATTGTTGTTGTACCACGGCGGTGGGTAGTACGGCTGTGGGAAATACATCTGGCCATTGTTCTCCTCCCTGGTAGCTACCCATTCTGAGTGGGCATGTACCTTTAAGTGAATGATGATGCGAGAAATCGGCACGAATGCCTTTTGAACGAGCGTATGTTTAGAGTGTGATGCTGCATACCTTGGCAGACGGTAAGTATCTACATTGTTTGCCAGTTATGTAATGTATCTTTTTCAGTTTAAATTCATAGATGATCTGTAGCCTATTTCACCAACATTGCAAAGTATACTTTTCTAGCAAAGTATACTTTGAGGGAGAAATTTTATGATAAATTTATTAATTTTTATTATACTGAATTTATTACATTATCACAGCCAATTTGGCTGTGATAATGTAATAAATTCAGTATAATAATTCTGCATACTTTTAATCATCAAATTATGCAGTCGTTAGTTCTATGTGAAATAATGCATTTCAGGAAAAATAGTCCCTCAAAGTATACTTTGCTAGAAAAGTATACTTTGCAATGTTGGTGAAATCGGCACCTGGTCATTTTGACATGGGTTGCACATATAAATAGACGGTTCTGTGTTTTAATACTACTACTAGAGGTAACAGGTGCTATCATATGTGACTTATGTCCAGTAAAGTAAATGAGACAATTTTCATGAAAAATGTTTTCACAAACTGTGATATTTTTCGTGAATGACATCAAATGTTGGCGGAATTAGATTTGCTCCGACAATATCACAGCTTCTGTACACGTTTTCATGACAAATCTCGCGTCTGCTGAGGTACCAAATTGAGTTTGCGACCGCAATAGGCATATTTAGAGCTAGCAATAAATAATTAGAGCTAGCTCTAAATAATTTGAAAAGTTCTATACATCAGTTGGAGCTAGCTCTAAATATTTAAAGCTAGCTCTAATTAATTATTTAGAGCTATCAATAATTATTTGAATTTATGTAGATTTGGCGTTCTGCATGAACTCAAATAATTAATGCTAGCTCTAAATAATTAATGCTAGCTCTAAATAATTAATGCTATTATTTAGAGCTATCAAAACTCATTTGAGTTTATATAGATTTGGCGTTCCATACAGATCAACCTGCGCATCAGTACATACACATCATTGGCTCATTAACGAACGTGTATATAGAGAATAGTAGGTTAGTGCCGTGAATGGGAAAAATATCCGGCAAGAATTTCTTTATTTCTCATCAGAAGTATATGTTGTGACCACTCATTTGAACCGTCTCGCCGAGACGGTTCAAATGAGTGTGACCACTCATTTGAACCGTCTCGCCGAGACGGTTCAAATGAGTGGTCACAACATATACTTTGGTTCAGAAATAAGGAAAATAGATAGAGAATAGTAGGTTAGTGCCGTGAATGGGAAAAAATATCTGGCAAGGCTCAGGAAACGGGATGGGCGAGGCTCTGCCGAGCACATCCCGTTTCCGTGCCGCGCCAGATATTTTCCCCATTCACGGCACTAACCTACTATTATATTCATCCCGTCAACATAACAAATAGCTCTAATATGCAAAAAATAACCCCAGCCGCATCTCCAAATCGTATTGACATGATATCAAAATGTTTCACGGGGATAGCTGGGGATACGCATATTCAAACATGTCGTAAGGCCCTTTGCCCAGCCGGGTATGTCATATTTCATAAACATGGTGCGACTTATCAAGGACTATGACATTCGTGTGACTATACATGTATATTTACAGATTAAATAAATACTGCACACGACATGAAGTATTTTCCGTTCATCATATCTCGTGTCTGCATAATGTCACGATATCGTTTACGGTTGTTGTATCTTCGTGTCGTCCCATGTAAAGTAAATGGAAATAAAAAACACTACTCATAAACCGATAGCTACTTACACAAATAAACCATATATATGTGTTTATTAAAGGTACATGCCCACTCAGTAGGCACAAAATGTTCATTATATCAGAGACATCATCTGAGACATTTTCTGGCAAAATAAACATTCATTCACCATTACCCCATGTATTGACTGGCATTATTATACATTTTATATCAGACTTAAATTTTCACACTGATATCAGGGGTGATAACCGTGTTTCCTTCAAATGTTAACGGACATTACTATTTATTCTCTGTATTTATTGATACCACCGCGCGTCACTATCAGTAAAATAAATATTACTAAATGATTATGTCGGTATAGCGAGCACTCGTAATGTTTAGAACTGGTGGAATAGTTACACAATTATACACTTATTTAATTCATAATAAGAACATGTTGTGCCTACTGAGTGGGCATGTACCTTTATGTCTTTATGTAGACGCTGCCAGCAAGGAAATCACAACATATGCTACAGTTAGAAAATAATAAGCACATTTTGGTGTTTACATTTACAATTTGGCTTATACACACCTGTGTAGAGACGTACATGTACATATACATGTTCTACATCAAAATTGGTCTGTTATCTGGATATTACAGGTGTGGCTGCATTTTTATTGGTAACAGTATCTGCATAAAAACTTATTGATCGCATCCGTATGATGTATTTATGTAAGTAGCTATTGTTTTATTAGTAGGGTTGTTTATTAGATTTCCATAGACTTTACATGAGGTACAACTACCTTAACACCATTGTGTGTTTTACTCAGAAGTATATTATATATATTCAAGATAAAAAGTTGTGTCCCCTCTGTTAAATTACAGCCTGTTAGTGGAAACACGGATAGCCCGTACATGTCCGTGTCTAAAAGTTGGTAATCATAAATCGACTAGATATAGTCTTCTCTAAATATGAACATAAAGCTATGGGACAAAATTTCCCCATGTTAAATCCCCATAGACATCTTCACTCCGTGAATCTGTTTTCGAATAAGTAGAATTTTGTTCACGTTCCACGTTTAGCTTAACTTTTCTGACACAGTTTCATTTGTCTTATTTTCCAGACTGGCAGGAATCGGGGGGCCGTTTCACTAAACTTCCTACGATTAAAGTGTTCGTAAGTGCAAAATTATGATAGTCTGTAAATTTCCCATTAGCAACGTTTTCTTGTAAATAATTATTAGATTTACATTTATTGAGCATATACTGTACATATATGTAATATGTACGGTGTTTAGTACTGCCGAACTACCATGGGACCCGGACTTCGCGTATATACAGTGGGCTTTTGGCGATTTTACATCTTCATGACCTATATTATTGGAATCCGACGGATGACACACTTTCACACTTGAGAATTTTTCATATTCCAAGATGGCGTCCAAAATGAATGGCTGCCCAAAACAACAAAACAAACATATTTGTGTAATGTAGTATATACTGCATTTAGCATGCACTGTGGGCGATAGATATATGTTTTATAATACAAATTACATTCAATATGGCCGTCAATATCGTACCTAATTTCTCACAATGGCGTTAACAAGATTCAGTCTGCGTTGCAAATTCAATGTGTGTATTTTAATAGACATTGGGCTTCATTTTGCATTTTGTATAATGTATTTACTTATAAGTTACTGACCCGTATGCTAATTAAGTGGTGTTCAAGATGGCCATCACATTAATATGAGCATTAATATGTGATTAGTTTATATTTATCTCTGCTCTGCCAAACACAAAATACAATAGGAGTTTTAGTTCTTGACCGGGGCCGTATGTGGGATAGTATGGTGGTCGCCAGACCGGAAAGTGGGTTTTCTCCGGGTACTCCGGTTTCCTCCCAAATTAAGGATCACCCTAATGCCTCCCACGAAAACATATGGGCCGCGCTCTGTGAAAACCAGCCTTAATGACAACATTTTCAATTTGCACTTGTTTACATTTTTTGATGCGAACACCTTTCAAAAACAATTTGGTGAAGATAAAATGCAAATATGTTTCATATGTTTTGTTTTATCTCACTTTTTGTAGCACCATGTGAATCACGCATGGAAAAAAAGTAACGTCATCGAGAAAATGACGTTGTTGAAACGCTGACGTTTGTACAATGCAACACAACAGCCTACAGTAGAAATGCGTGTTCATAGACGTATTGCTGTAAACTGTATATGCTGATAAGTTGCACTAAATGTATCTACACTTGTTTGTACGTATACTATCAAACATTGAACAGAATAAAACTATAATATGTACCTGTAGTGAACAAACCAAACGCACCACAATCAATGTTAAATCTATAATTACTAAATAATAAAACATTTTTGGCCCAGTGTCAACATGATGCGATATGCCAGGAGCCGCGTAATTAGCACTACCATAACTTTTCTCTGTGATACGATTATTTTTCTGACAATTTCCGAATTGTATTTTATGTTGATTTTCGAAATATTCGACGGTGAACCAGTAAATCAAATGAATTAAGACGTAGGCCAAGTTCTATCCGTGGCTAATTTTATCCAGAACACGTTTCACAGTTAATGAGCCAACTGTTTACATTTTCTTTAATAAAAGTAACGGTTGTGGTCACACTTTCACCTAGAGCGGGGCCGGGTCTGACCGGCCGTCGGCACTAACCGTCCCTCTCCCCCCACCCCCCGCCCCATCAGTAAAAACGCTTAAACCTAAGTTGATATCTTATATTGCGCATGTACATTTCCTCGTGAGTTTTAAATTTGCGACAACCAGTGCAGAAAGTATTGCCAATACGAATTAAATCGTTTTCCATAGAACGACATCTGTAAACCAAAACCTTTCATAAATATGACCATGCAATATGTAGTAGATCTACGTCACACATAATTAAGTCATGAACACATGAATGCAGATTTACCCGAATGTGTCTACATTTCGAAAATCGACATTATGTTCTTTATATCAGAGACATCATCTGAGACATTTTCTGGCAAAATAAACATTCATTCACCATTGCCCCATGTATTGATTGACATTATTATACATCTTATATCAGACGGAGATTTCCACACGGATATCAGGGGCGATTACCATGTTTCCTTAAACTATTAACGGACATTACTATTTATTCTCTGTATTTATTTTTTGATGTGCAATGATCATTGAAATTATACCATGCCTCATTTGCATATGAAAATAGCCGGATACCAACGCGCGTCACTATCAGTAAAATAAATATTACTAAATGACTATAGTCTATACTTGTATAGCGGCCACTCGTAATCTTTAGAACTGGTGGAATAGTGACACAATTATACACTTATTTAATTCCTATAAAGAACAGATTGTGCCTACTGAGTGGGCATGTACCTTTAAGACTGGCTTGTCACGTTCAAATGAAAGTTAGCGTTACTCATCAAAATGATTCGATGGTTCGATATTCAAGTTGTAAATACATGTATATCTGATGGTGGTCACCAGATAGGATAAGTTTGTTTTCTTTGAGTATTCCGGTTTCAACCCAAATTAAGAAACATGCAGACGCCTCCATCTACGCCGACTACAATTGTTCTCGCGTTTGTTTGTAATTGTTATATAAATATATAAATAAAGTTTAAAACAAATATTAGCATTATGATTACATAACACTGATTTTGTTATGTGACAGTGTTATCTAAACATACCGATCGTATGGTTATTTAGTTTCAAATGTCATTTTACAAGTCGCCCATATAATATATTATACAAATCATAAATGCAATATGCCCATTTGTATAAAAAATAATGGACAAAATTACTACGTATTTCCTTGAAGGAAACCGAATAAAAAAAATGACAACTATCTGAACCACTATGAAAACAACTGTACAATTCTACCACGCATATCCAACATTTATACAATAGTTGTGAGCCGCAAAGCGTACGGCTATAAATAGGACAACTTAATTAAAATGACGCAACAATTTCAAGTGTCAAAATCCGACGTGACGTTGGTAAATGTATGCGTAACTTTGCGACGTCATTTTCAGCCTTTCGTGACGTTGTCATTAAGGCTGGTTTTCACAGAGCGCGGCCCATTTGTATAAGTGCACTCGCGTTATAAAATGAAGTTTAAATATCAGCTTGATACTATCTAGTTACCCTATGTTGTTCACATTTGATATTTTTGAATTTAGGTTAAAGTTTTTAAGATCCCTATATCTCTGAAACCGCCGCCAATTCACTCGAAACTTCACATGTGTGTTTATCATTATCCGTATGTTCATTTTATGCACAACCCATGCGGCACCTGTGCCCAATGTCAAGCAAGGTCAAATTACTTTCAAATGTACCTTTAATTTTTTTTAAAGTTTGACCCTCACATACGTCTTTGGCATTTTGTATGTGACAGTTGAGTCTGGTTATGCCCCTTAGGATTATTCGTATTCCTATTTTAATGGAAGGGGCCAAGTGACTTATGGTGTGGTATGGACCGGACACCAGGTCAGGTCTAATATCAGGTCTGAATATATTTGTTCTCGATGTAAATATTCCGTTCTGATTTTGGGATTTTCCCCCCAATGCAGCAGGTTAAAATGGGTTCGACCCCGTTTGCCCGGCATTACATGACCTTTGCTGTTGATAGGCCGTTATACACACGTGTACTTCTACTAGTTATACGTGTAATTCGGTACGGGAGATGACGTACAATGTATGTTGATAACAAAGCACCCAAACCACCAGATATATCGAAATAACCCATAAAACACCGATATATGAATCGTTTTTCAAGAACCTGTGGCTGTGACTGGAGAAACGAGGCTTATGGAAATGTTTGTACGAGTAGCTAACGATATGTGAACGCACTATTGCAGCTTAATACAATATTATGTTGCTTGTTCAATGCCTGTCGGGGGTGGAGAGGGGGAGGGGGTACTACATGAATGGCGATCAGTGCAATGAGCATGCGCAGTCTGATCTGTGTCTACACTGGTCGTAAATACAATACGCCTTTTGCACACAAGGTGTGTCCGTTTGTACTTTGATTTTCGATTAAAATGGGACACGTCTGACACTGATCAACAGCTGCAATAAACCCGCACTTGCAACGTAAATTTGTGTTATCCCGTCAACACAGTGCGTATGTGCCGTGAAACACGGTGCCGTGAAACATTTTTGATATCCTGTCAACACGACCTAATCACCGTGTATGAATATATGCGGTGATTGGGTCACTTTTTTGCATTTTAAAGACATTTGTAGGTGTTGACGGGATAAATAGAATAGTAGGTTAGTGCCGTGAATGGGAAAAAATATCTGGCGCGGCACGGAAACGGGATGTGCTCGGCAGAGCCTCGCCCATCCCGTTTCCTGAGCCTTGCCAGATATTTTTTCCCATTCACGGCACTATCCTACTATTCTCTATATTTCTGTCTGGTTGTCGTGTACGGGGATTATCATGGATCGCCTGATTGCCATATTTTAAAAAAAAACGAACCACCTACCTCAAAGACAGTGAAGTCGAACAGTTATACAATCGTCACTACATTCAATTAATTGTCCGTAATGTTGCACCTACCATATGTATGGACAGTGTGAATTCCATGTTTATGATCACCAGACACGGAGTGTTCCATTCAACAGCATTAACACAAGAGTATGGGGATTTATTACTATTTAATATTGTATATAGTCATCGTGAAGCATGTAACAAACAAAATACTAGTACATGACTTTATTCTCGCGAAATCCGTTGTAAATTGCAATACAAGGGGCGGGGAGGGAGTCTTCTCTCTGTGCACTTTATACACACAATTTCCCTGATGCACACTTTATCATGTGACAAGTTCACCTTCCTCGCTACTAACTTTACATTTTCCGCAACTTTTTACTGTGATTATCCATTGATATATACATAATCCGTTATAACATGGGCATCTACAACTAAGTAAGAAGCCAAAATCAGTCGAAATAGTATGATTTTCAAGAGTGATGTCTACTTTACCACGCCAATTTCAAACTTTGTTTTCAAACTTTGTCGAAGCGTTTGGGAAACTGGCTGGAAAGATCAGGAAACGGCCAGCAGTCGTGGATACTACACACTTTCGCGGATTATGTACGCATTATTTAATCAAAATCGGTGAAATAATAAGAAAGTTATGACGAATACAATTTGGAATCGATGCCAAAACACAGGTTTTTCTTCACACATACCCAAAACGCGCACCTGCACACATCTTGATACGCCTCCATGTTCTGATTATTAATATTTATGACCTACGCACTTTGGAATTCAATTCTCTCTTGCCCAGCGTTTGCACTCCTGCAAATTTATTTAAGTAAATCTGGTGAAGCCATTTTTTTTCTATTACCACGAATATGATAAAATGAAATCAACCTGAAAACTAGACATGATAGTACCACATGCTATGTTCCTACAGGTTAAAGCAGCTAACCCATGGAAACCCATTTTCGCTCTATTTCTTCCCAATTTTCATTCTGCAAACCAATATAGGCTGTAGTACATGTATATATCAAATTAATGTTTGATAAATAGTTTAAATAACAAAATGCGATAACAGCCGAAGTTACGTTTGAATGAGGTTTAATTTCGTACTAATATTATTTGCAATTTTGCATTTTGATTTTGTTTTTGTTTTTGTTTTGTATTTTGCCTTAACTGTAGGTGTCATAAAGTGGACGAAAAGAGGATGCGAATTCTTGCAGTAGCAGGAAACTGGGTCATCAGTGTTGAAAGTGGTTTACTCCAATAAAGTTACGCTAACATACATTTCTAAATTATTACTGTGAAATATAGTATTTTATCTTACAAGAGAAAATGTATTTTTGAACGTTGTATAACAATGAAATACAGAAACCATCCTAGGTGGACGGAAACTGGTTGTACCTGGCTACATATTGTGTATGGTTTGCATTGATAAATCAGTACCTATTTAACAAACATGGTAAAGTATACTTATCTAGCAAAGCATACTTTGAGGGATAAATTTAAGCATAAATTTATTATTTTTTATTATACTGAATTTATTACATGATCACAGCCATTTTGGCTGTGATAGTGTAATAAATTCAGTATAATAAGTCTGCATACTTTTAATCATCAACTATATGAAGTTGTTAGTTCTACATGAAATAATGCATTTCGGGAAAAATAAATTATTACTCCCTGAAAGTATACTTTGCTAGATAAGTATACTTTGCAATTTTGATGAAATCGGCTACTGGTCACAATTCTAATTGTTATTAGCTGATAAAGCTGGTCACCATTCCAAACGATATTGGGTGATATTATGTGCTAAAGATGGTCACCATTCTAAATGGTATTAGATGTAGCTGATAAATTTGGTCACCATGCCATGTATTCTAAATGATACTAGATGATAAAGTTGGTCACCATTCTAAACGATAATGGGTGATATTATGTGCTAAAGCTGGTCACCATTCTAAATGGAATTAGCTGAGAACCCTGGTCGCCATAATTCTAAATGATACTGGGTGATAGTATGTGCTACATGTAAAGCTGGTCACCATTCTAAATGGATAGCTGATATAGCTGTTCACCATTCTACATGCCATGGTACATGTATTAGTTGATAAAGTTGGTCGCCATTCTAAATGGTATTATCTGATAACTTATCTCGTTACCTGTCCATGCATCTAAATGGTATTAGTAAACTATTGTGTGTGTGTGTTTGCTCCATGAACGATAAGGATATATGCACCAGGAAGATGTTATGACGTGCATACATGTATCTTGGCATTTTAATGAGCAAATAACCTTTCAATGGGGGCAACAGCACATTGTTTGTTTACATAAAGTAGTTTACGGACTGACTTTATAGAACATCACCAATTGTTACTTCTAAAATATAGCCCGATGCAAATAAACCATAAATATACCGACATTCTGGCAAAATGAAATGGATTGATATCATGTACGATGGAATAGCCTTATATTTCTGAACAAGATTTTCGTACAAAACTGCATTTTATAACGTTTCAGCGTCGTTTGCATTTGCGTGTGCTTTTTGTGGTTGGTGCTTATTTTATAACGGCTGTGGAAGAGTGCACGCGGGTGATTTGTAAGTTGACAATTACGGATTTTCTCTCACAGATAAATCCATGCATACACTAGTTTGAAATGTAATAAATGAAAATTATAAATGGCGGTTCCTGATCTTGGCCAGATATTTTGCTATACGTCCTTGGCAGATTATTCACAGTCAGGAATACAGTATTAAGTAATTCCTGTTCAGAAATGAGGACGATCTCGTTTCCATGCCGACTGCGATTAGATGTATAGACCAGATAATATACAGAGAAACCTCGCTAAACCGGACACCCTGCGGACCTCCATGTAAATCAGGCATTTGATTATTCCGAGCCATAGCTGTGCGATCACGAACAGGCATTATCACCGGAGATAAATGACCAAGAAACCCATCAACATCATGATCACATATGTTTCTTGTTGTCCGGTTTAGAGAAGTTCCACTGTATTTATTTTATCCCGTCAACACAGTGCGTATGTGCCGTGAAACACGGTGCCGTGAAACATTTTTGATATCCTGTCAATACGACCTAATCACTGCGTATGAATATGTGCGGTGGATCGGATTATTTGTTTTGCATTTTAAAGCCATTAGTAGGTGTTGACGGGATAAATAGAATAGTAGGTTAGTGCCGTGAATGGGAAAAAATATCTGGCGCGGCTCGGAAACGGGATGTGCTGGGCAGAGAATCATTCATCCCGTTTCCTAAGCCTTGCCAGATACTTTTCCCCATTCACGGCACTAACCTACTATTCTAGTGGGCTTGAAATTAACACTGGTCCAATGATCCGAGGCCAGTAGTTCTACCACAGAACCAGTAACAATTTCAAGCTAGTGGTCCTCCTGGCTAGTGAAAACAAATGGCCAACACATCTTCAATAGCGCTCATCTACCTAGCAAGGAATCTGCTATAAATAGAACGCCTAAATCTGGCAGAGTAGGACAAATATTCAGTCTTAAATGCAGTTTTCATTGTTCTGGACTTACACTGACCATTATGAAAGTTTACTGATGCATGTATTTGTCCTACTATTGGAAACACACACATTGGTGACGTATGTGCAGATGAGCGCTATTTCCTAATAAATTATAATAATTTTGCCTCAAATGTCCTAAAAACATCAGAAAATAATATATAACAAAGAAAAAATGAAAACGTATGTTTCTAATGTCTTGGAAACAAGATCGTGCATGGCTGGTATATGATGACAATAGTCACAAAATCACACGTTCATGGTGCATAGAATATGCAAGTAGTGATTCACATGATTCGGATAAGAAACATGCTTTCGCTTTGGGCAGTACAAATTTCAAGCAGGTATGTTTCGATGTATTTTGCACTTGAATCACCTGAACATTTATCACACACTCGCGCCACCATTAACACGACCTGGACATTGGTCACCTTCGAAATGTTGCCGACACACTTACGCATTTTGTTGCGTCCAAAGCCGAGCAGTCTGATCTGGGGCGACACAGTTCGTGAATAAATTGAGATAACACTCCTGATCGATTCGTTTCATGCTGCATTGGCGGGGCTGCTGATTAGGAAATACGATGGTCAAATGCCCAATAAGTATATTTTGTTGTGGCGTGACGGTGTTGTAATGCAGTTGCGTGGCGCGTGTTTTCTATAAATACAGACCAATTGCAGTGTTCCCGACTAGTGCATTACTACGAAACTTCCCGTTAGAATTATGTGACAATCATTCTATTTACTATGGTGGATAGTTACAGACATTTCGTCACATCGTTTCCACGCCACTCAGACGAAACTTAATTATCGTTGTCACAAATAAGGAAGGTACTTTTTCTCCTGTATGGGGTAGCAGAGTCAAGGTGTATGATCACGTGGTACAAACAACAACAACAACAACAACAACAACAACCGATTCAAAGTACGTATTATTTTATAGTGTCCTTATTACGTAACGGATTTTGATGAAATATGGCGCATCAAACGCGTCTTGTTAAGCTGCATTTGGTGGTCTCTGTATTTTCGCCCAAACTTCTGTCGTATTTGCGAATAATCGATTTCCGTGTCTCGGACACGGAAATCGATTCTTCGCAAAAACGACACAAGTCTATGCCAAACTCCATAGACCACCAAATACAGCTCAAAAACACGCGTTTACTGCGCCATAAATTTCATCAAAGTCCGTTGCATATTAAGGAAACTATCAAATAATACTTACTTTGGAGTGGGCGACGTCGTTGTTGTTGTTGTAACCACGTGATCATGCACATTGAGAGTGTCCAGTACAGGTATTACAAGCAGTGGTCAGCAGATGCTTGAGGCTTGAGTAGATTGAAGACAAGGTCACAGTAGGTTTTAATCAATGAGTGAGTGAGAGACTATATCCAGGGCAGTGTTGACATAGCAGTCGTGAGAGCCAGTTGGGAAGTGTGTGAACGAAAATAGTGTGGTTGGAACTTTATATGCAATCTTTCTGTGAGTAAACCTTTTACTATAGTTTATGATGAATTGTGTGATATTATGTGTATTTAGCCGGGTGCGATGTGTAATGGCAATGTATGTAGTATGGGTGCAAATGTTATTTTCAGGCGGCCGTGGTGAAGCGAGATTGTACTTAGTGGAGTGAGATTGTACTTAGTGGAGTGAGATTGTACTTAGTGGAGTCATGCAGCATTCATGGGGGAATGACCACCAGGGCTTGAATCTGACTGCTTAGTGCATGGCCAGAATCAGAATATGTGAACTATCTACCGTGTTCGACAACATTAAGTACTTGTATCCTTTCACTGCTCAGTGCAATTTATATATGGGCTTGGTGTCCAGTGGGGCTTAGTGCATGCCGTCTTCGTGACATCTTAGTGACATTGACATTAATGCATGTAGTTTAGCCAAACTGGGATGGCTTGGGTTATAATGATGGCTTAGTGCCAATGGACTTAGTGTATTGAAACTATGTGACAAGGATACATTTATATCTGAATGATGGTATTAAAGTATTCTCTTACTTGATACTTAGAGTACAGTGAGGCGCCAGACAGAATTAGGGGTTGCAGGGAAATAACTGTGTCAAAAAACCGGGAAATACCACTGCATACGGTGGAATGTTAGGTGGAACAGCGTCTGTAATGAAACAACACCACTATGCACAACATTTGTACAGCAAGAAAACTATAGTCAACTTACACTCTCTAGTACTAGTCGAGTCGTGGGGACCCGAAATTTGGGTCAACCTTGCAGTATGGTACTACTAACGTTTTTTGATTGATTTTGGCAGTTTAGAGTGTCAGTAATTGGAAACCGAACGATGCCACGTTGTCATCATTGAGCAATTTGCAGAATTCAAGATGGCGTCCAAGATGGCAACCAGAATAGGATAAAACTAAAAATGGCCCAAATGAGCTGATTTCTTAGGAACTGATTGGTATCAAGTCGTAAATAACATTTATTAAATATAAGGTGCATATACCTGCAACATTTTGTGAAATTTAAAATGGAATCCAAGATGGCCGCCACATGTTATATATATTTATTTTTAGCTAAAGTTTGTTGTTTCTTGAATAATTTAAAAATGCAATATCTGTCAGATTTTGTTTCTCATTTTCTCAAATCATAATCATGTGAATCATTGAAACACAAGTCTACAAAACAAAAATATGTTTATACATGCACCGCCGGACCTTGTACCATTTGTAAAATTGCAAATCATGTGCGGTATGGAAAACAGTACACTTATGAATGGGATCTATCAATTTTGCTGAAAAACCAAACGTTACATCAGTGATCGAAAGGCAAACAGTGTATGTCAAGAGCAGTCAGACTACGTGGATGTGCGGACTTATCTGGGTATATGCTGGTCGCATTAGTGGGCCACCAGATGAGAAAAAGTGCCATAAGACATGTGCGGCCAGCATAGCCCCAGATCAGCCTGGATGCACAGTCTGACCAGGACCCACTCTGGTCGCCATTCAGTCAATCCAACATTGTTCACGTTCCTGTTTAACAGTTTCTGATAAATGTGTTGAGTGTAATAACACAACTATGATCAGGATCTACAATGGTCACAAATGTCTATTTTCTCAGCCGGCGGCCAACTATCGAAGGAGTGAGGCTAGTCGAGAGCCCAGTTATAATACAGACACATATGAATAAGACGGCGCGTTGTGTTCTGTCATACCATGTTTGCAGTACCGTGTCTCAAGCTATGGAAGATACGTTTCAAGACCGCGATGACGATGAATATGACACAAAGACAAACAAACGCAAGGAAGAGGGACATACACGAAACAAACTTGATCAAATAGACATAACGAAAATTAAAAATGAGCTGAAACGGTATCCTCACCCACTAGAACAACCAGAATCAGACATGTTGTTGAATGTGGTAAATGGTCGAGTCGCTGATCAAACCGTGAACGTACAAGATGTACTGGCAATTGGAGAGTGTATGGTAGCAGAATTTACGAAGAGATTGCCGACTGGCTTTTACAATACTATCCACTCCAAAGTCATGACAATGGAAGCAATGAAGAAAGTGGTAGGTATAGGGGCTAGAGCAGTGTATGACATGACAAGCTATATGGGCGATTACTTCTATTGTCACAGAAGCGCGATGTTTCACAAGAGAGAATATTCTGTTTCGAACTTGCACCGCTTCAATCCGCTATATTTGACGATTATGGAAGGATGCGCAAAGGCACACAATCACCGATTCTGCGTAAACTTGCAGTTTGGATAGACGAAAAAACTTCACCAGATGTGCAGGTTATATCTACATCAGAATTGTATAAGGGCCGCCGAAACGGATCATCGCGTCATAGTGGTGTTTGACAGATACATAGAGGGGTCAATAAAGACACACGAGCGACTCAGGCGAACAGGATGAAGTGTTTGTCTCACTGTCAATCTCACTCTCGATACAAACTTTCCTGCCAGGGATACACTCATGAAAAGTACACACAGCGAGAGGTCGATGCACAGAGTAAGCTTCCGAACATCTGATTATGGCTGGGGAAGACTGCATCATCATCAGTTATGTCATGTCTCTTGTTCACCAGAAATACCAAGCACGTACACGTAGTATTGGATGACACAGACGTGTTTGCATTGCTTGTGTTTTTCTGTTGGAAGTGGCAATGCACTGCACACCTGTCGATGAAAATGTCTGATGGAAGACTAATTGACATCAACGCCAGCGCTACACAGCTTGGCCCCAATTCAGCCCAACTGCTTGCTACACATTCACTGCCGGGATGTGACACTGTTAGCTACCTGTTCGGTAAAGGAAAAGTATCCGCGGTTGCAGTCATGGTGAAACGTGATGTTGGTCTGGAGATATTTGGGGAACGCACATCACCTTGGGAAAATGATCACAGCTGGTCATAGGTTTGTAGGCAGGATGTGTAAGGAAAATCAGACGTATACGTCCATAGACCAATTACGATACTCCAAAAGACATTACCACCGACAGACTATGCGCTGAATGAGCACACCAAACGGGCTCGCTAGCAAACCATGATCTCGAAAAACCAGATCAACTGGACCCGCCCAATGTCGACATATCACTGTATGGCTGGGTTGTTACCAATAGAGTGCCCATTCCATCCACAGGTGTGTCTGTGGTTGCTCCGCCAAAACTTATGGAAGTTGTTGCCTGTGGAAATATAGCACAGAATGCTTGCTCAAGACGTACCTGCTCATGCCACGGAGCAGCGGTGTCTTGTACTTGATTTTGTAAGTGCATGTCATCGGAGAGCTGCAGCAATCCTCACAAAAACGCTGCTTAGACTTACTTGAATATAGTAAATACGAGGACAACACTCACGATTAGTGCATGCGATCGGTGGGAATGTGTGTATATCACAAGTGCAATATTAAGTGACAGAAGTAAAGCAACACAAATTCCACACGGCAAATATTTAAACTGATACATAAATTAGCCATTGAACATACAAATACAAATGAGTACAATAGACAACAAGATACCCAAACAAGACACTACCAAATTAGTGAGGAGACTTTAAACGACGCGGCACAAACATGCACCCCGCGATCCATGATAATCTACAGCTGAACACGGCTAGAAAACTTACCAAGGTTATGAAATGCATTATAATCACTGAATACGACTACCAGAAAAAATATGACATTGCATGTGCGATTTTATTGCACGTGTCCAGTTCTGTCACAGACGCAATTTTATCATAATAGGGACAGGGGTGGGGGTGGGGTGGGGGTGGGGTGGGGTGGGGTGGGGTGGGTGGGGTGGGGTGGGGTGGGGCACAATTAATAACTGACAGTGTGCTAATTGTCGAAAAGATATATAGACGTGTTCAAAACACAAAAAGGGACCGGGAAAAAATAATATCACATAAAGAAAGCAATGGGTAAATAGAGAACACTATGCTAAAAGGAGGCCCATAAACCCAAAGGACAAACAATGCAATACATCGTGCAACTTCGGTGATGTGAGTTTAAAATTACAAGACATCATCAACTGATTCTCAGCTCGGTTTTTTATACTTGTTCTTCATTTGTGGATGAAGCAATTACCTTCTGTTGCTAGTGGTGAGTTTTGGGTTGGGGTGGTATGAGTTGTGGTGTTAAAATTACTTAATATGATATCGGCATACAACTGATATTCAAATATATAATACAAGTGAAGGTTAATATTAAAATGTGATATATATTATCATATGTTTCACATTTTCACAGAATGTCGTCTTATACTGATCTGTCGGCAATCTTGGACGCCATCTTGAATTGAGACAAACGACTGGAATAGTATTTACGCGCTGTTTTCATAGTTTTGTTTAATTGCGACGGAATTCCGTAATCCATTTGCCTAGTTATATTAATTTAAATCGTATTCAACTTTTGGCGGCCATCTTGGATTTTATCCGAATACCATAAAAAGTTGAAATTTAATTTATTCTATTTTTATCTGAAATCGAATCGCGAATATTTTCTTTGAAAATCAGCTTTTATTGACCAATATAAAATGTTATCCTAATGTGGCCGCCATCTTGGACGCCATCTTCAATTCTGAAAATTGCTCAATGATGCCAGCGTGGCATCATTCAGTTTCCGATTATCCACATCATGAACTAACAAAATCAATCAAAAAACGTTAGTAGTACCATACTGCAAAGTTCCCCCTAAATTCGACTCGACTATACTGGTGAGAGACGTCTATCTTCAACAAGGGACACCGACAGAATAGCCAACATTCACAGGTGCACATGGAATACGCACATACTGCCTACGTCATAGGCTGGACGAGTCAACTTCATGTGCAGGTAGCACAGGTACATGTAACGAGAAACACCACAGTATGCATACATGTTCGTAAAGTATGGGATGACTAAATATAGAATAGTAGATTAGTGCCGTGAATGGGAAAAATATCTGGCAAGGCTTAGGAAACGGGATGGGCGAGGCTCTGCCTACTATTCAAATTTATCCCGTCAACACCTACTAATGGCTTTAAAATGCAAAAAAAATAATCCCAGCCACCGCACATTTTCATACGCAGTGATTAGGTCGTATTGACAGGAGATATAAAATGTTTCACGGCACCGTGTTTCATGGCACATACGCACTGTGTTGACGGGATAAATACATGTGTACTGTTGGAATTTATGATATGTGCATTAAATTGTGAATGTGTAACTGAGTGCCGATATTAAATCACTATGATTTGTGACAATCGTAAATTTCGTTCCTTCGTGTGTACTCCTCGTACTGCAGAGCTCCAGATAAGCTGCGTATTTGCGTAAATACCCAATTAAAATTGCCAAAAACCCAATTGAAATCAGAAGTAGTGAGTAACAAAAAGCAATGAGAACAATTGTGGTACCTTTATCATGCTGCAGAAATCAATAAACAGACCACCAATATAGCATATTTTTCTTATTTTTCCATGAAAACATATCTTGGTATTTCATTAGAATTGTCTCCAAGAAGACAATTCTAATGAAATGCCAAGATATGTTTTCATTTAGAAACAAAGTATTCAATACTTGTTGTCTGCTGATGTGTAAACAGTAATGTGATTTAATTTTACCCAATTAAAATTTTGAAATACCCAATTGCTTCAGAAATGATGGAGTAACAATACTCAATTACTAATTCCTTATCTGGAGCGCTGGTGCAGATATGGAATTTAATATATAATAATACCATAAACGTACTACGGGGCGCCAAGTGGGACATGGCTCAATTTTAAATGGCTCAAAATTAAATATATACTGATTTTACGGGGCGCCATGCAGGACAGGTTAATTATGTGTACAAAACCAATTTTGTCCAGACAAAGTTGAGTTTTGTAACACTAAAAATCACAAAATCCAATTATGTACAATTCTGATATACAACATTCATTTTTGTTATAAAGGATTCAATTTTGTAAGACAGAATTGAGTTTTGTGAACAAAACTCAATTCTGTCTTACAAATACGTATACGAAACGTATACAGAATTGAATTAATTTTGTCAAAAAATTCATTTTTGTACTTATAAACTTGACAAAAACAAAACAAAATTAAAAATATACTGATTTTGTCAACAAAATTCACTTTTGTGCCGCAAAACTCAATTCTGTGTCACAAAATTCACTATTGTGCCACAAAACTCAATCCTTTGTCACAAAATTCAATTCTGTGTCACAAAATTCAATTCTACATACGTTTCGTATACGTATTTGCATACGTTTCGATTCTGTTGCCCAAATATGGCACACGATTGTAAGAAGGACTACCATTGGTCAGATACAGTATGACAAAAATGTGGCCTGAATGATATGTATAAAAATATATCAGCAACAAACATGATGGAACTTGGATGGAAAATAACATTTTGTGAATTGGTTGTCATGGCAACCGTTTATTGTAATTATGTATTGACTATGTACATACATTTAATAACGCTATCCCAATGTTGGTTACTTGAAATAAAACGATGCTATTGTTAAACTGTTTATATAAACTAGTTGTTATTTGGCCGCCCTGGCATCCGCATACATGATTAGTCACAATAAGATTCATGGATAGAACTAGGGGTATATATTTTGTAATCATAATATAACCAAAATAACTGTCCATAAAGAAGTATAATATTGATATATTGGGTTTTATTTTTTCCACTGAAATATTTAAACCTGCAAGTGTACTCCACCATCTAGTAAAATGGACTAAGACCGATCTCAACCAATCAACGTAGAGATGGCATAGACTATCAGCTACGCAAACTATTTTTTGTGGACAAAACTGACTTTTGTCCACAAAACTGAATTCTGTCCCACAAAACTGAATTTTGTTCACAAAACTCAATTCTGTCTTACAAAATTGAATCCTTTATAACAAAAATGAATTTTGTATATCATAATTTTATATACACGTAATTGGAATTTGTGATTTTTAGTGTTACAAAACTCAATTTTTTCTGGACAAAATTGGTTTTGTACACATAATTAACCTGTCCTGTATGGCGCCCCGTACAAAGATGATGGAACTTGGATGGAAAATAACATTTTGTGAATTGGTTGCCATGGCAACCGTTTATTGTAATTATGTATTGACTATGTACATACATTTAATAACGCTATCCCAATGTTGGTTATTTGAACTAAAACGATGCTATTGTTAAAATGTTTATATAAACTAGTTGTTATTTGGCCGCCCTGGCATCCGCATACGTGATTAGTCACAATAAGATTCTTGGATAGAACTAGAGGTATATATTTTGTAATTATAATATAACCAAAATAACTGTCCATAAAGAAGTATAATATTGATATATTGGGTTCGCATTGAAATATTTAAACCTGCCAATGTACTCCACCATCTAGTAAAATGGACTAAGACCGATCTCAACCAATCAACGTAGAGATGACATAGACTATCAGTTACGCAAACTAATTTTTGTGCACAAAACTGACTTTTGTGGACAAAACTGAATTATGTCCCACAAAACTGAATTGTGTTCACAAACCTCAATTCTGTCTTACAAAATTGAATCCTTTATAACAAAAATGAATTTTGTATATCAGAATTTTACATAATTGGATTTTGTGATTTTTAGTGTTACAAAACTCAATTTTGTCTGGACAAAATTGGTTTTGTACACATAATTAACCTGTCCTGCATGGCGCCCCGTACGTACTGTCTGTTCCACGTTTTTCTGCCGACGAACGTTTGGCTATTAAACACATTACATGTAAATCTAAAAGGTATTTAAATGTAAGTACTTTTTCATCAATAACAAAAAAGTCACCATTCCCCAAAAATGTATTTCATGAAATTCGACCAAATATTGATTTTATTGCGAAAAAACTATTTTCCTATGTGAATTTACTATGGGGGCTAAAAATAGATTTCTTAAAAATAATTTTTGAATTTGTGGACCCATTTTCTAACTAACTTGTTTCTAAATCTAACTTTTGTTTTCTTAGTTACATCATTTCCAAGCTATCTCATCAGGTTTCGGAGTCAATTTACGATTTCTTTATGTTTTTCGACCCTTAGTAGGTGTGTTAACTGCACAAAATTGGGTGTTGACTTCACTTTCTGATGCAAAGGTCCCCTTTGGTATGGAAGTTCCCTAAGATAATTGAAAACTTTTTATCCAAAGACACACGCTCTATCTCATTTTCAACTTCCGGTATCCATGGAAATCCAAGATGGCCGCCGTGAATATAGGTCAAATCTTAAAATTGGCATAACGTGGTACCTGATCATGCTTGAAACATGATTTTGGTGTCTATTCACATGTACTGGCATGCACCGAAATCAATAAAATAATTTTCAAAATATCCGTTCATGAAAACATGACCGAAATTCAAAATGGCCGCCATTTTTCGATAAAATAAGTCTAAATTGAACGTAAATATTGACTGAAATATGCTAACGCCATGAAATTTGTCTCCACTAATATGCAATGGATATCGTGTGATGTATAATAAAATTACGATACAGTGAAACCAGATTGTTAAATCCAAGATGGCCGCCGTTTGTCGTTCTGCATTAACTAAATATTCTGTAACAGTTTGCATATGCAGCAAAACGATATGTTATTACTGAGGAATTTGTGTACTTATTCTTGAAAGCACCTATAATGTTTAGTTTATATTTAAAATGGATAATAACAAAGGAAACACACACTAATCAGTTAGTAAACTTTATGAAACATAATTTGTATTTATCTGTATTTATTTTTTGATGTGCAATGATAATACTTTATAATTTGTCGTGAATGTTATTTTTTCAGGTGACGCATTTAATTAGTATAAATAATGAACAAAAATAGCATGCCTCATTTGCATATGAAAATAGCCTGATACCACCGCGCGTCACTATCAGTAAAATAAATATTACTATATGTAAATAAGGCACTCGTAAGTTTTAGAACTGATGAAATAGTGATACAATTATACGTACACTTATTTATTCCCGGAAAGACCATTTTGTGCCTACTGAGTGGGCATGTACCTTTAAACCAGTCTAATACGGAATAACTACACAACTTGAGAATTTGATAAAACAAGAATTCCGCCATGAAAGGTATGTCGTGGCTGCCGAGGCATTTCACTGTACATAATATGAGCATGGGCATGTGCTAAAGTAAGCATCACAAAACCATCAGAGCAATGTATTACATGCTTTAAACACGAAAAAGGTCAACAGTACTAGTGAGTGTGTTCCAAATGCGCACATGTATCGAGTTTCAAATATTGAAGCACTCCGTAATCAGTAATTTTAAAGTTATAGCATGATAAAGAAACTTGTACAAACTTTTTAACATAAAACTGATTGACTGATTGGAATTTAACGGCCTATCAACAGCTAAGGTCATTTATGTAAGGCCGGGCCAACGTGTTTTTCAACTTGCTGCATTCGGGTGGGGGGGGGGGGCGAGTCCCAAACTCAGGACGGAATATTTACATCAAAAAAATATAATATATTGAGCCCTAAACCTAGTACAACCTGACCTGGTGCCAGGTCCATAAATAATAATTTCCCCAAATAATCATAAATAATATTTTCCACAAATAATCATAAATACTAATGTCCACGAATAATCATAATACTCACAGAAGGGGTATAACCCGCTGAAAGTGTCACATACAAGAATGCCAACGACGTACGTGAGGGCCAAACCAGGTATTCGGTCGGCATTCCCGTAAGGATGAACCCCGATCGTTAAATTATTTCATCGCATATTCCCACCTGCGACCCACTTTTGACGTAAAGTGTTTCCACAAATACATGAAGGCCAAACGATAAATGTCATCTTAATGGCGACATGAGTGTGTTCCAAATGCGTACATGTATCAGGTGTCCAAGTGTCTTTGAAGCAATCCACCAAGTACTATAAAAGTTATATGTTGATGAAGAAACTTGTACACGTTTTGACGTAAATAAATGCCTACGTGTTTCCACAACAGTGTGAATGTCAAATGGGCAAGGTCATGCATATGGGTGAATTAGTGTGTTCCAAATGCTTACATATATCAAGTGACCAAACATTGAAGCAATCCATCAAGTAATATTAATGTTATATACCGATAAAGAAACGTGCACAAAGTGTTTGACGCAAAAATGGCTATGTGTTTCCGCAAAAATGTGAAGGTTAAAAAAGTGAAGGTCATGTTAATTGGGGCATGAGTGTGTTCCAAATGCTCACATGTATCAAGTGTCCAAATACGGAAGCAATCCATAAAGTAATATTAAAGATATATATGATGATGAAGAAACTTGTACAAACTTTTCGACACAAAATAAATGGCTAAGTGTTTCCGCAAAAATATGAAGGTAAAAAAGGCCAAGGTCATGTTAATTGGGACACGAGTGTGTTCCAAAAGCTCACATGTATCAAGTGTCCACATATTGAAGCAATCCGTCAAGTAATTATTAAAGTTATATAGTGATGAAGAAACTTGTACAAACTTTTTGACATTTGTTGACGCAGACGACGGACGGAAAAGAGGCGACTATAGTTTTGCTAAAGCAGGCTCAACAAAAACTGCACATTTCCCATGTGTTATATGTTACCTTATAACCAAATAACACAGTATTTATTGCATTTTCAGTACAGTCTGGTGAGCGTCTATACTGTTCACAATTTTATCAGTGATTAATTTTGCATTCAGCAACACTGAATGATGTTTAGGCTGTATCATCTGCGTCTGATCAGGATTTCTAAATTGGACAGGAATTAATAATGAAATAAATCTGGCGTTGTCTAATGTCCTGATTTGTAATTTATTTAATGGTGTTTAACGGCCTGTCAACAGCTAATATAAGGCCATTTTAGGCCGGGCTAACATGGTAGAATCCCAAATTTCACCTGTTGTGATTGTGGGGAAAATCCCAAATCAGAACTAAATATGTACGAACAAACATATATTTATATTCATCCCAGAAATTAGAATAACCTGACCTGGTGCCAGGTTCTCACCACACCAGAGTCATTTAGCCCCACTACCTAAAAGTAATACAAATAGTATTAAATCTTACTACTTTTATAATGGGTATAACCGGATTCAACTCTCAAGTAACAAGGAAGCAAAACATGCACCTGGGGGCTAAACCAGGGATATCAGAATTCCTTTAAGGATGAAACAAATTGTTAAATTTACCCTACGCATGTTACTAACAAACCGCCTATTCCATGAACTGCAATGAAGCTGTCCCTTAATTATAACCCTGCGATGTGACGTACTGCATTTTACGATGTAAACTGGAAAAGGTGGCATCACGTATCAGTTTGTGGCGAAAGGTTGAAGAGTTTTATTTTTATATCCAACGGTGAACATCTTGATAGCCATCTTAGATTTCTCAAATTGCTGAATGATGTCCTCCTGAATAACCACATCGTATATAGACGGGAGTGCACGTTGTAAGAGGGAGCACTGCATATTTCACACGCAGGTTGAAGTAACGGACCAATGTCTATAAATACATTAACTATATATGGAAGCGTCCTGGTGCCAATGCTAAAATAGTTTTTATCTCCTAATTAGGAGATACTATCTCCTAATTCCTAATTAGGGCTTACTATCTCATAATTAGGATTTACTATCTCCTAATTAGGAGATACTAACTGTGTCAATGCGTTCAGTTTAGGTGGCAGTCCTCACACATTTTAGGCAATTTATGGAGTTTCGGGCCCGCGACACCAGCCGAAACAAATTTAGGAATATTTTAACTTCGAATAATCACATAATCTGTTTGATGCATGCACTGACTACCTGATAGGTACAAGAGCTATATTAACAACAAACGCAAACTCAGACATAGTGCACAGGCTGTCAGCACTCTGCTATGTTTACACAAAATGTGCCCAAATCTGCATTTATTTGGCCGCGGCCACACATTTCACAACATGGATTTCAAATATCCCATGCGGACACTACACTAATACTTGCTAATTGTACCAATTCTGCAATCACACCTTGTCACACTGATCATAGTCTGTACTGCTACCGACCGTTTTGTTTTCAAGCAGCAGACCTGCCTTTCTGACAGATAAAATGGCTGCCAATATTTCGGACGAAAATTCCGAGCAGCTGTTTCGCACTCTTCTGCAACTGAAATCATGCCAGCATGACACAGATGCAAGCAAAATCTCATATTTTTGCAAAAAAAGTGTTTTATGCAGTGGAAAACATCATATGATGTTGGGTAATTAATTGTAGAACATTTTCATAAGCCACAGACATGTGTTTTTTATATATTTACTAGAAGGCCCATAGGAAAAATTCGAAACTAACCAACTCGCCCGAGGACTGCCACCTTATTAGACGTTTTTTTATCGAAAAATGGCGGCCATTTTGAAGTTCGGTCATGTTTTCATGAACGGCTATTGTTGAAAATTATTTTATAAATTTTTGTGCATGCCAGTACATGGAAATAGACACCAAAATCATGTTTCTAGCATGACCAGGTACCTAGTTAGGCCAATTTTAAGATTTGACCTATATTCACGGCGGCCATCTTGGATTTACATGGATACCGGGAGTTGAAAATGAGATAGAGCATGTGTCTTTGGATAAAAAGTGTTCTATTGTCCTAGGGAGCTTCCATACCAAAGGGCATGTTTGCATCAGAAAGTGAAGTAAAAAGTCAATTAACACACCTACTACCTTATTGTCTCTCCGTACCTTCTTTTGCCCCATGTTAAATTCCTATTGGAAAATCTTTTTCGTTCGCAATAAAATTAATATTTGATGGAAATTCATTTGTAGATATGACATTTTCTGGCAAAATAAACATTCATTCGCCATTACCCCTCGTATTGATTGGCATTATTATACATTTTATATCAGACGTAAATATTCACACTGATATCCGGGGCGATAACTGTGTTTCCTTAAAATGTTAACGGACATTACTATTTATTCTCTGTATTTAATTTTTGATGTGCAATGATCATACTTTAGCTTAGTTTTTTCAGGCAACGTACAGCATGTGCGTATGACGTACAACAGGTCCACGTGACATACAACACGTGTTTGACGTACAACAGCTGCGCGTGACGTGACGTACAGCAGGTGTCCGTGACGTACAGCACGTAGGCGTGAGCCACAGCAAGAGCGCGTGACATACAACAGGTGCGCGTGAGTTACAGCGTGAGTTACAGCTTGAGTTACAGTCGGTGCGTGTGATGTACACTGCCCACCATACGTGACTTGTTATAACACCGAAACTTCCGGTAAGTCCGTTTTCTCATATTCCGTGTCTGTTATAAACCTGTAGCGCCGCCCACCCGGCGCAGTAAGGAGTACTTGTGGAAGAAGAACTAACGCATTGTAATTATTATTATTCAACATATGAATATGAATCAACACTTAAAAATATTAGATATTTATTTGTCAAGGTAAGTGGATATTAATATATCTCTGGTAACATTTGTTGTTTTTTTCTGGTTCTACAATACGCGTAGAAAGTGATAGATAACACTTAATTTCAGTTTGGTATCGGGGTTTGTTTTCTGAACGCCAACGAGTGACGTCAACAAATTTGGACTTAATAAAAACGTTTAAAGGTAAATGCCCACTCAGTAGGCACAAACTGTTCTTTATAGGAATTAAATAACAGGCCCGTAGCCAGAACTGTTTGAAGGGGGGGGGGGGGGGGGGGGGGTGTCGTTTCGAAGGCACAAGGGGCCTGAGGTATCTAGGGGGTGCCTGTTGTACGTATCTGTTGTACGTGCATGCCCCCCCCCCCCCCCCCCCGCCCCCCCCCCCCCCCCCCCCACCGTGAAAATTTGAAATATAGGTGGCCTGAAAGCAATTTCCTGCATTCTCCGCAACGGCTGAGCTTCTAACTGTGACCTTCCATACCCGATTTTTTTTTGATTTTTTTTCTCCGACCCCTCCCCCCTGGCTACGGACGTGAATAAGTGTATAATTGTGTCACTATTCCACCAATTCTAAAAATTACGAATGCCCGCTATACAGATATAATCATTTAGTAATATTTGCAAATGAGGCAAGATATTTTTTAATTATTTGTACTAATTAAATACGTCACTTGAAAAAATAATACTTTCGACAGATTATAATGTATGATCATTGCACATCAAAACATAAATACAGATAATAAATAGTAATGTCCGTTAACATTTTAAGGAAACACGGTTATCGCCCCTGATATCAGTGTGAAACTTTACGTCTGATATAAAATGTATAATAATGCCAATCCATACGTGGGGTAATGGTGAATTAATGTTTATTGTGGCAGAATATGTCATATCTACAGAATAAACAAAACTATCTGTCTCCCTATAGTATAACCTACTGAGTGGGCATGTGCCTTTAATATATTACAGAAACATAACTCGTGTTGAGCTCCCGAAAAATACCAATATTTCGAAATTGACTAAAACTACAGGCGTTTTATTTTTATAAAATATCTTGAATATCCAAGGAAAACATGATAGAAAAGAAAAAACATGTTTGTGTCTTAATGTTCTATAAAATGTATACAACAGCGTAATTATGAAAAACAGATATAAGCATGGTGACATTATGGTCATATATGTGTATCATACTCATTTATTTATTTTTATTTATTTGAAATGTAATGCAATTACTTAAGGAAGGACTCCACGCACGTTAAACAGACCAACTGTATTATACATGCCAGTAAATGCAACATCCCATGGTTTTATTACTTATATTTACACTGCATTTTCTGATAGTTTCAAAAATGTAAATAACCAAATATGGTAAAATTAATGACAATCTGGTTTTAGGTCATTTTGTTGCAATTCCTGAAACAGCGACGTTGCCGGTCAATAGCGTGCAGTTATTGACAACGTTAAATTAATGAAGTCAATCAACAACATGGCGCGACGTCACGTGGGTCTAATGCATTGTACTGGAATATAAACACATTACGTTGGATGGAAGTTTCCATTATGAATGTATGTACCGTGTAAATATGTACTTATAATCCTCATCAGAATAGAAACATATTTCATTTCAAACACCAGCTGAATCCATGTGTATTTGTCTTTAATTATTTAAACATTATAATTATATTTAAAATTTATGTATGTGGCTGTGACTTGGTAAGTGGGGCTTTTGAATTTTACGACCAGTGTAGATCCAAATCAGCCTGCACACAAGCCATGTGCTATCACTACTGTCCCAGTGTAACTTCACCAGTGTGCATCCACTGACCCCGCCCTAGTGTAACCCCGGTTCACCAGTGTTCATCACTACTGTTCACCCCGCCCTAGTGTAACTCCGGTTCACCAGTGTGCATCACTACTGTTCACCCCGCCCTAGTGTAACCCCGGTTCACCAGTGTTTATCAATACTGTTCACCCAGCCCTAGTGTAACCCCGGTTCAACAGTGTGCATCACTACTGTTCACCCCGCCCTAGTGTAACCCCGGTTCACCAGTGTTTATCAATACTGTTCACCCAGCCCTAGCGTAACCCCGGTTCAACAGTGTTCATCACTACTGTTCACCCCACCCTAGTGCAACCCCGGTTCACCAGTGTTCATCTCTACTGTTCACCAAGCCCTAGTGTTACACCGGTTCACCAGTGTTCATCACTACTGTTCACCCCGCCCTAGTGTAACCCCGGTTCACCAGTGTTCATCACTACTGTTCACCCCGCCCTAGTGTAACTCCGGTTCACCAGTGTGCATCACTGCTGTTCACCCCGCCCTAGTGTAACCCCGGTTCACCAGTGTTTATCAATACTGTTCACCCAGCCCTAGTGTAACCCCGGTTCAACAGTGTGAGTAGTATAGAAGGAGTCAAAATGATACCCGCAATCATTTTAACGTTATTGAGAGGTGTTGTAGCTCCCACCACCAACAAAACGTTGGTGATGGTATTGAATGAGAAAGTGGTCTTGTAGTCCCAATTAGATCGGAGATTGGAATTTTTTGAAAAAAATATAGAGAGAGTTAAAATGATACCACCAACCTACACACCACCCCTACGCTCCATCTTCAGTCCCACACCCCTCGAATTTGTGTATAAACTGAATAGACCAAACGTGCGGACCACCTATAGAATACAGAGCCAAGTTAGACAACTGTGTACTTCTAAAACGGGTCGTCCTTGTCAGAGTTGTCTCTCTTATACCATACATTTCCACCAACAAAAGTTAGGTTTATATACGAGAAATAAACACAGTTCATTGTCGGGACGCCGGCAATAATATCTCAGCGCTGAGACAAGTTTCGCCACATGTACTTCACTCTGGCCGCTCTACACATTATAGCGGATGGAGGTAATGAAGAGGAGGGGTCCGCGGTATCGGTCCAATGATGGGGTGGAGGAGATGTGAGCGTGACACATCCCACTAAGCCTAAAAAAGAGAAGAGATTTAAAGCGAAGGTTTAGTGGAATGGGCCCAGAAGGGTTTTGCTGGCGCGGGTTCGAGCCTCTGTGGGACCTAAAACTTTTTCTTCTTTTTCTTTTTTTTAAATTGTTAATAATTTTCCTAAAATTAATTAATAAATTGTTTACTGCACCAATATAATTAATTTTATAATGTTAAGAAATTTTTTAAATTATTTTTTAAAACATTTCCAGGATGGTGGTGCAGTAACATTTCCTCCGACTTTATCTCCAAGTTTTACCCTCAATTTATCCCAATCAGTACTCTCAATCTTGGGCATGGTGGCGCGCGCTTTTGTTCTAATATCATTTTCTTCATATCTCCTCATTTCTTCCACAACGGATTCAAACTCTAAATTTGATATTTCATTATCGGCCAACGCTTTGGACACTATAACGTCAATGCTATTTTTCTTAGACCTAGCGAGAACGGATATTCTATCATGTTTTCTACATTTTTTCTCGAGTTTTCGACCAGCCACCCTAATTAACATACAAAGTATTCCAGATACAACTGTAATTCCACTCAAAACCCCAACAATTGGAACTGTTACAATTGTAGATAGCGTTACGGCAGTCCCCGCACCACTTCATTACTTGACAGAACCGTACTAGATGCCTCTGCTAAATTTGCAACGCGCTTATATTTTTTAGCGATTCTTTTTCTTTAGCGATTCATCACCGGAGAACAAAACCACCGATGAAATATCTCCAGCGAGTTTAGTGACTCCAACCCCCCGTTCTTCCCCATCTACTACAAGATTTATCGTGACCGCGCCCACAGGTTTACCACTAGCATTAACCGAGCAGACCGCCATTCGGAGAAGTGTACCTGGAGCTGTCATGGCGTATCCCCCACATTTATTACTCGCTTTGGCACCGAACGAATATTCAGAGAGCCCCTCAACCAATGGGCCCCGCTTCTCAGCCCAAACTGTTATGACACGTTTTTGCGTTTTCATTGTTTTCAACAATCCGGCAAGGCCCCCGATAGAGGTATGGGCCTCAGCTCGAACCTTTTCAGTGGTCTCCTCAAGCGCTTTGTTCGCAGCTCTACGATCACGTTTCAGTTTATCGGAAACTTCGGTTATTTTTCCGTCTAGTTCAGTAAGTGCCGCTTCTCTGATGAGAGAGTCCTCTGAGCGCAACATCTCATAGGTCTCCGTAATGGTCGCCTGGTGGTCTTCCAAGGCTTTTTCAACACCCAACAGGGCCTCTTTTTGAAATTCAGTTATTTTTCCGTCTAGTTCAGCAACCGCCACTTCTCTGATGAGAGAGTCCTCTAAGCGCAACACCCCATAAGCCTCCGTAAGAGCCGCCTGGTGGTCTTCTCGGACTTTATCAATACCCGTTCGGACCCCTTCAACCCCCAACCGGGCCTCCTTTCGAAATTCGGTTATTTTTCCGTCTAGTTCAGTAAGTGCTGCTTCTCTGTTTCGCAACACCCTATACGCCTCCATAAGAGCCGCCTGCTCTTTCTCAATACCCGTTCGGACTCTCTCAATTTTCGCCTGGGCCTCTTTCCCAACTTGTGCAGTCGCCGTTAGCACTTCTACTCTAACATCTGCTATGCTCCTGCGAATCCCGTTTGTGGCCTTCGATATAGTTTTATTGATCAGGGCCTTGGTTCTTCCGGCAGTTAAAAAGTCACTCTCTGTCGTGACGAATCCCCCTTCTGATGGTTCCAAATTCTTTGAATCTGTCACCCAATCCCGATTGGAATTGGAAGAACTACCTGGTCCGTATATACTCATTTTCAATAATATTGATAATTCTATTACGAACATGCGTTTAATTAATTGGAAATTTCGAGAACGACCGAAATCGGGTAATAGTTATTCAACTTTCTCGCTTGATCATCGAGAATAGAAATCTTCAACTCGTGGATGTGTCCCGATTCCAAAACTTTCATCTCGGGGTGAGGGAAGTCTAAGGTCAGGGTCTCGCCATAGAAACAGTCGCTGGCGGGCACGGTTTCCAGTAATGTGCTGGGAGCGCCGTCTACCATGTTGTACGATGTGTTCACCCTATCCAGGTGCACCCCGAGAGTTTTCGTGACGGCGAAGTCCACCGGGTTATCACCGACGTACTCACCCGGGGTAAACACTCCTTTATTTGCGGAGTATGTCTCTCTAAAACCGAGTTGAATACCCAACCCCGGGGAGACCACTACCTTATTGTGAGGGCTGATGGTCATTGTTGCGAGCCCGGTAGCCTTCGATACTGTGAGGTTGATTATACCGTCAGCTCTGAGTTGACAAAATGTTTGAGCTGTCTTGTTCCCCACAGTCCGTGAGGCAGCTTTACACCGAATTGTTGTTCATCCTTCACATAGTAAAACCCTTCACTCTTTCCCACATTCTGCCATCCAACCGTGAAGGTGATTGATCTGAGGCCCACCCGGCGTTTTCCGCAGCAGTTGTCGATTGACTTCTGAAGTTCACAACTCTCTTTTTGAACATTAGTGATAGTAGCAAATATAATAATATCTTTCAATGGATACCAAGGCATTTAGCTTTAATTCAAATGCAAAGTACGCGGTCGGTGGGGTATATGACACTGAGGCTCCCCGGCTGGTGCACCCCACTATCCAAGTTAATGATGGAAAAGGCTTTCAAACCAACTTTCCCGACATCTTTGAACAATATAGGCTGCCCAAGATTACTACCATGGAGGCCGTGAACGGGTGGAAAGCAACACCGATGCAGTTTTGGCAGAATCAGCTCAACTTCGCCGTATGGTGCGCAACAGCCGGATGCGGGGTTTCCTCTCAGGACCATCTGGCCGCGGAGGATCCCTTCTTGAGGGCCGTTTACAACTTTCACGCGTATTACACTATTAGGAGGATTCTCAAAGAACAGAAAATCTCTCTGCCGCAGGACGACGGCTGGAATCCCATTTCCAACGCATACGACCGTACGGCGTTCGAAAGAATTTGTAACGAATTTAGGGCCCAAAAGACACGGACTGGCACCAGAAAGCATTTCCTAGCAGCACTGGCCTCGGGGACGTTCTCATTCGGGGCCAGTCCGGGAATTGGACGCAGACTGATTTTAGACACGATCACTCCGGCGACCACATCGTCAGTCGGAACGCCGGGAAATTTGACCCCGCGACGAAGACCTTCGGGCCAGAAGTGTCTGGAGGTCCGCACTGCGGCGTCTCATCCTGCGAGTGGCTACCTCCGAAACGAGCTCACGTCGATTACATACAGCAGGCTGCTGAGGTCCAGGACGCGTGGGGTACATTTATGTTAGATAAGGGTTTGGGGTTCACGCAGGCCGGAGTTACTCGCCTCAACGACTCCATTCGCACGTACGTCTGGGCCATCCTCGGCGCACAGGCTCAAGCGCGCAGTTCTATACTAGGAGCCGGGACGGTGTTTGACGCGCAAAAACAGTTCTTGGCAAATGTCGAGGACACAATAAACAAACCGGTGGACCTCCCGGATGCGATCCAGCGGTATCAAGACGTTTTGCAGTATGCCGGCACCCCAGTAGACTATGTATTTGGAATAAGTGTGTATATGGCACCGAGCAATATGATACTACGACACGACCGGGTTGAGGGTTACAATAATCAGATCGTAATCGCCACCGTCAAACAAAAGATCGGCCATAACGGGAACGTGAACGCGGATATCATCAAGCGCACCGCGCATGAAACTGATTTCATAAAACAGCAAGCACCCACCCAAACACAAAGTACCTCATCAAGTTCCCCCAATTCACGAATTGGAATAGGAGCGGGAACTAGTGTCACAGCAAGTTCCACCGTTGTTCCAACGGCTGCAATAGGACTTGATGCACCAGCAAGTTCCTTCAGAACTACAACCCACGAGGATGACAAATTAGGGCTCGTCCTCGCCCTCGTGGCGATCGGACTACTCGCGCTTTGGTTTTAGGAACTCTCGGGCGGAGAATAGTAGGAGACCGGCGATCGCCACGATTAAGGCCCAAGTATTTTGGCGAGCCATCCGGCCGTTTTTGATAATATAGATAGCAAGAAGGAGACGAGATCCCCGATCAACCCAGGCAGCGCGGCAGCCGCCTTTCCGGCTAATTTAGCGAGGAGACTGGAGAGGGCTTTTAGATGCTTTTTTACCCACTCCTTGGCTCAACCGGATGGCGCGGGTGCTGGCGCGGGTGGTGGAGTGGGTGCAGTCGCACCGCCAGTTAAAGCTAGAACTATAGTAGATATAGTCATACCGAGAGCCGCGAGGATGCTTGCTATCGTGATGCCCTGCTCTCTGAACAGAGTGCGAAGACGCTCACCGAGTGTCGTGTCCTCGTGCAGAACCCTCGAGGATGTTTCGTGGATCCGACTTATTTGAGTGCGCAGAGCCTCACGGTTAGTCGAGGCAGCCTCCAAGCGAGCTGCTCTTTCATCCCGCAACGACCGCAGGCGTTCGGTGATTCGCTCGGTAGATTCTCTATCGCCACGGGCTTCCTCCAGTTTCATTTCTTCTAGCGTGATATGTTTATCCAGCTCCGTGAGTTTTGCGATGTTATGGACCAGTTCGCCCCGGATAATTTGCATAGCCTTATCGAGTCCCCGGAGTTCGCGAAGAGGTAACGGGGGGTCATCCATCATGCTGTCTAACTCGCTGAACGTGGTCTCCATCGTGTTAATAGCGTCGGTGGCTACACGAGGGAGCTCGCTGAGCTCGACTGTTTCTATCGCGGCGGCCGTCTTCAAAAGAGTTTCGTCGGTCGACTGTAGGGCCGCTATAGCGCAGGTAGGCATAATTGTTTTACCACGCGCCCAATCTACGAATCCTAGTTCGTTCTTTATGATTTCGCCACCGCCCCGGGTTCCAGCAATTGTGTTCAGCGATAGGGGTGTTCCGGTATTCATGTTGACGATTTGGGCATTTGATGCTTTTAGTCGCAACCTACCACGCAGATCCAATTCGAACTTGGAGTAGTCGCGGCCGTCAGATGGGACCACACCGTTTTCTGCCAAACTGTTGTAGTAGTCGTTTACAGCTCCCTCGAGTAGTTCCCGACGTTGGCTAGTGGTGCTGGTAGCGCCACCTATTTCCTCGCCGGCTGGCGTCTCCATGAAGGTTGTTTCGTTATCATCATCCATGTCATCATCATCGATGTCATCATTTCGGACATCGTCTCTGCCGAATGCGTCCATGTCAAAATCATCCATCTTTATAATTTTCTTCAAATTAATTATGTATTAAAGACAAAACCATACGGGTTTAATAGTTTCATTGAAAATATGTCTTCGAGTCAATACGGTCGCAAACTCAATCCATACCGCAGACTGCGTGAACCCCTCGGGGCGAAAGGCGTGAGACAGTGTCTTTATTACGAACAACCCATCGACGATCGACCAGAACCAGCAGCTGTTAGTCCGCTTCCCCAACCTCGGAGCTACCGACGTCATTGTGCCGGGGACTGTTCGCCTCGCTTTCACTATTTCGCTGACGTCGACGGACGCGGACCGAACCGTCGTTCAGAACCTGGGTCGCGCCATCGTCAAGAAGACTATGATAAAGATTTCTGGTAATGAGGTGATGTCGATCGATGACAGCGACGTCTACCATTGTTATCGGGACCTCTGGAAGACGGCGCAAGAGTGCGAAAATTCGGTATATCAAGGTATTGACACCAGTCGAAATAAGAATGTAACCAAACTTAGAATCGGGGCTGGTAACAAGGCAGATACCGTCGCGAGCGACAACGCGATCGCGGCCGCTTACGGCAACCGCTTCTACATCCCGCTCGACTTCGAGTTGCTGGAGAGCCACATGCCCTACTATCAGAGTCCTTTGGCTGACCGCCTCGAATACGAACTAACGTTCAACGACTACGGCCGAGTTATCATAGCCACCGACATACGACGTATACGATCGACAATGTGTCGCTGGAGTACGACATGGTCACGATGCCCGAACTCGCGCGATTGATCAGAACCCAGTACGTCGGGCGCGTTGCCATACTTTACGACCGAGTTCTTCGCCACCGCAAGATGACGAAAGACAAAGGCGACACATTGTGGAATATTAATGTCAACGTACCCGCCCGCTCGATGAAAGGTATACTGATGTTGTTCGAGGATGCTCGGTTCGCGCTCGGTGCTAGAAAAACCGAAAAATTCTATAACCCCAAAATCACGATGGTAGAGGTGACGATTGAGGGTCTTCGCGCGCACCAGCAGTGGGATGAAGTAAGAAAGCAGTTTGCTGCCGGCTCTAAGCGCTCTCCGGAGGTTGCAGCAGTTGCCAAAGACCTGCATCTCTCGGCCGTCTCCCTCGCGGAGTTCCTGAATACCAAATACGCGTTATGGCTAGACATGCGAGCCAGCGACGATGACCAAATACACGGTAGCGGACGCCAAGTTGAGAACGCTAGTGAGGGTGTGACGATCCAGATAACCAAAGAGGCGGACGGAGCCGGGCCATTGAACGTGTACTTATATATAATTACAGACGCACAACTCAACATCGAAGATGGCCGATACGTCTCAGCGCTCTACTGATTTAATTAATAATTTTGAAAAAATTAAGAAAATTAGCAATCAATACCAATTCACGATTGGAGATGCCCACTCTGCCATAATATGTGGGCAGACAGGATGTGGAAAAACGGTTTTCATCCTCGACTTGCTCGAGGAGTCCTACCGCGATGCTTTTCGTCACATTGTGATCCTGTGTCCTACTGTGCGGCACAACGAGACTTATCAGCGGCGCCCGTGGATATGGACCGACCCTGAGATATACGTCATTGACCCCGGCGACAGGCTTCACGATTGGTTGCGTGGTTTATACCAAAGATTCCAGGGTGAGCCCACCCTAAACGTGATTGACGATTGCTCGGCCAAGGCGGCAATGACCAAAAAGAAGGAAATGCTCTCCGAGCTCGCATTTTCTGGCCGCCATGCGAGGCAAAGCGTATGGATCTCCACTCAAAAGTACAACGCCGTCCTCAATGATCTGCGCGAGCAAACGAAATGGGTCGCCCTCTTTCACTGCAAGGACCGAGACTCATTCGATGACTGTCTTCGAGATAATGACGTTATCCCAACCCGCGAGGAGCGCCTGGAGGTTCGACAGATGCTTTCCGAAACTAAGCACGCCAAGCTTTTGTTAAAGACTGATCAACCAACTGCTTACGAAGTTATCAATTAATTACTGAATATCTACTAATATCTACTAATATTTACTAATATCTACTAATATTTACTAATATCTACTAATATCTACTAATATCTACTAATAATATTTACTAATATCTACTAATATCTACTAATATCTACTAATATCTACTAAATATTACTGAATTATTACTGAATTATTACTGAATTACTGAATTATTTACTAAATAATCTACTAAATATTACTGAATTATTCGCAACTTCAATTCTTCCAATCGCGATTGGATTGATGCTGTTACTCATTAATTATAAACAGTTTTATGTTAGACTTATGAGACTAGTCAGAATAGTACTAATTATTAAAAATAAAATAATGAACTGCGACGCACTTCTCGATCAGCTAATGGAAGAAACAGTCGCTCCGACTGCCGACAAAACTGAAACTGTAGGAACACGTGTCAGTACGACGGCCGACACGGCTGCCGATACGGTCCCGAAAGAAAATGAAAACGCGGCGCGACGCGAGCGGCTAGCTGCGCTGGTTGCTGGGGGGCAATCGGAGCATTATCTCGGTAGGCGTCTCTCAGTTTGTCAGGTGGATAAAATGTCAGATGCGGAGGTTGATCAAATGTATGCACGATACGAATCTAAATTGGGGGCAGAGATGACGAAAACTCTTGGGGCGGCGGCTATTCATTTGTACGCTACCGCTGTCAGTGCAATTCTCCCTATATCTGACATCGCGGGGTTGATTAGTGATTTAGAGACTGATCCTTTTATAGGACACACTCTTAGAACAGCCTGCTGCTCAATTTATCACAAGTTTGGAATGTACTTAGCTCCACTGACAACCGCGTTGACCACGGCTAAACACTGTCAATTTGGACATATATGCCCACGAACTATAAGCCGTAATATTAATATTATAAATGATGACACAAGACTCACCCGCGAGAGTGACGGAATTGCCCTCAACACTGTTGAACCCGATTGCAGCACTTCCAACGGCGTTGGGGGAACAAGCTCCACATGAACAAGCTCCACAGGAGCAAGCTCCACAGGAGCAAGCTCCGGTTGCACGACACAAAAACCCAAAAAGACAGGCAGCTGGGCGGGCAGCGGCAGCCACCTGAAAAGCTAAACAAGATAAATACTCGCCGAGCTTCGAGAGGCAACCAAAAGGTCGTTATTTGTTCCTGCTGTTGAAACAGCAAAACACCCGGTGGTTCCACATCCGAAGGCAGCTGTTTCTCCCCTAACATGCTCCAGTTTGGAAGAGCAATCCCAGATTGGTGTAGCTCCTACCCCCTATTACCTCAACATTGTTGAACCTGATTGGAAAATCATCCCGTGGGTTGTTGGTGGTGGTCTGGCAGTTGTGGGCACCGTGTGTGTGTGGAAATATATTTCGAGACAACCCACAACACTGCTGGAGGCGGTTCCGAAGAAAGTTACGAAACCGATTGCGCCCCATTTAAACATTAATCGCGATCCCTTTTGCAATAATTATCGTTATCAATAATGGCTGAAAAAGATGTTAAAATGATAGTGAATGCGCTTTATCACGCCGTGGTGATATCGGGTTTCAATATCGGGTATGCTCGACTAGGAAAGATGGTTTTAGGAGGGACCGCCCCCAAATTGGACTTTACCGTGAGAGACGTAGGGCTCGTGACCTTCGATGTAGCGGTCGCAGTTTGGACCCGAGATTATCTAATTAAAGCGGGAATTCTACCCGTTAATATATAGAAATAAAATGGCTAGTGCGATCGCAGATGATAGGTGGTGCGGTGGCGAACGCATTGTCGTTCAGCGGTAGCAACTTTTTCTTCTCGAAACTGAAAAGCTCGGACGCGGATGAGGAGCGCAAGCGTCACGATTTAGCTGTAGAACAACTTAATAGCCCAAAGGAAGCATGGTCTCAAAAACTAACAGCCCGTCTGGACTGGATCAACGAAGATCTTCGTCGCGAGAATCACGCCGTGCAAACTTTCCGGAACGTTCACGACGCCATCCACGAGTACACGCGGGCATATCCACAGAAAAGTCTCACGCCGCTGGATCCCGAGTCCCAGCTTTCAGATTTCTATGTACCATCAGATGCCCAAAAAGACCGCGAGATCGCGTTCATCGTCGTGGGAATGGTTGTGGTGGGTCTCGTCAGCTATTATATTCAATCGAAATTGAAATAAGCAATAAGCAATAATTAATTTTAAAAACAGTTTTTTATAAATATATATATATATAGAACGATGTTAGTTGACGAACTTTATTTTGCTATGATTGATGTAGGCTACACGGCCCTTAAACATCGTTTACCTGGTGCAAAGAGTGTGATTCGTCTGGCCCGAGATTCTCTCGAGACGTGGCGTGAGGACGAAAAAGCGGCCACCCTTTTCGCAAAGCGGATGTTAGAGTTAAATTCCCCAGAATTCCCTCTCCTGTTCCAACCCAATCGCGATTGGACTTCCAACAAAGGTTTAGTATCTACGACGCAGTTACCGGACGATCTGGCGATGGCATGTTGAAGATTGTCCGATCTATTAGAATACCTCGCATACGATGGACACGCGCAAACTTAATACCAAACTATCGGTTCGCCTAGTGCGCAAGTTAGCGAACACATACTACAGCCCCATCGGCTACTGGAAGGGGCTCGCGGCCATCAAGAACCTCGCGGCGGCGACCAAGGTTTCCGAAAACGCAGCCAAGGAATGGCTTAAGAAGCAGGCCATCTGGCAGATCTATTTTCCCGCGCCTCACAATATTCCGCGCCCGAAATTCGACGTGCCGGTGCCGAACGAAGTCCACCAAGCGGATCTCCTATTTCTCCCTCACGATCGCGTCGGTCGCAAGACGTACAAGTACGCACTGACAATCGTTGACATAGCGAGTCGGTATAAGGGGGCTGAGCCGTTGGCCTCTAAAGAGTCTAAGGAGGTGGCCGAGGCTCTTTCCCGAATATATAAGAGGAGTCCTCTCAATTGGCCAAATCTTCTCCAGGTCGATCCCGGCCGCGAGTTCATGGGCGCGGTATCTCATCTATTGTCTAAGCACAAAGTTTCTGTCAGACGCGGCCGTGTCAACATCCACCGATACCAGGGGATCGTGGAGCGCTTCAATAGAACCCTGGCTGAGAGACTGTTCGGTCACCAATAGGCCAAAGAGCTTGTAGACCCTCATTCGCGATCGACCGAGTGGGTGGCCAGACTGCCCGCCGTGGTCTCCGCACTGAATGGAGAGGTGACCAGATTGATCGCTAAGAAGCCTGTAGATGCCATCAAGTTTAAAAGGGTGACGAGCAAGCCCTCTGCCGTCTCGCGCGGGCGACCCGTTGGTTTAGAGGAGCAGCAATCGCCGATTGCACTTCCACCGGATGTTGACGTCCGGTACCTCTATCAACCGGGAGAGCTCGAAGGTGGCAGCCGCCGCGCGACTGATCCCGTGTGGTCTCTGAATGTATATCATCTGGATCGCTCTATTACCAAACCCGATGAGTCCGTGCTCTATTATTTGGCTGATGCTCCATCTCGCGGTTTTGTTCGCGAAGAACTTCTTATGGTACCTTCTGACACCCAGCTGCCCCCGGATCGTCAGAGTCTTTAGTATTCTCCCCTTTTCTTAGAGTCCTTTTTTTTTGTTTACCTATGTTAGAGGCTCGGTGGTGTGCCTCCCCACCCCGTCTTCCATCACTCTCCTCTTGTCGTAGTACGCCGACAACCCTAGTTTACTCTGGGTGTATGTTTTCATTACTCCACCGTTCATACGGAACCCTATATTTTTAGCCACGTCTCTATGGCCTTCCAACGCGTTCTTATATCTATTCCAACTCCCGCTGTTGGTTCTCTTACTCATTCCCTTAGAGGAATGCTTCACTACGCCCGGGGTTTCAATTCCAATCTCGATTGGAGTTGGTTGTGTGGCCAGCGCGCGTCGTTGGTGCCTGGCCGGATGCCACTTGGAGTCTTCGCTCTCAGCCAGCGTTTCTACGAAGTAACACTTACTGGATAGCGCTATAGCTCTATCTCCTTGAAACTCCATATTGAACAGCCCAGGTTCCCTGTTACTCCATTTATCCCATGCGAGCCAGTTGCGCTTATCTTTCTCATATGCCACACGTTGTCTATGCTTCACCAGCCCGTCTAGGCTTTCATCAGGTTTAACAGTCACACCTATGTACATACTGTCCGTATCCATCTGAAGTAGTTCAAAGTCCTTTCTCGATAAGTACTTGTCTAGGAAGTCGTAATAGAACTCTAACATTCTCAGCTTGGCTAGTTGGTACACGACTATCCCACAGTAAAACGGTCTCTTAACAGCACACTTAGCCTTCCTACTAGATATCTCATACGCGTCTCCGATCTCTTCCAGATCTTCGAAGAACGCTGAGCGTAGTGCTTTATCCACACAGCTCTCATTTTAGTGTACGTAGTGTTAATGTGTCTCTCTGGTGCCTCAATCATCTTACCACAACACGAATTACCAACCAACTTCATTATTTCAGCTACCGGCTTCTTCGACTCATCTACGTCTCCGGTCCTCCTAGCCGCAGTCACCTCTTCGACAAACCACGCGAAGGGTTTTCCAGCTTCGTAGTCTAGGATCCTGTGGAGGCCTATTATCACTAGCCCGTGCTCTAGATACCACTTCAACAGCGGGGCGTACAGCAGCATCTTTTTTGCCGACAGCGTGCCCACTAATTTTTGTCCGTCTCCTCGATTCCTGCCTGTCTTTTTCAGATACTGGAGCATGTGCTCCGGAACCTCCTCCTCTTCAACTATCCTGTTTAGGAACAGCGGAGACATCTCTTCAAACTTTTCTCTCAGGCTTTTTGGGACTTCTATATCCACCTCGGCGAACCCGAACCAGTAATCACTTCCCCTGTGTACCCGTTGGTAGAACTTGTCTATGATCTTTTGGTTGTGGGGTGTCTTATTGTGGTGTATAGTTTTCTTACCGCACGGCTCTCTTTTTTGAGTGTCGACAGGTACAGTGCGTTAGCGTCGTACCCGAGGACTGCCTGACACGGTTTCCCTTCACCCTTACTGTTTGGGCGTATCTTAGAAACACCTGCCTCGGCGTATCTGGTGAACACGATAGACGGTCCTCCGACTAGAGCTCCCTGTAACATCTCGTACGTCTCTTTATCTGGGGCATACAGCTGGCCAGTCTTCGGTCCGGATCCAGCTTTTCCCGGGATACCAGCACTTGCCGACGCCGTTCCTCGCATCAGATATTGGATGGCTACTCCTGGCAGGGTAACGGCGTCTTTGAATATATCTACTCCTCTATGTTTGTAAAAGTCACACATCTTACCTAATGCCTCTAGAAAAGGTGATACGTCGAGATCGTTGTAGTATCTCACCCAGTCCTTAAATGTTCTCATTCCTTTCTCCTCGAAAATTCTCCTGCACTCCTCCAGCTGCTCCTCGGTTACCAGCATCTCGCATCTGAGTTTGGAATACCAGTGCTCTATGTCAGGGAGCCCTTGATAGTCTAGCTTGTCTACAGAATCGATCCACTCATACGGGAAGAAAGACTTTTGAGATGAGCAGTCGTATGCCTTAATCCACTTATCGTAACTGACTCCCGGACCAAGATACAGGAGAACGTCCATGAATCTGAATTCCGGAGTGAATAGGAATATGGTGTCGTTAGTCCGCTTGCCTACCATAACTTTCGTGGTCGTGTCTGCCAGCTTGCCCACCAGATGTTTCTTGATGAGGTTGATGTCATACCTACTGCAGTTGAAACCCAACACTGGGACCAGATCTATCCACCTGTTTATCTCATCCACTTGGCGAGGCCTGAGGTGCTCTGTGTCCTCGAACCTGTACCGGCGACCCACTTCTTCGCGAATGTCCCTACCCCTCTCCTGCAGATCTTCTATGAACTTACTTACCAGTTTGGCAGGATCCGTGTCACAGATGTGAGATACGGATCCTGACAGGCTGTCCCCTATGCTAACGCTTACGCGCACGTGCTCTGTCTCGTACGATAGGTCTGGTGTTTGGTCGGTCCTCCCTTCCTTACTCAGATACGCTTCAAAATCGTATACTATCTGGTACGGGTACAGTGTGGTGGGACATCCTGTCTTAATCTTAGCGCCGGTTCTGTTATACTTACACTCCCACATTATCACTTGGTTAACTCCTGCTTCACGGATCTCTTTATCCCGCTTGTTGCTGGTGCGAAACTCGTGCCATCTCGCCGGGTGATGTTTCTGGCAGCCGTGCCAGAAACACCCGTGATACTGGTACACCGTGTTATTTTCCTTGCAGTATCCATCTAGTGGAGCTCCACAGATCCACCTTTCACCACCGTGTCCGCACTGTTCGTGGTGAATGTGAATTCCCTCCTTCTCTTCCACGGAGTACATCCAATCAAGTGCCCCTAGGCTGCCAGCACTCTTTGGGTAGAAGGCCTTCTCGAACGCGGAGCGAGGGCGCTCGATAACTTTCCCTTCGCATACGGCGTGTGTCTCGCCATTCAAACACTTAGATCCGTGCCGAGTAACGTTACTAGCCTTCGTGAACCTCTGTTTGCAAATGTCGCAAGCGTACGTTTTCGACAGACCTTTTAGGTTGGTTATCAGGAACGCGTGATTTTTGTAGATGCCTATCGTCATATGCTTCGTACCTACCTCCTCATAGTGTGCTGGTGCCTTCTTCAACCACCATATTTCACTCTCGGTTGGCTGATATACTTCTATACCCACCTTAAACTTCTCCTCAACCTTTTTCAGCTCGTCTAGCGGAATAAGCCCAGGCTCTCTCTTACCGAAATACTTAGCACTCATCTCTCTGGCTTGGGCGGTACATTTGTCTGATCGCGCCCCGCCGTGAATGGCCAGGCACCTGAATAGACACAGCTCATCGTTGTATTTATCTAACGAGTACATACCTTTCTTATTCCTCAGCCAGTCTGGGAGAGGTCCACCAGCCGCGTGTTTGGAAGTCAACCCGAGATCTACTCCTCGTGTTCCCTGCACTAGTTTTATATAAACCTGCTCCCACCTCACGAACGTCCATTTCGTATTGGGCCTTATTAAATATTATCGTCTTCGCGCGACCTCGTTGATCTTTTTCCTCAATGTGTTGTAGTTTGTAGGAGTATGAATATCTTAGGTGGAAGTTTGTTGTCAGATGAGAAGTTAATTTCTCTACTATCCTATCAGGTATTTCCTTTTCTACGTGTTTCCTAAATGAGAACGTGAACGTGCGTCTACCCTGCTCGACTTTCTCCATCTCTTCGTCTCTAACCCCTAGAATAGCCTCGCCCTCGTCGGCTATCGCGTGTAGGAGGGCGGTTTTAAGTTTACGCTTTAGGTTTAACTACGGCGGGGGAAGCCGGCAGGGCGGCCGTTCTCAGTCCAATTATACTCTCTACTTGTAGTCGTTTTCCTATTTGAGTGATTAACTCCTGGGACCCCAAGACGGTATTTGTGAAGGCACCTCTGGAGTATGCCCTACCTACTCGACGTGTAAACGCCTCATTCTTTATGGCGTTTGTCAGCTTATTTAACCCATAAACGCGCAGACGGTTGCTATAGACAATACCGAGAGATTTAGCCTCGGCTCTCAACGTTTCAATCTGAACCTGATTAATTGTGGTAGGCATTTTTTATATCAGTATATTTTGGTATATGTACTTTGGTATGATATAACCTATGAAATTTATCTGTTCAATTGGGTGTCACAATAACAGGTTGTAATAGTTGTCATATTTTCCAATAAATAATCGATAATACAACCTATAGAAATTTCTGTTCAATTGTGACACCCAATTGAACAGAAATTTCTATAGGTATAAATGGAGTGTGTTACATGTTGTAAATCTTTTGCACGACCAGCCAACCTGCGAAGGCATCTAGCAAAGAAAGATCCTTGTGCCGCCCCACAATTCCAATGCCCCAGATGCCCTTGTAAATTCGTTAGTGCCCAAACTCTTTGTAGACATAAGCAACTGCGCTGCCAGGTGGCTAAAGGTGAACGTGGTAGACTAGAGTTGGTAGAATTAGTTGCTGATCTACGGAATAAATTAGCTATATTGGAGGAGGAAAATGCGGTGTTGGAATATAAAATATCCCAATCTCCAATATAATTGGGATTCCAAGACCACTTTCTCATTCAATACCACCAACAACTTTTTGTTAGTGGTGGGAGCTACAACACCTCTCAATAACAGCACAATGATTGCGGGTATCATTTTGACTCCTTCTATACTACTGTGTGCATCACTACTGTTCACCCCGCCCTAGTGTAACCCCTGTTCACCAGTGTTTATCAATACTGTTCACCCAGCCCTAGTGTAACCCCGGTTCAACAGTGTTCATCACTACTGTTCACCCCACCCTAGTGCAACCCCGATTCACCAGTGTTCATCTCTACTGTTCACCAAGCCCTAGTGTTACACCGGTTCACCAGTGTTCATCTCTAAAGTTCAACCCGCCCTAGGGTAACCCCGGTTCACCAATGTTCATCCCTACAGCTCACCCAGCCCTAGTGTAACTCCGGTTCACCAGTATTCATCACTACTGTTCACCCAGCCCTACTGTCTGTTTCACGTTAACCTGCCCAACTTTTACACCTATTTGAACACCCTAAAACTCTTATGTTTTGGCATAAAATCATTTTTCAGCAAAACTTAGCAATGATCCATCTTTTTATTTTTTGAAATTCGGTCCTGTAATGAAGTAATAGCCATAAATCAAGAATTGAATGCAGGGTTGCAATGTTAAAATGTCATGTGCGATCAGATTTTCAACATTTTTCTAGCATCGAACTGCTTGCTGGATTTCATCATTAAAAAACAGACACTAACCTTGTATTTATGAGAGAAAATCTTGCCAGGTTGAAAAATAAAGGAATCGAGCCTCCATTTCTCGGTGTTCGTACAAGAATTCCAGAAGAAAATGCCGAGAATTTGGTCAAAATACAACATGATGTCATCATCATCTGCTACAGCTTTCGTATCTATTGACAAGGTTAGACACCACCAAATAGTTTTACTGTATAATTTAACCGAATGCCATCCAATAAGGCCAGTCTCTCCTACTTTCACTATTCGTATGGATGCTGTGGGACCCACTTGTACATGACCTGCAGCCAGTCTGTACTGGTTCTGCATGAACTAAACAATAGGTTCACTTACTCCTAAGAAAGAAAAATCCAACCTTGTCATATCCTCCAATATTGTGTACATTTTTTGGCCACGGAAACTCCGTTTACATCAAGTGACCAACAGGGTCAGTGTTTTCTTTTAAATGCTACAAATATGCTGAAAACTGGTGTTGAAGGCACCCCAAAATGTTCCTCAAGTGAAACTGGGTAGTAATGGATCAAGATTTGCAAGCAAACGGTGTCTGTGACCTCAAAACACCCGCCCTATTTTTTTTATACCGGACTACTTTTGCATACACCCTGGGCGGTTTCGCACCATTTGGTGTCTTCTAACCTATAAGTGTACCAGTCCCACTACAAATCATTCTACAATATTCACTATTCAAAAAGTAGCTTCTATTCCTGGATACAGTACCAAGTTTGGAGCAAATATCTCAAATGGTTGTCACACAGCAGCTGTGTAACTCCACCATGTGACTGTCCACATTCTGCCTTAATTTGAGCTACTACAGAACTATGGAGAATTTTAATAGATGATGAATTAAAAGCACAAATCTCCATAAAATCACATAACATTACCCTAAATAGTTGTTTATAGCTAACATTCTACATATACAGACTCATCACTGAAACTATACCAACATGTATGCCACTCTGGAATGGTCGACAGACAAAAGGGTACTGGCTTGGAACGGTCAGTCAAGAAATTTGCTTTATAACACAGGAGGAAAGGAAAAACAATGTTTTCTGAGTACTAGTGTCTTGGTACTATACCGATATGCGAAAACAATACACTTACGCCTAATTTTGGCAAATTTTGGAACAGCGTCGCGATGTCGCGCCACTTCCCATAACTTCTTAATTCTCCATCAGCAAGCCAATATAAATGAAAAAAAATGAAAAACACACTATAATCACTGTTTCGGTGTATATTTCTGTCACATTCCAAGCCCAATCACCTACAGGTAATTTGCATACACTGGTTTATTATATTTCACTAAATAAAGCTGAGAAATCAAGATTTTAGAAGATTTTGAAGCCGATAACTGTCCGTCTGAGATACAAAAAGAACAAATATGTTGCATCGCGGAGTCCGCTCGATTATTCTTGTCGCAGTAACTTTAAATTATTGTTCCCAGAGACATAGCTACAAGAAACACTTCCAACTTCAAATTCTACAAACAAACATATCTCACATAGGGCCTAGGCACACCTTATAGGTTAGACACCACCAAATAGTTTTACTATATTTAATTTAACCGAATGCCATCCAATAAGGCCAGTCTCTCCTACTTTCACTATTCGTATGGATGCTGTGGGACCCACTTGTACATGACCTGCAGCCAGTCTGTGCTGGTTCTGCATGAACTAAACAATAGGTTCACTTACTCCTAAGAAAGAAAAATCCAACCTTGTCATATCCTCCAATATTGTGTACATTTTTTGGCCACGGAAACTCCGTTTACATCAAGTGACCAACAGGGTCAGTGTTTTCTTTTAAATGCTACAAATATGCTGAAAACTGGTGTTGAAGGCACCCCAAAATGTTCCTCAAGTGAAACTGGGTAGTAATGGATCAAGATTTGCAAGCAAACGGTGTCTGTGACCTCAAAACACCCGCACTATTTTTTTATACCGGACTACTTTTGCATACACCCTGGGCGGTTTCGCACCATTTGGTGTCTTCTAACCACAACGCCAAGCTGAGGTTAAACGCTGTTCCTACCACGCAAAATTAATTGCACATATCATGAGCTGCATATCCTCGCACATCGACACCGGTGTAGATCTACATTATCTAATGGCATGACTTGGGAACACCATACATACGTCATTTCCGCCGGAAGTATACAATCATTTCCTGTGAGCCAATTTCTTTGCCGGACGAATTTCCGGCGGACATTTTGGTTTACTAAATGCTGATTGGTTGGTGAAGGTCACGAGTTTAATCGAATCAAGTTCGTTAGCATTCACAATTTAAAATACATTAGGACGTGTTAGCAATAGTATCAGATCGACTTGGAACCTTATGGATGAATGATATTTGCTAAATATATGAAGATTAAATGATTAATTGGTATATTTTAATGAAACTTGTTTAAGTTGTATGCCAGAAAATGATGTTAATAAACAAATGTATTAAGAATTTGTGTTCAGTTCGCAATAATAGTTGTTGTTGTTGTATACCGGAAGTGATTATTGCAATAGTAGTTTCTTGTTTTATTGTCAACAACTAAAATTCGGTGAAATGAATTTATAAGGCAAAAGCCCATCCATGACAGTTTATTCGAAATGACTTTGTTATTAGACGGATTTTCTTGAAATAAAAAGTAGGCACATTTCTAAAAAATAGTTTTACATTATTTTATAAAACAAAATAAGCAGTTTGGAGTGTTTTTATAGCAATAAATCTTGGACAGCACTTCGTGGAACAGATAGTAGTGTAACCCCGGTTCACCAGTGTTCATATCTACTGTTCACCCGCCCTAGTGTAACCCCATTTCAACAGTGTTCATCACTACTGTTCACCCAGCCCTAGTGTAACCCCGGTTCACCAGTTTTCATCACTACTGTTCACCCCGCCCTAGTTTAACCCCCTGTTCACCAGTGTTCATCACTATTGTTCTCCCAGCCCTAGTGTAACCCCGGTTCACCAGTGTTCATCATTACTGCTCATCCAGCCCTAGTGTAACCCCAGTTCACCAGTATTCATCATTACTGTTCGCCACACCCTAGTGTAACGCCGGTTCACCTGTGTTCATCACTACTATTCACCCATCCCTAGTGAAACCCCGGTTCACCAGTGTTCATCACTACTGTTCACCCCGCCCTAGTGTAACCCCGGTTCACCAGTGTTCATCACTACTGTTCACCCAGCCCTAGCGTAACCCCGGTTCACCAGTGTTCATCACTACTGTTCACCCAGCCCTAGTGTAACCCCGGTTCACCAGTGTTCATCATTACTGTTCACCCGGACCTAGTGTAACTCCGGTTCACCAGTGTTCATCACTACTGTTCACCCCGACCTAGTGTAACCCCGGTTCACTAGTGTTCATCACTACTGTTCACCCAGCCCTAATGTAATCCCGGTGCACCTGTGATCATCACTACTGTTCACCCCGCCCTAGAGTAACCCCGGTTCACCAGTGTTCATCACTACTGTTCAACCAGCCCTAGTGTAACCCAGGTTCACCTGCGTTCAGCACTACTGTTCACCCCGCCCTAGTGTAACCTCGGTTCACCAGTGTTGTACCCTACTGTTAACACAACCCTAGTGTAACCCCGGTTTACCTGTGTTCATCACTACTGTTAACCCAGCCCTAGTGTAACACCGGTTCACCAGTGTTCATCACTACTGTTCATCCCGCCCGAGTGTAACCCCGGTTCATCAGTGTCCATCACTACTGTTCACCCAGCCCTAGTGTAACCCCGGTTCACCTGTGTTCATCACTACTATTCACCCCTCCCTAGTGTAACCCCTGTTCACCAGTGTTCATCTGTGTTCGTCACTACTGTTCACCCCGCCCTAGTGTAACCCTGGTTCACCAGTGTTCTACCCTACTGTTCACACAACCCTAGTGTAACTCCGGTTCACCTGTGTTCATCACTACTGTTAACCCCGCCCTAGTGTAACACCGGTTCACCAGTGTTCATCACTACTGTTCACCCCGCCCGAATGTAACCCCGGTTCATCAGTCTCCATCACTACTGTTCACCCAACCCTAGTGTAACCCCGGTCCACCTGTGTTCATCACTACTGTTCACCCCTCCCTAGTGTAACCCCAGTTCACCAGTGTTCACCTGTGCTCGTCACTACTGTTCACCCCGCCCTAGTGTAACCCCGGTTCAACAGTGTTCATCACTACTGTTCACCCAACCCTAGTGTAACTCCGGTTCACCTGTGATCATCTCTACTGTTCACCCCGCCCTAGTGTAACTCCGGTTCACACCAGTGTTCATCACTACTGTTCACCCGCCCTAGTGCAACCCCGGTTCACCAGTGTTCATCACTACTGTTCACCCCGCCCTAGTGTAACCCCGGTTCACCAGTGCTCATCACTACTGTTAACACAGCTCTAGAGTAATTCCGGTTCACATGTGTTCATCTGTACTGTTCACCCAGCCATACTGTAACCCCTGTTCACCTTTGTTCATCATTACTGTTCACAAAGCCCTAGTGTAACCCTGGTTACAATTGTATCCTCCAATACTGTTCACCCATCCCTAGTGTAAGCCCGGTTCACCAGTTTTCATCACCACTGTTCATCCCCAACGTAGTGGTACCCCGTTTCACCAGTGTTCATCTATACTGTTCACCCAGCCCTAGTGTAACCCCGGTTCACCAGTGTTCATCAATATCTACTGTTCACCCGCCCGCCCTAGTGTAACCCCCTATTCACCAGTGTTCATCACTATTGTTCACCCCGCCCTAGTGTAACCCCGGTTCACCAGTGTTCATCACTACTCTTCACCCCGCCCTAGTGTAACCCCGGTTCACCTGTGTTCATCACTACTGTTCACCCAGCCCTAGTGTAACCCTGGTTCACCAGTGTTCATCACTACTGTTCACCCAGCCCTAGCGTAACCCCGGTTCACCAGTGTTCATCACTACTGCTCATCCAGCACTTGTGACCAGCGGTCAGCAATACTGTTCACCCCGCCCAAGTGTAACCTCGGTTCAACAGTGTTGTACCCTACTGTTCACACAACCCTAGTGTAACCCCGGTTCACCTGTGTTCATCACTTCTGTTCAGCTAGTCGTGGTGTAAGCCCGGTTCACCTGCGTCCAGCACTGCTGTTCACCCCGCCCAAGTGTAACCCCGATTCACCAGTGTTCTACCCTACTGTTCACCCCGCCCTCGTGTAACTCCGGTTCACCTGTGTTCATCACTACTGTTCACCCCGCCCTAGTGTAACTCCGGTTCACCAGTGTTCATCATTACTGTTCACCCCGCCCGAGTGTAACCCCGGTTCATCAGTGTTCATCACTACTGTTCACACAACCCTAGAGTAGCCCTGGTTCACCAGAGTTCATCGCTACTGTTCACCCAGCCCTAGTGTAACCCCTGTTCATCTGTGTTCATCACTACTGTTCGCCTAGCCCTAATGTAACCCCGGTTCACCTGTGTTCATCACTACCGTTCACATTGTCGTAGTGTATGCCCGGTTAACCAGCGTTCAGCACTACTGTTCACCCCGCCGAAGTGTAACCTCGGTTCAACAGTGTTGTACCCTACTGTTCACACAACCCTAGCGTAACCCCGGTTCACCTGCGTTCATCACTTCTGTTCACCTAGTCGTGGTGTAGGCCCGGTTCACCTGCGTCCAGCACTGCTGTTCACCCCGCCCAAGTGTAACCCGGTTCACCAGTGTTCTACCCTACTGTTCGCCCCGCCCTAGTGTAAACCCGGTTCACCTGTGTTCATCACTACTGTTCACCCCGCCCTAGTGTAACTCCGGTTCACCAGTGTTCATCACTACTGTTCACCCCGCCTGAGTGTAACCCTAGTTCACCAGTGTTCATCACTACTGTTCACACAACCCTAGTGTAACCCCGGTTCACCTGTGTTCATCACTACTGTTCACCCCACCCTAGTGTAACCTCGGTTCACCAGTGTTCATCACTACTGTTCACCCCACCCTAGTGTAACCTCGGTTCACCAGTGTTCATCAGTACTGTTCACCCCGCCCGAATGTAACCTCAGTTCACCAGTGTTCATCACTACTGTTCACCCCGCCCGAGTGTAACATCGGTTCACCTGTGTTCATCACTACTGTTAACCCATCCCTAGTGTAACACCGGTTCACCAGTGTTCATAACTACTGTTCACCCGCCCGAGTGTAACCCGGGTTCATCAGTTTTCATCACTACTGTTCACCCAGCCCTAGTGTATCCCTGGTTCACCTGTGTTCATCACTACTGTTCAACCCGCCCTAGTGTAATCCTGGTTCACCAGTGTTCATCACTACTGTTCACGCAGCCCTAGTGTAACCCCGGTTCACCAGTGTTCATCACTACTGTCCACCCAGCCCTAGTGTAAACGCGGTTCACCTGTGTTCATCACTACTGTTCACCCCGCCCTAGTGTAACTCCGGTTCACCAGTGTTCATCACTACTGTTCACCCCGCCCGAGTGTAACCCCAGTTCACCAGTGTTCATCACTACTGTTCACACAACCCTAGTGTAACCCCGGTTCACCTGTGTTCATCTCTACTGTTCACCCCACCCTAGTGTAACCTCGGTTCACCAGTGTTCATCACTACTGTTCACCCCGCCCGAGTGTAACATCGGTTCACCTGTGTTCATCACTACTGTTCACCCATCCCTAGTGTAACACCGGTTCACCAGTGTTCATAACTACTGTTCACCCGCCCGAGTGTAACCCGGGTTCATCAGTGTTCATCACTACTGTTCACCCAGCCCTAGTGTATCCCTGGTTCACCAGTGTTCATCACTACTGTTCACGCAGCCCTAGTGTAACCCCGGTTCACCAGTGTTCATCACTACTGTTCACCCAGCCCTAGTGTAAATCTGGTTCACCTGTGTTCATCACTACTGTTCACCCATCCTTAGTGTAACTCCGGTTGACCTGTGTTCATCACTACTGTTCACCCCGCCCTAGTGTATCCCCGGTTCACCAGTGTTCATCACTACTGTTCACCCCGCCCCAGTGTAACCCCGGTTCACCATTGTTCATCACTACTGTTCACCCCGCCCGAGTGTAACCCGGGTTCATCAGTGTTCATCACTACTGTTCACCCAGCCCTAGTGTAACCCCGGTTCACCAGTGTTCATCACTACTGTTCACCCAGCCCTAGTCTAACCCCGGTTCGCCTGTGTTCATCACTACTGTTCACCCCGCCCTAGTGTAACCCCGGTTCACCAGTGTTCATCACTACTGTTCACCCAGCCCTAGTGTAACCCCTGTTCACCAGTGTTCATCACTACTGCTCATCCAGCCCTAGTGTAACCCCAGTTCACCAGTATTCATCACTACTGTTCGCCCCACCCTAGTGTAACGCCGGTTCACCTGTGTTTATCACTACTATTCACCCATCCCTAGTGAAACCATATTGGTACCCCGGTTTACCATTGTTCATCTCTACTGTTCATCCCCCACTAGTGTAACCCCGTTTCACCAGTTTTCATCTCTACTGTTCACCCAGCCGTAGTGTAACCCCGGTTCACCAGAGTTCATCACTACTGTTCACCCCGCCCTAGTGTAACACCCTGTTCACCAGGATTCATCACTATTGTTCACCCAGCCCTAGTGTAACCCAGGTTCACCAGTGTTCATCACTACTGCTCATCCAGCCCTAGTGTAACCCCAGTTCACCAGTATTCATCACTACTGTTCGCCCCACCCTAGTGTAACACCGGTTCACCTGTGTTTATCACTACTATTCACCCATCCCTAGTGAAACCCCGGTTCACTAGTGTTCATATTTACTGTTCACCCCGCCCTAGTGTAACCCCTGTTTACCAGTGTTCATCACTACTGTTCACCCAGCCCTAGCGTAACCCAGGTGTACAAGTGTGCATCACTACTCTTCACCCAGCCCTAGTGTAACCCCGGTTCACCAGTGTTGATCATTACTGTTCACCCGGACCTAGTGTAACTCCGGTTCACCAGTGTTCATCACTAATGTTCACCCCGCCCTAGTGTAACTCCGGTTCACCAGTGTTCATCACTACTGTTCACCCCGCCCGAGTGTAACCCGGGTTCATCAGTGTTCATCACTACTGTTCACCCCGCCCAAGTGTAACCTCGGTTCACAAGTGTTGTACCCTACTGTTCAGAAAACCCTAGTGTAACCCCGGCTCACCTGTGTTCATCAATTCTGTTCACCCTTGTCGTGGTGTAATCCCGGTTCACCTGCGTCCAGCACTGCTGTTTACCGCGCCCAAGTGTAACCCCGGTTCACCAATGTTCTACCCTACTGTTCACACAACCGTAGTGTAACCCCGGTTCACCTGTGTTTATCATTACTGTTCACCCGCCCTAGTGTAACCTCGGTTCACCAGTGTTCATCACTACTGTTCACCCAGCCCGAGTGTAACCCTGGTTCATCAGTGTTCATCACTACTGTTCACCCAGCCCTAGTGTAACCCCGGTTCACCTGTGTTCATCACTACTGTTCACCCAGCCCTTGTGTAACTCCGATTCACATATGTTCATCTCTACTGTAGTGATGAACACAGGTGAACCATCCCTAGTGTAACTCCGGTTGACCTGTGTTCATCACTACTTTTCACCCCGCCCTAGTGTAACTGTCAAGGTCATTACCAAGGTCAGGAATGATCGAGACAAATTGTCTCCCCCAATTATCATATGAACCAAGTATACTTCAATTGTTATGACGTTATGGCCAATATAGCTTGATCTGACGAACGAAAAGTGGTAACAATGCAGTTGAAGTGTAAGGGATAGGCCAGAGTAGATAAGTACACGTAGTCACTTAATCACTTATAATGTACACTATATTACATGGGGAACACACAGGAATACATGATACATTGATATGCGAACATCACTGTACTGTGCATGATACTATTCAATTACTACAAGGTTGTAAGCCAATCGACTGTTATACTTTAACGCAACTTAAAAGCTATAGACGAATAAACTCGGTATGTGGTATCCAATGGTCCGTAGTGGACAATAGTATGAATGCACAAGTACTTTGATGATCGCTAATCAAAGTGAAATAACATACAAGTATAACATGGCATAACGAACATTGGAGGACAAATGACAATCATCTGAGCTACCCCAGTGCTGGCGTATCTCAATAGATAGTGTAACCTCTGAGTATCAAGGTCCCAAGGTCTGCCTCACCCCTCAATATGAGGTCTAGTCAACAATATGGCTATAATCCAACTTCAAGTGGATTAATCCATAAAAAATATATGTAGTCTTACTACAATCCTTTAGCCATGATATGCATGATAGGAGTATTACCATACACTATCAAAGTATACATATGTATTGCCTATGCAATGTATTTCCAAAGTATGAATGTCAAAGTCAAAGCCGGATGTGGTTACATCACATGATAGTCAATAACGATAATGTTCCGGAAGCTGGTTCCCGGAAGTAAAGTTCCACAGGTAGTATTATCTCCGGAAATGGTGGACCAGATGTAAAGTTCCTATGGTATCACTCGACTGTAGCAACCACCCCGGATGTGTAGACCGGATGTAAAGTATCCATGTGAATCAAATGGGTTGTAATACCGGAAGTGGTAGACCGGATGTAAAGTTCCGATATAATACAAAATGGCGATTATCACGTTGGCTAAGACGCCGGGAAAAGTTTCACTTAGGTGACATTCAACTCGGTGGTAGTATAATGATATGATATGTGTGTATGGCGTTACACTTTACTAAACTATGGCTGTGACTGTCTGCTGAACGCGAGGTAGCTACCACACACTGCTCTATACAGGCCTGTACCCGGAGCTGCTACACACACTGCGCCAGACAGACGTACGGACACTCGGACGACCCGATACTCTGCACTGACTGGGGTCTGCCCTCAAACGAGTGGACCAAAACGTCCAATGTGGCTCGCTGGAGCGTTCTCAAGAGGCTACAATAATGAAATGAATCTCCAATTACTGGACGAATACGCACAGACAGACAGACAGAATGCACAACGGACTAGAACGGGAATCGAACAACGGCAAATCACAGCTGAAATAAAATGTTCTATACTCAACAAAACTAGAAACGTCCCTGTTTTATAGCCGGTGTAGCTCTGTCTATGTATGTACCACATGTTCAAAGTACATGTATTTTAAACCGTGGCGATGTTCAGAATACGATCGTGTAGAGTTTAGCCGATACACACGGTTTACATAGCGGCCAGTGACCGGAACGTTGATTTCCACTTTTTGCACGTGCACGCTATACTTGTCATCGATAAGGTGATTCAGTTCATGTCGTACCATTCATACGATAGGGGCTATTCGGAAAATTAAAAAACTTTTTTTAATTTTTCACTGTTTTCGATATGCCACGGCTTTCCGAAAACGAGCGAAATCATGCAATTGGGATGCTTGCGGGTGGGATGGCCGCCAGGGCGGTCGCGCCTCGGTTTTGGTTGCTGTCGGAAGACGATTGATCGTCTTGCAGCCCGGTACCAGCAGACTGGGGCTGTTCACGACCGGCAGCGACTGGTAGGCCTCGTGTAACGACGGCTAGAGCCGATCGTTACATTACGTTGACGCACTTACGTCAACGTCGATTGGCAGCCACAGTCACTGCTAGGCGATACGGTGTCTCAGGGCAGACCATTCGCAACCGGTTACGTCGTAACGCCCAACCAATCCGGGCACGCCGCCCGTACACTGGTCAGATAATGACCCAACGTCACCGTGCTGCCAGACTGTTATGGGCGCGACGTCATCTGAACTGGAGAAGGGCTGACTGGAACCGAGTTTTGTTCACCGATGAATCTCGGTTCACAGTTAGTCATGCTGACGGAAGATTACGGGTATACAGGCGTAAAAATGAAAGATTCACCGATTGTTGCATTGTTGAGAAGAACAGGTTTGGGGGAGGGAGCGTAATGGTCTGGGGTGGGATCATGGGAAACCGGAAGACAGATTTGGTTGTTGTACAGGGCAACATCAATGCACAACGTTATGTTGCAGATGTGCTAAATGCACATGCCTTACCATTTATCCGTCAGCATGGTCCTGGTGTGACATTGATGCACGACAATGCCCGCCCTCACGTAGCCAGGGTCACCACTCAATACTTACAGCAAAACAACGTCGACGTCATGCCATGGCCCGCGGTCTCCCCGGATCTCAATCCCATTGAGCACATATGGGATGAGCTGGGCCGCAAAGCACGAGCTAACCATCAGATTGACAATGTTCGCGATCTTACACGGGCGTTACAACGGGAATGGAGGAATTTGCCCAACGCACTGGTATTGCGTTACGTCACGTCGATGCGGCGTAGGATCATTGCATGCATTCATGCAAATGGTGGCCACACTCGGTACTAACGAGATTTACTGAATTTGCCACATTACTTATTGAAATTCCATCTCTAAACATTAAGTAACACATTTCTGAGTTTTTGTGATTTTTGATTTTGACCCCTACCGCCCTTGGCCGGTTATCTCTCGAATATTTAACAAGATATCCAAATGCAATTTATTGGCTTTGATACAGAAATGAATGAACTTGTTTTTCCATTTTGATTTTTAAAAGTAACCCTTTTGGTTTTTGATGAATCTTTCCTTAAACATGGAGGGACGTTTCTAGTTTTGCTCAGTATAGGTACATAACAAAATCCTCCGTGTCACTGGTGAATACAGTACTAGTCTTCTGTAACCAGAAAATAATGTGTCCCGCCAACACATAGCGAGACATGGCTTATATACGCACCAGTGAAACCATGCACGGGAATAATGAATATGCCTACCCCTCGTACGACATCTCACATAAATACTATAAACCATGGCTTTTGCCATGTCACCCGTGGGTTATATTTGGCATAAATATATGTTCCCACGCCTTAAATTCAACCAAACCAGTGTACAGCCCTCGTGGAATAAATACCATCCAACATGGTATACCCCACACTACCATAAATCTGCACACTATAGACCTAGATCTCATAATCCGAAATCTACTCGACTGGTCTCGACAATGCGAAGGTCGCTTCTTGGCCCCGCCAAACCCCTCCATAACGGTCCTACGGCTATACACTCAAATGAGAGTGTAGCACATACTAAACTCAAATATCGTGGTCATTTACGGAAATATCACGACACAAAACATCACCATTATGGGATCTGATATCCGTGTTGGCCAGTTACCAGGCTATGATGAAACACTAACCGTAGCATACATAACAGGGCAGACCATGGTATGGTCTGCGCTATATACTGGCTTCACTACAGAAGGTCCCTTATATGGTGAAACACTGACACGCGGACAAACTCGGCTGGCACGGACAGTGGACATCCGTAATACTAAAAGGTATCTTTTCCCTAGCGAAACCAGCACACGCAGTCAACGAGTTCTCTACCACACACATGCATAGTCTGTGGCAAATATGGCGTGACATCAGTAAAACATTGCTCATAAAGTAGACGTATATTTAAATCCGCAAATAGGACACGCATAAACGTATCTCCACCAATACAACATAAGCCCCCTTATTACACGCACATTGTACATGGCAAATGTACATGCTAAATCACAGGTGTGTAAAAATCACAGGTGTGTGAAACCACAGGTATGTGGAATCACAGGGATGTGAAATCAATAATACGCACAACAATACAACACAGTACCACACATCACAAATATACAATTATACGGATTCCAGAATGTACAAGAATGCACGTGTCACGCGACAGTAACCCCGGTTCACCAGTGTTCAGTTCTACTGTTCACCCATCCCTAGTGTAACCCCGGTTCACCTGTGTTCGTCACTGGGGTCACCAGTGTTCATCACTACTGTTCACACAGCTCTAGTGTAACTCCGATTCACATATGTTCATCTCTACTGTTCACCCAGCCCTAGTGTAACCCCGGTTCAGCAGTGTTCATCATTACTGTTCACACAGCCCTAGTGTAACCCTGGTTCACCAGTGTCCATCACTACTGTTCTACCCAGCCCTAGTGTATCCCCGGTTCACCAGTTTTCATCACTACTGTTCACCATCACCGTAGTGGTACCCCGGTTTACCAGTGTTCATCTCTACTGTTCATCCCGCCCTAGTGTAACCCCGTTTCACCAGTGTTGATCACTACTGTTCACCCAGCCCTAGTGTAACTCTGGTTCAACTGTGTTCATCACTACCGTTCAATCATCCCTAGTGTAACTCCGGTTGACCTGTGTTCATCATTACCGTTCACCCCGCCCTAGTGTAACCCCGGTTCACCAGTGTTCATTACTATTGTTCACCCATCCCTAGTGAAACCCCGGTTCACCTGTGTTCGTAACTGGGGTCACCAGTGTTCATCACTACTGTTCACACAGCTCTAGTGTAACTCAGATTCACATATGTTCATCTCTACTGTTCACCCAGCCCTAGTGTAACCCCGGTTCACCAGTGTTCATCATTACTGTTCACACATCCCTAGTGTAACCCCGGTTCACCAGTGTCCATCACTACTGTTTACCCAGCCCTAGTGTAACCTGGGTTCATCAGTTTTAATCACTACTGTTCACCATCACCGTAGTGGTACCCCGTTTCACCAGTGTTCATCACTACTGTTCACCCAGCCCTAGTGTAACCCCGGTTCACCAGAGTTCATCACTACTGTTCACCCCGTCCTAGTGTAACCCCCTGTTCACCAGTGTTCATCACTATTGTTCACCCAGCCCTAATGTAATCCCGGTTCACCAGTGTTCATCACTACTGCTCATCCAGCCCTTGTGTAACCCCAGTTCACCAGTATTCATCACTACTGTTCGCCCCACCCTAGTGTAACGCCTGTTCACATGTGTTCATCACTACTATTCACCCATCCCTAGTGAAACCCCGGTTCACCAGTGTTCATCTCTACTGTTCATCCCCGCCCTAGTGTAACCCCGGTTTACCAGTGTTCATCACTACTGTTCACCCAGCCCTAGCGTAACCCCGGTTCACCAGTGTTCATCACTACTGTTCAATACGCCCTAGTGTAACCCCGGTTCACCAGTGTTCATCATTACTGTTCACCTGGACCTAGTGTAACTCCGGTTCACCAGTGTTCATCATTACTGTTCACCCCGCCCTAGTGTAACTCCGGTTCACCAGTGTTCATCACTACTGTTCACCCCGCCCTAGTGTAACACCCGGTTCACCAGTGTTCATCACTACTGTTCACCTAGCCCTAGTGTAACCCCGGTTCACCTGTGTTCATCACTACTGATCGCCTAGCCCTAATGTAACCCCGGTTCACATGTGTTCATCACTACTGTTCACCTAGTCGTAGGGTAAGCCCGGTTCACATGCGTTCAGCACTACTGTTGACCCCGCCCAAGTGTAACCTCGGTTCACCAAATGTTGTACCCTACTGTTCACACAACCCTAGTGTAAACCCGGTTCACCTTTGTTCATCACTTATGTTCACCTAGTCGTAGTGTAAGCCCGGTTCACCTGCGTTCGGCACTGCTGTTCACCCCGCCCAAGTGTAACCCCGGTTCACCAGTGTTCTACCCTACTGTTCACACAACCCTAGAGTAACCCCGGTTCACCTGTGTTCATCATTACTGTTCACACATCCCTAGTGTAACCCCGGTTCGCCAGTGTCCATCACTACTGTTCACCCCACCCTAGTGTAACCCCGGTTCACCTGTGTCCATCACTACTGTTCACCCCGCCCTAGTGTATCCTCGGTTCACCAGTGTTCATCACTACTTTTCACACCGCCCGAGTGTAACCCCGGTTCACCAGAGTTCATCACTACTGTTCACCCAGCCCTAGTGTAACCCCGGTTCACCTGTGTTGATCATTACTGTTCACCCCTCTCGAGTGTAACCCCGGTTCATCAGTGTTCATCACTACTGTTCACCCATCCCTAGTGTAACCCCAGTTCACCTGTGTTCATCACTGGGGTCACCAGTGTTCATCGCTACTGTTCACACAGCTCTAGTGTAACTCCGATTCACATATGTTCATCTCTACTGTTCACCCAGACCTAGTGTAACCCCGGTTCACCAGTGTTCATCATTACTGTTCACACAGCCCTAGTGTACCCCGGGTCACCAGTGTCCATCACTACTGTTCACCCAGCCCTAGTGTAACCCCGGTTCACCAGTTTTCATCACTACTGTTCACCATCACCGTAGTGGTACCCCGGTTTTCCAGTGTTCATCTCTGCTGTTCATCCCGCCCTAATGTAACCCCGTTTCACCAGTTTTCATCACTACTGTTCACCCAGCCCTAGTGTAACCCCGGTTCACCAGAGTTCATCACTACTGTTCACCACACCCTAGTGTAACCCCCTGTTCACCAGTGTTCATCACTATTGTTCACACAGCCCTAGTGTAACCCCGGTTCACCAATGTTCATCACTACTGCTCATCCAGCCCTAGTGTAACCCCAGTTCACCAGTATTCATCACTACTGTTCGCCCCACCCTAGTGTAACGCCGGTTCACATGTGTTCATCACTACTATTCACCCATCCCTAGTGAAACCCCGGTTCACCAGTGTTCATCTCTATTGTTCACCCCGCCCTTGTGTAACCCCGGTTCACCAGTGTTCATCAGTACCGTTCACCCAGCCCTAGCGTAACCCCGGTTCACCAGTGTTCATCACTACTGTTCACCCATTCCTAATGTAACCCCGGTTCACCTGTGTTCATCACTACTGTTCACCTAGTCGTAGTGTAAGCCCGGTTCACCTGCGTTCAGCACTACCAGTGTTCATCACTGCTGTTCACACGGACCTAGCGTAACTCCGGTTCACCAGTGTTCATCACTACTGTTCACCCAGCCCTAGCGTAACCCCGGTTCACCAGTGTTCATCACTACTGTTCACCCGGACCTAGTGTAACTGCGGTTCACCAGTGTTCATCACTACTGTTCACCCCGCCCTAGTGTAACTCCGGTTCACCAGTGTCCATCACTACTGTTCACCCCGCCCTAGTGTAACCCCGGTTCACCTGTGTCCATTACTACTGTTCACCCCGCCCTAGTGTAACCCCGGTTCACTAGTGTTCATCACTACTGTTCACCCCACCCTAGTGTAACCCTGGTTCACCAGTGTTCATCACTACTGTTCACCCAGCCCTAGTGTAACCCCGGTTCACCTGTGTTCATCACTACTTTTCACCCCGCCCTAGTCTGACCCCGGTTCACCAGTGTCCATCACTACTGTTCACCCAGCCCTAGTGTAACCCCGGTTCATCTGTTTTCTTCACTACTGTTCACCATCACCGTAGTGGTACCCCGGTTTACCAGTGTTCATCTCTATTGTTCATCCCACCATAGTGTAACCCCGGTTCACAGTGTTCTACCCTACTGTTCACACAACCCTAGTGTAGCCCCGGTTCACCTGTGTTAATCACTACTGTTCACCCCGCCCTAGTGTAACCCCCTGTTCACCAGTGTTCATCACTACTGTTCACCCCTCACGAAGTGTAAGCCAGGTTCATCAGTGTTCATCACTACTGTTCACCCAGCCCTAGTGTAACCCCGGTTCACCTGTGTTCATAACTACTGTTCACCCCGCCCTAGTGTAACCCCGGTTCACCAGTGTTCATCACTACTGTTCATCCTGCCCTAGTGTAACTCTGGTTCACCTGTTTTCATCACTACCGTTCACCTATCCCTAGTGTAACTCCTGTTGACCTGTGTTTGACACTACTGTTCACCCCGCCCTAATGTAAGCCTGGTTCACCAGTGTTCGTCACTAGTGTTCACCCAGCCCTAGTGTAACCCCGTTTCACCTGTGTTCATCACTACTGTTCACCCCGCCCTAGTGTAACCCCGGTTCACCAGTGTTCATCACTACTGTTCACCCGCCCTAGTATAACCCTGGTTCACCAGTGTTCATCACTACTGATCGTCCAGCCCTAATGTGACCCCGGCTCACCTGTGTTAATCACTACTGTTCACCTAGTCGTAGTGTAAGCCCGGTTCACCTGCGTTCAGCACTACTGTTCACCCCGCCCAAATGTAACCTCGGTTCACCAGTGTTGTATCCTACTGTTCACACAACCCTAGTGTAGCCCCGGTTCACCTGTGTTCATCACTTCTGTTCACCTAGTCGTAGTGTAAGCCCGGTTCACCTTTGTCCAGCACTGCTGTTCACCCCATCCAACTGTAACCTCGGTTCACCAGTGTTCGACCCTACTGTTCACACAACCCTAGTGTAACGCCGGTTCACCTGTGTTCATCACTACTGTTCATCCCTCCCGAGTGTAACACCGGTTCATCAGTGTTCATCACTACTGCTCACCCAGCCCTAGTGTAACCCTGGTTCACCTGTGTTCATCACTACTGTTCACCCCGCCCTTGTGTAACCCCGGTTCACCAGTGTTCATCACTACTGTTCACCCAGCCCTATTGTAACCCCGGCTCACCACTGTTCATCACTGCTGTTCACTCCGCCCTCTGTAACCCCGTTTCACCAGTGTTCATCATTACTGTTCACCCAGCCCTTGAGTTGCGTCCGTCCGTCCGTCCGTCCGTTCGTCCGTCACTAAACTTTACATCAGATAAATATAGTTATAACTTCTATTTCCTTCTTCTCAAATGCGTAATATTTCGCACATGCATTCCTGTATGGCTCTACTACTATGCTGTGCCAAATTCACGACCATCCAACCCCCGCTGATCCAAAGGTCATGGTCAAATACTTAGTCTCTTTACAAAACTTAACATCATAGAAATATGTTATTATAACTTCTATTTCCTTCATCTAACATGCTTAATATTTCACATATGCATTCCTGTAAGGCTCTACTACCATGCTGTGCCAATTCCACGATCTCCAACTCGCGCTGATCCCAAGGTCAAGGTCAAATACTTTGTCTCTACAAAACGTAACACAAGGGAAATAAGTTATAACTTCTATTTCCTTCATCTAAAATGCTTAATATTTCACACATGCATTCCTGTAATGCTCTACTACCATGCTGTACCATATCCACGACCGTCCAACACCCCTGGTTTCAAGGTCAAGGGCAAATACTTGGTATCTTTACAAAACTTAACATCAGAGAAATAATTTATAACTTCTGTTTCCTTGTTTGAATATTCTTAATATTTTACTTGTGCATTCCTCTAGGCTTGTACTATCATGCTGTGAAAAATCTACGACCATCCACCGCCGCTGATCCCAAGGTCAAGGGCACATAATTAGTCTCTTTACAAAATGTAACATCAGAAAAATATGTTACAACTTCTATTTTCTTGCTCGGATCTGCTTCACATTTCACACACGCATTGCTCCGATGGACCTGTGACAAATCCACGTTCGTGCCGCCCCCGCTAATCTCTACTGTTCACCCAGCCCTAGTGTGACCATGGTTCACCAGTGTTCATCACTACTGTTCACCCAGCCCTAGTGTAACCCCGGTTCACCAGTGTTCATCACTACTGTTCACCCAGCCCTAGTGTAACCCCGGTTCACCAGTGTTCATCACTACTGCTCACCCAGCCCTAGTGTAACCCCGGTTCACCAGTGTTCATCACTACTGCTCACCCAGCCCTAGTGTAACCCCGGTTCACCAGTGTTCATCACGACTGTTCACCTAGCCCTAGTGTAACCCCGGTTCACCAGTGTTCATCACTACTGTTCACCCAGCCCTAGTGTAACCCCGGTTCACCAGTGTTCATCGCGACTGTTCACCTAGCCCTAGTGTAACCCCGGTTCACCAGTGTTCATCACTACTGCTCACCCAGCCCTAGTGTAACCCCGGTTCACCAGTGTTAATCACGACTGTTCACCTAGCCCTTGTGTAACCCCGGTTCAACAGTGTTCATCACCACTGTTCACCCAGCCCTAGTGTAACCCTGGTTCACCTGTGTTCATCACTACTGTTCACCCAGCCCTAGTGTAACCCCTGTTCACCAGTGTTCATCACTACTGTTCACCCAGCCATAGTGTGATCCCGGTTCACCAGTGTTCATCTCTACTTTTCACCCAGATACGTTTACACAATTGTAATTGTTAGATTCTTAGTATAAGTTAGATCGGAAGAGTTTCGGGTCTGCGAAGCCATGTACACTTCCATGTGTTTTCAAATTGATCCATGTAGTACAACAACAATGGCGGATCCCTGATCTCGCGTGAACTGTCTGACATGTGACATACATATTTCCGGTGTTGAGTGTCATATGTGTCAAAATACAAACAACGGCGAACTTCATTTGTATACTTGTTTCTGATAATTATCAAAATATATGTAAAGTGTACGAAGCCACACTGACTATATTTATTTTCTCAATCTGTAAATATTTTGTCTGATTTTCTTATAGGAAACACGCTTTGCCTGGTTTGGCCCTCGGGTTTGTTTTTATCTTTGGCTCTTTTGCTACATGGTGTTGAATTGGGTTATTGTTCATTATAAAAGTAGTAAGATTATTACTGATCCTACTGCTTTTGGGAGGGGGCCAAGTGATTCTGGTGTGGCGAGGACCTGGCATCAGATCCGGATTATTCTGATTTCAGGGCTGAATATATAGTTTTTTTATTGTAAATATTCAGTTCTGATTTTGGGATTTCCCCCCATTTGTACATGTACTTGAACATGTACATGTACTTGTACAGGTAATATATGGGATTTAGTACTAAACCCATTGACACGGCCTTAAATGACCTTAGACATTGATAGGCCATGAAACCCAAACAAACAAACAAACAAACAAACTGTTCTGATTTTGGGATTTTCCTTCTATCCATACACATGCAATATGGGATTTGACCATGTTAACCGACCTAAAATGACTTTAGCTGCTGATAAGCCATTAAACATCATTATAGAAATAAATAATACTTGTTAGTAATATTCTGGAGCTAATCTAGTTTCAGTACTTTGATTTATTATCCAATTACGGGTCGTTCACCTCCGCTTGCATCTCCATTTCAATTTCTCAGACTGTACCAGTCGTGATGGCGGACGATATCGCCGTCGTCGGTGTCGGATGCCGCGTGCCAGGGGCAGACAACTTGGAGGAGTTCTGGCAAGTGCTAGACAAGGGAGAGAACCATGTTCGCGAAGTTCTCGACGACAGGTGGTCGTTCCAAGCCGTGTACAACCCAGACCCAAACGTACCGGGAATGTCATATGTGAACAAAGCTGGTCTTCTTAAAGGGTAGGTAATATGCAAAATATTATATAGGACCTTACAGCAGACAGAGAATACCAGTGCAGTGTCTTCTTATATCATGTTTATCAGGCAAGGCTCGGATACCTATACAAAATTATATTATATTTTCATTCATATATATCAATAATTAATTGTCACGGGGAACGCTCATTATTATTTTCATAACTTGTTTTGTCGCGACCGCTTACGGACAGTGCGAATATAGTCGTCACATTGGTGTACGTACGTACGTGTGCCCGGTTAAAATGTTGGTTAAGCAATTCGTTCCCTCAATTTAACAATTGAAACAGCTTCAAAGTAGATCAAAGGTGTTGCCGCGCAGCTAGGCGCCAAAACAATTGTTAATTAACGAATTGTTAAATTGAGGGAACGAATTGTTATTTCGTGGGAACGAATTGTTAAATTATTGAGGGAACGAATTGTTATTTCGTGGGAACGAATTGTTATTTCCTGGGAACGAATTAATAACAAAGAATGCTACGTCCCCTGTGGGGTGCCGTAAGTAATTGTATTGATCACGTAAGTTGTCTGTAGCAGTTTTTATGTCCAATCTCATGTGTGGCTTTGACTGTATAAATGGGTATTATGGCATTTACGAGCAGTGTAGATCTAGATGTAGAAAAAAATACAAAACAAATAGTTATCAATTAATAATAGAGAGAAACAAAGTAAAGAAAATACACCCATAGCAACACAAAAAAAACAGTTTAATTAGATAAGTGCATTGTTATCGATATAATTGACTTGCTCATGCATGCATTTCCAATAAGCACTTGACGTATGTTGGTATGGTACATATACGATTCGAGTGCCTGTGCTCACTCTTTTCTTTTTCAGCAAATACGTAACAACAAAGGTGATTCATAGTGTGCCTGAACATATATTTCGGGCCAACATTGGTGACATGCATGCTACATCGTCATGCTAATGTCAGTTTTGCATTTTACACACACCTACTTTACCTATTATGGTTTAATATGGAATCTCCTGTGACCTTTGCCCTTGCCACTTTATCGAAAATCAACAGTAGTTCCGGCATCTATATTCACACGCGCAACTGTCAAACCTGCACATGTCACGGTGAAATAGCACTACTTTCGGTTATCTACATACGCACCTGTCAAGCTAGCCCGAATGTTCTGTCTGTCGCCCTGCGTTACAGACATGCGTTTCGGGTTACTACCAAGCTGACGTAGGCTGCAAACGCCAATACACATAACTTACCTTATTCAGTTTAAAAACATGAATACATTTGCTTGGTACGGTATATAATAAACATAATATTCTTTTTTTTTTGCATGAATATGACATACACATATGTTCATCTTGTGGTGTGAAATTTCACACCACTCGATTCAACATTAATTGTTTGCAATTGTTTCTCGGCAAATGAAATCACAGCATTTCGTCTCAATCACTCACATATTGCGACTATTTTGCCAATATATATTAAATGCATTCTGTAAATGTTCCAATAAGTAAAACGTTATATTTGTAACAAAACATCACGCCTTCTTGTCAGAAATTCGCTATTTGCAATATATGAACTACAGTGGAACCTCTCTAAACCCTGGTGTCCGATTTAGAGATGTTTCACTGTAAAACAGGAATATCAATACATCAAGACACGCGTGTCTGCTTTGTGATCATGAACATACCTTATCATCGGAGGAAAAGGGCAAGATACCTCTTACAATTAAGCACAACAGACCTTTCTCTGTGTCCGGTTTAGAGAGCTTCCACTGTATAAGTATTACATATATTGTATTCGTTGCAAACATATGACTATCCTCTATTTATCACACAGGAAATATGAAGACTGGGATAATCACTTTTTCAACGTGAGCGATCGTGAGGCGTTATGTATCGACCCCCAGCAGCGGATTACGCTCGAGTGTTGTCACATGGCGTTCGAAGACGCTGGAATAACGCGCCGAGAACTTGACGGCTCCAAAACAGGCGTCTACATAGGTAACTGTGATGGACGAGCATATGGAGTTACTTCCCTTTCTTTATTTATAGATATCCAATCCCTGCTTCGGTCGGTCGGTCGGTCGTCGCAGAAAATAATCAAAATTTAAGTACATTAGTCTAAAGAAATATAACAACGATATAGAGAATAGTAGGTTAGTGCCGTGAATGAGAAAAAATATCTGGCAAGGCTTAGGAAACGGGATGGGCGAGGCTCTGTCGAGCACATCCCGTTTCCGTGCCGCGCCAGATAGCTTTCCCATTCACGGCACTAACCTACTATTCTATTTATCCCGTCAACACATACAAATGGCTTTAAAATGCAAAACAAATAACCCCAGCAACCGCACATATGCATACGCAGTGATTAGGTCGTATTGACAGGATATCAAAAATGTTTCACGGCACCGTGTTTCACGGCACATACGCAGTGTGTTGACGGTATAAAGTGTCATCCCAATTGTTTTATTGCATGAAAGTCCATCCATTTTTTGCTGAAGATAAAACACTATTTTGTTCTATGGGATTTAGCATTTACATATGTCAAATATATATCCAATACGGGGTTAGGCGTGTATTTGACAACACATGGTAGAGAACTATCATTTAAAGTAACAGCAAACAAGAAAGTATAATGAATTCACCTCAATGTTAACCCTTTCACCCCTAAGTAACTGGAATAGATTCTGATATGTTAATGTTGCAACCAATCCAATCGTCACGAAATGGTTTTCAGACTTGCCCATCCATAAAAAGGGGGTATTTTTTCTTCTCAAAAATATGAAAATTACTTTCAAGGAATGCAAATCCTGATGAGACGGCTCGTTACAAGCCGGCTCATCTGGATCTGCACTGTTTGCATAAACCGCTATTGCGGGCTTTCGGGTTCAAAGGGTTAAATTTTGTTGACGCAATAAGTATATGAAATGCATAGTGAGATTAGTAGAGATGCAATAGTATGCACTTGTATCAGCATGCTATACAGTAGGATCACCAAACGAAGTCATGTTGAAATATTAATATGATCTGCCTGTATAAGTGTTAAGAAATGTACATCAATGTTAAGGACTGACTATATAGAATATGACCGTTTGTTTCAAATGTAGTGGATTCATACATGTGCCTGAATATCTATACAAGGTATATATGACCCTGTTCTTCTTCGAGTATATTATACAGAGCATTGAGTTGCCATCTCAGCCACTTTAGTTGGTTCATGTTATCGGATCATTTGGAGGGTTTGACACCTAATAATATGGTAGAAAATCTTGAAGATTCGGTGCAATACGTCCCACATATATAGGATGACAACGTCCTATAAATATTATTCCAGCAGACTACACAAAAAGCTAGATATCTGAGCATTTCTACCATCACTCACAAAATATACAATGGACACGTTTTCAATGTAAAATGAAAACTTTTATGCTTATATCCCATCACATTTACGAAGCAATTATGCATGAATCATGAGATGATCAGGGGCCCCGGGTCCTTAAGTGTTGTAAACTAGCACAAAACGTGAACAGAATGTGGTCATGCGAGTATGATGAGGCGAATGCTTGATCGGTGTGAAGTGAGCAGTGAGCAGTAAGTAGCAGTGAGATGTATCTCACTGCTGGCAGTAAGCGGCAGTGAGCAGTGAGATGTGTTTCACTGTTAGCAGTAAGCAGCAGTGGGCAGTGAGATGTGTCTCACTGCTAGCAGTAAGCGGCAGTGAGCAGTTATATGCGTCAGGCAATAATGTAAACTAAGTACGTGTGTAAACTCTTTAGACCGGACAATGTATATTTGCGTAACCTCTCTAAACCGGACACCAATGCAAGCTAGGTATGTGTGCGGAATCTCTCTAGACCGGTATGTATATGTACGTAACCTCTCTAAACCGGACACCCCACTGTAAACTAGATGTATGTGCTGAACGCCTCTAAACCGGACAGCACTGTGCGGAACCTCTCTAGACCGAACACCAATGCAAGCTAGGTATGTGTGCGCAACCTCTCCAAACCGGACACCACTGCACGCTAGGTATGTGTGCGGAACCTCTCTAGACGGGACACTACTGCAAGCTAGGTATGTGTGTCGAACCTATCTAGACCGGACACCACTGTAAATAACGTGTATGTGCGGAACATCTCTGAACGGGATACCACTGTAAACTAGGTATGTTTGCGGAACATCTGTAGACGGGACACCACTGTAAGCTAAGTACATGTGTGGAACCTCTCTAAACCGGACACAACTGCAAACTAAGTATGAGTGCGGAACCTCTGTATACCGGACACCACTGTAAACTAGGTATGTGTGCGGAACCTCTCTAAATCGGACACCACTGTAAACTAGGTTTGTGTGCGGAACCTCTGTATACCGGACACCACTGTAAACTAGGTATGTGTGCGGAACCTCTCTAAATCGGACACCACTGCAAACTAAGTATGAGTGCGGAACCTCTGTATACCGGACACCACTGTAAACTAGGTTTGTGTGCGGAACCTCTGTATACCGGACACCACTGTAAACTAGGTATGTGTGCGGAACCTCTCTAAATCGGACACCACTGCAAACTAAGTATGAGTGCGGAACCTCTGTATACCGGACACCACTGTAAACTAGGTATGTGTGCGGAACCTCTCTAAATCGGACACCACTGCAAACTAGGTATGTGTGCGGAACCTCTGTATACCGGACACCACTGTCAACTAGGTATGTGTTCGGAACCTCTGTATACCGGACACCACTGTAAACTAGGTATGTGTTCGGAACCTCTCTAAATCGGACACCACTGCAAACTAAGTATGTGTGCGGAACCTCTGTATACCGGACACCATTATAAACTAGGTATGTGTGCGGAACCTCTCTAAATCGGACACCACTGTAAACTAAGTATGTGTGCGGAACCTCTGTATACCGGACACCACTGTAAACTATGTATGTGTGCGGAACCTCTGTATACCGGACACCACTGTAAACTAAGTATGTGTGCGGAACCTCTGTATACCGGACACCACTGTAAACTAAGTATGTGTGCGGAACATCTGTATACCGGACACCACTGTAAACTAAGTATGTGTGCGGAACCTCTGTATACCGGACACCACTGTAAACTATGTATGTGTGCGGAACCTCTCTAAATCGGACACAATTGCAAACTAAGTATGTATGCGGAACCTCTGTATACCGGACACCACTCTAAACTAGGTATGTGTGCGGAACCTCTCTAAATCGGACACCATTGCAAACTAAGTATGTGTGCGGAACCTCTCTAAATCGGACACCACTGTAAACTAGGTATATGTGCGGAACCTCTCTAAGTCGGATACCACTGTAAACTATGTACATTTGTATATGTGCGAAGCTAGGTATGTGCGCGGAACCTCTCTAAATTTGACAGCAATGTGAAAGAGATATATGTGGTGAACCTCTTTAAACCGGACACCACTGTAAACTAGGTATGTGTGCGGAACCTCTCTAAATCGGACACCACTGTAAACTATGCATATGTGCTGAACCTCTCTAAACCGAAACCTGTGTATAGAGGTATATTTGCGGAACCTCTCTAAACCGGACAACCGAACACAGTATGACGAATCTTACTTATATTTCGAATAAGTAGGTCAATGCCAGGGTGAAAGACGTAGGGTCGTTAGGTATTAAAGAAAGCTGTTCCAGGCTTCAGTCTCAAGTCTAACTCGTTTGAATACCCCCGCCCACGCCATAATAACAGCAAATAGTGACGTTCGTTGCATCTGGGGTGGCCGTTAATCACAGGTGAGAGCACTAGCCGGAAGCGAGATGTGCTGGAACGCATACAGGGGCACTCGGCCTACATCGTACACCAGGTGGCCGCGCTGTTCCAGGCTTCTGTTTCCAGCCTAACTCGTTTCAATACCAGCAATCTGAAATAACAGTAACAGTGAGGTTCGCTGTGTCCTGGCTGGCCGCTAAGCACAGTTGAGAGCACTAGCCGGCATGGAGACATGCTGGAACAATTACGGGGTTGAGAGCACTAGCCGGCATGGAGACATGCTGGAACGAACATATTTATTTCTTTTGTTTAGTTGTTTTTTTAATCTCATTTCTTGTGTCACTTACACGTAATACTGAGTAAACTGAGTAAGTTTCTCCTTTCATCAGCATTCAATGCTAAAAATGGTGAAATCGTCTACAATTGTGTACACTGTACCCCGCACTGCAAGTAAGTACCGGTCGAGAACCATTGCATGTACACTCGCTGGAGATAATACGAATGAAACATTTTCCGGGCCCCTCACGATTTATTTTTTTTTTTACGAAATATGATCTTCAAATATATGAAAAAAATGCAGTAGAATGCAGGAAATGGCTTCCTCAATTCAAACATTTTCCGGGGGTACATGCCCCCGGACCCTCCTAGCCAACTCCCTCGCTCCACTCTACGAACGAGCATACCTCGTTCACGTTCCATGTTGGCCCGCCCCCCCCCCCCCCCCCCACACACACCTTGGTGAAATCCTGGATCTGCCACTGATACATGATTCTGTGGGCGTTCGAAGCGTGACTAAATTTATATTTGAACCGTTCTACAATGTTCGCTATTGTGGAGAACATTTCTCAAGTACTTAGTTAGAACAGTCAATACCTATATCGGGCATTATACGGTTTTATTATATGACTAAGTATTTCAGTCATTCTCATTGGCCTAAACACGACCACGTGATTATATACAAATTTAATGTAGACCTCTGAACGGTTTGTTTACACGAATAAGCACTCTCGGACCGCGAGACCGGTCCGAGATGTGTTTATTCATGTAAACAAACCTATTGTTCACCTCCTTAGAGTGCATGCGTAAATCTAACACATTTTGAAAAAAATATTTTAAAATTTAAAAAACATTTTTTTTAAATAATTATTGAAAATTGTGTGAAACCAAAAAAAACGTGAACAAATTTTGTTTCGGCCTGATATTTTGAAAAAAATATTTTAAAATTTTTAAATAATTATTGAAAATTGTGTGAAACCAAAAATAAAGTGAACAAATTTTGTTTCGGCCGGATATTTTGAAAAAAATATTTTAAAATTTAAAAAACATTTTTTTTTAATAATTATTGAAAATTGTGAAACCAAAAAAAAGAGAACAAATCTTTTTTTGGCCGGATATTATGAAAACAAATTGGCCAGAAATATTTTAATATTTTAAAAGTGTCATATAATAACAAAATTATAGTCTTTTGAGTAGGTGTACATGAGATTTACGGACCTTCGCAAAGTGATGTTCACCTCCGCCGTGAACATCACTTTTCTCAGGTCCGTAAATCTCATGTACACCGACTCAAAAAGACAATAATTGTATAAGCATCATATTGCTGCATCCATATTGTATTGTTCACTTCACTGCCCACTACTGCTTACTGCTACTGGTGTCCGGTCTAAAGAGGTGCCGCATACATACCTAGCTTTCAGTGATGATCGGTTAGAGAGGTTCAGCACATATACATATCTTGCAGTTGTGTCCGGTTTAGAGAGGTTCCACACATCTACCTCGCTTGTAGTGGTGTCCGGTTTAGAGAGGTTCCGGACACATATACCTTGCTTGTAGTGGTGTCCGGTTTAGACAGGTTCCGCACATATACCTCGCTTGTAGTGGTGTCCGGTATAGAGAGGTTCCGCGCACACACACATACCTAGTTTGCAGTGGTGTCCGGTCAAGAGAGGTCCAGCACACTTACCTAGTTTGCAGTGTTGTCCGGTTTAGACAGGTTCCGCACGCATACCTCGTTTGCAGTGGTGTCCGATCAAGACAGGTTCCGCACACATACCTTGTTTACAGTGCTGTCCGGTCTACAGAGGTTCCGCTCACATACCTAGATTGCGGTGGTGTCCGGTCTATAGAGGTTACGCACACATACCGCGTTTACAGTCGTGTCCCGTCTACAGATGTTCCGCACACATGCATGTACCTAGCTTGCAGTGCTGGCCAGTTTAGAGAGGTTTCGCACACGTACCTAGTTGTGATGTCCGGTTTAGTGGGGTTCCCTACATACACATAGTTTACAGTGGTGTCCGGTTTACAGATGTTCCGCACACATACATGTACCTAGCTTGCAGTGCTGACCAGCTTAGAGAGGTTCCGCACACATACCTAGTTTACAGTGGTGTACGGTTTAGAGAGGTTCCGCACGCATACATAGTTTAAAGTGATGTCCGGTTTAGTGGGGTTCCCTACATACACATAGTTTACAGTGGTGTCCGGTTTACAGATGTTCCGCACACATACATGTACCTAGCTTGCAGTGCTGACCAGCTTAGAGAGGTTCCGCACACATACCTAGTTTACAGTGGTGTACGGTTTAGAGAGGTTCCGCACGCATACATAGTCTAAAGTGATGTCCGGGTTAGTGGGGTTCCCTACATACACATAGTTTACAGTGGTGTCCGGTTTAGAGAGGTTACGCAAATATACATTGTCCGGTCTAAATAGTTTACGCACGTACTTAGTTTACATTATTGCCAGACGCAAATAATTGCTCACTGCCGCTTACTGCTAGCAGTGAGACACATCACACATCTCACTGCCCACTGCTGCTTACTGCTGGCAGTGATACATCTCACTGCTACTTACTGCTCACTGCTCACTTCACACCGATGAATGCTTGTGGCTTTTTCCCAGCATGATAAATTATTTATTATCAGAGGACTGCATTCGAAATATGAAGACGTTCTGTAGAAGGAAACTTATATGTGTATGTTACAAATTCGAATGGTGCACTAGACAAGCTGAAGAATAAATATTTCCATTGTTCTTCTGTCAGCACTTATGATTGATTCTCCCTTATATAATACATGTACCTTACCACATAACCTCATTAAGGACATCCTTATTTATCTTATTGAAAACACCTTTCCCTGGGTAATATGTCATTTATTGGGATATAACTCTTTCAAAGCATTTATACTGCCTTTTACGAAATGTACCATCGTGTGATGAAGTTGTTTAATCACTCGAGTTTTACCTAATAATATGTGGATGTGACTGGAGAAACGTAGATGCAGATCAGTCTGTGCATCCGCACATTCTGATCAGGCTCTGCACTGTTCGCCATTCCATCAATGGAACACCCATTATGATTCTATCAAAGAATATAAATCGTTATCAGGCTACATGAATGTGCTATTTGATCAATAGCTACACTGGCCACAAATCCCATAAGCCCTATTTCTCCAGTCACAGCCACATATATGTATTCGATATGGTGGCACTGTTTATCAGACATTTCAAGTTGTGGGTATTTCAATACGGACGGAGCCCCACGTATGCTCATTTTTATCCGAGCTATTAGCTCGGATTTAGTAACTATATGAAAATTCATTGCAGATATGCTAATGAGTTAAGTGGCGGTCGCAGTGTCACTGTTTGCGGGTTTAACTTTAGAAAAACACGCGGTACTATGCCATAAAAAAAGTAGTTCAACAACAATAAAACAGCCAGCTATCTTACCGTTTTATCGTAATACATGTGTTGTTTGCTTTTTTGTGCTATATGTGTGTTATTACAAAAGATTGTGTATACTTTATAAACTATTAACTGTTATGTATGTTGATATTTTGCGCAATGATATAGTAGGGGGCGGGATTTCCCTGTGACGTTTTTCTTGAATGACCAATCAGATTAAAGCTTACATTCTGAACTTTACATAGGTCAATGGCTCGATAAAATCCGACATTGGACAGCGAAATGATGATGATTTAAAGCAGAAACATTGTTTTTTGACAGTTACATACGGTTTTAATCATCTTGAGCCATCGATATTATTAATCAGTGTCCATTTTACTTAAAAAATCAACTAATCTATAATGAATTTAGTAAAACAGTTCGCGCGGAAATCCAAACTTTCCAAAGAGGTGCTAGCATTTTTTTGATAATTACACGTCGTGTGTGTGTTAGCGCATACGCTGCTGACAGTCTTGCGACTTGACGTTACACAGCATATACAGTACGATACACTTCACAAAGGAAATGTTGTATTGAGTTTGAATAAGGATAATAATTATCCCTAGAGTATTTGTATTATGAATTAAAAAAAGTATATTTAAATAATTAGTTATTAATTTAAATAAATGTTTCGGCATCATTTACTCAATAAATTAAAATTGAATGTGTAGCTGAAATGAAAGTGAAAGTAGAATGTTTTTGTTATATCCTCCGGGTTACAAATCGCTGAGAATTCCTATTTGAATTGGAAATTGATATTAATTTTAAATTTAGGAGACTGTGTCAGGAGAAAATGGACTGATGACATATGTCACCAGTCTAGTTCCTGAGCTATGACTGTAACAGGAAAAAAGGGACTGATGACATATGTCACCTGTCGTGTTCCATGCATGACTGCTCGCTCTTGTTTGTAATTGTTGTAAAATATATAAAGTTTAAACTGTGTATACAAAACAATAGATATACCCCGCCCCCATCCCCCCTCCCCCCCCCCCCCGGCATACAAAGTATGTCGAGGGGTATATAGTTTTCGTAATTCCGTCCGTCCACGTTAAAGAGTACCCATTATATATGTGACGGATGGACCTCAAACTTCATATACTTCCTTATCATCAACCATATTTTCATTCCATACCACACCCCTTCATTTCCAAGGTCAAGGTCAAATTACTTAGACATTTGCATCCGTACGATTTGCCTTAAAGTTTTCTGAAACCGTAAGTCAGATTGACTTCAAACTTCATATACTTCCTTATCATCATCCATATTTTCATTCCATACATGTACCACACCCATGTGGCCTTCATGTCCAAGGTCAAGGTGAAATTACTTTGAACACTCATGTTTGTCAAGATACATATTGTTTTGCAGCATTGACAATGTATACTGATTCGACGAATATATTGATTTTAAATGGAGTATATATGATTTTTTGTGTGAAATATTAAAATGGTTGCCATGACAACCAATATTATTAATCGTTCACATGTTAAGTGTATTGCAAGATGGTAACAGTACTCGGGTGTATTGCATTGATTTTCAAAAAGTAAACACCTTTTCAACAAATACTATTTTTGTGTTTTCCAATATTGGTTACCATGGTTACTATGGTAGTGCATATATATTTCAGAACTAGTGTATGATAACATATGACAAAGCAATATATCCTGTGAGTATATATAGTCGGGAAATTATTGAGCTGACCATTTGAATAGTTGCTGTCTCAACTACTGACAAGCCGCAATAAGTCTATTCCGCAAAGTTCCGCATGCCTCCTGGTGCCAATTATTAAGACTACAATGTACTTTCCAACAAATGAATTCTTAGTATATGTGTCATCCACAAGCACGTACTGCGAAGGATTTCAGGACTTTCAGTCCTTTGATTTCATAGTGCTCTGAGAAGGGGGAGGAGTCAAACAAACGAAAAGTTTTGTAAATTGACCCCGAAACCTGGCTAGATAGCTTGGAACTGATATAACTAAGAAAACAAAAGTTACATTTTGAAAATCTACTATTTCTGAAATTAGAAATTAGAAAAATAATCCCACGTTAACTCCCCATCCCATTTAAACATGGGGATTGCATGTTTGGTGTATCACCTGTAGCCTATTTTTTATTGTACTGAATTTATTAAATTATCACAGCCATTTTGGCTGTGATAATGTAATAAATTCAGTATAATAATTCTGCATACTTTTGATCATCAAATATATGCAGTGGTTAGTTCTATATGAAATAATGCATTTTGGGAAAAATAAATGATTACTCCCTCAAAGTATACTTTGCTAGATAAGTATACTTTGCAATTTTTATGAAATCGGCTACAGGTATATGTAACCAGTCAGTCGGGACTGATGCTTTCAATAACACGTCACGGGGCTTCGATGATACACTCAACTTGGATAATCCCTTCTTTCGTCGGTGATTATTTAGGAAGTTACTGTCTTCTAAGCTAATATGTATTATAGATATATGTATTAGTTGTCGCGACATGGTCTGAAATCTGTTTGTCTATTTGCCACGATTGTGGTGTTTCTGCATTTATTATATTTAGTAGTTTACCCATGTACGCCATCTTGCAGTGTACGTATATTATACCATAGTCGTGTATGTCTGCTCATGAGACAGTTGCCTCGATGCAATAAACTATTATTCTATATTCTTATGACATGAAATCCTTGTTATGCCGCGTTTTAACCCATTTCATAAATGTGTTATGACACACGTGTAATAACACATGGAGCGAATTGGATTGGCTGGCCGCATCTCCCTAATTACGTATTCGTATTATGCTCCAACGTTATGCAAAATTAATAAAATAGAGACGTTCCACATGACGTCCGTAATGGCGTGACAAAGCCATACTGTTTGACGTTGACGTCATCATGTTATAAACGTCATTAGAAGCGTCCGTGACTCATTAATATTACTGAAATTGCCAGAATGTGCTCCCGTTTGGTACTATGAAATGTTTACAAAGAACAGGAACCTGTTGTATGTTCTATTTATAATTATTATATTGCTAGGATTTTCAACTAGATGCGAACATAGTCGATGCCGTCTGCTCAAGTTTTCTGCTCGTTGGAGGCTGAAGTCATGTGATAAACAGAATCTCAAACTCGTTTCCCTTTGATATGAGATTTATGAAACTCGTCCGCAATTGTATGCACCTCGCCAGAGGCTCGGTGTCTCGTGTCGTCATATTTCCTTCTTTTCAGATATTTTTTTTTTTACAATATTATTTTTTATTATTAATGTTTAATGTGCTCTTTTCTTGTGTTTATTTTGTCTTTTTCGTCCGCATTATTAATATATGTTATTGCATAAAATAGACTTTCACAATGTCATAACACAGTGTAGTAAAACTTATAATACACTAGTGTAATAAATACGCGCAATTTAATTAGGCAGGTACAGAGAACACGCTAGGTGGTCAATACAGCGTCAACGTATTGTGCTGTGCTTATGCAATAAATATAATATATAACAATTTCGTTGATTTAATATGAAATTTTCATTAAAATCGTTGACTGATTTCATAAGAAACTCGGTATAGCCTCGTTACTTATGAAATCAGTAAATTCGTTTAATAAATATCATATTTTATCCCGTCAACACAGTGCGTATGTGTCATGAAACACGGTGCGGTGAAGCATTTTTTGATATCTTGTCGCTACGACCTAATCACTGCGTATGAATATATGCGGTTGTCATAATAGTCGATTCTTTGATTTTGAGGATGCGGCTGGGGTTATTCTTTTGCATTTTAAAGTTATTTGTAGGTGTTACCGGGATAAATAGAATAGTAGGTTAATGCCGTGAATGGGAAAACATATCTGGCGCGGCACGGAAACGGCATGGGCTCGGCAGAGCATCGCCCATCCCGTTTCCTAAGCCTTGCCAGATATGTTTTCCCATTCACGGCACTAACCTACTATTCTCTGTATATCATCACTCATGTAAGATCCTCTATTTATTGCCGTGTATGTTTCCGTCCTTATGAGGCATAATAGCGATGTAAGCGGGAGTTTTGTTCACGGGCCATTCCAAGGTGGCACCCTTGCTGTCATGTCTTTGTACATTGCACTTCATGTGATTTGTTTGTTCCTGCTGATATTTCCTCGATGGTTCATTGGGGGAATAGTTGTTGTTGGTCAATCGCTACCTTTGATTTATTTCTTAAATACCGTAATAACCATAAATAGTCCAGACACCATTTATTTTGGATAACATATAAAATATATGGTTTCCCCACAACAGTGAGCGTGACAATATTTAGGGCAGCATGGTAGTAGTGGTCTAACTACAATACCAATGTATTTGGATATAGTAATTTCCAATAACCTCCGAAGGGAAGCATATTTAATAAACATTGTTTTAATGTCACTCTTTTTATATAATAAAAATAGTGACTTTAAAACAATGTGTATTTGGATATAATTTGTTTTGGGAAACCCATAAGAGGGAATATGGGTTTCCCAAAGCAAATTATGTCCGAATAGTTAGGGTTAATACTATATATATGTATTGCCAGTAATGTTGCATTCCTTTTGAAGTCGTCGCTGGTCGTGGAATGCATGTTACAGTGGGGTCAGCGTGTAAGTGCACACACGAACGAACACGACAGGTTGGTTCCAACCTGTCCTGTTCGTTCGTGTGTGCGCTTACACGATGACCCCACTGTAGTTGGTGTCGCATTGAAGGCTTCTCTACCACGGCTGTGCGCCTGTCATTTGACGTATAGCGTTAGTTTCTTATATATACTCAACAAAACTAGAAACGTCCCTGTTTTATAGCCGGTGTAGCTCTGTCTATGTATGTACCACATGTTCAAAGTACATGTATTTTAAACCGTGGCGATGTTCAGAATACGATCGTGTAGAGGCGATACACACGGTTTACATAGCGGCCAGTGACCGGAACGTTGATTTCCACTTTTTGCACGTGCACGCTATACTTGTCATCGATAAGGTGATCCAGTTCATGTCGTACCATTCATGCGATAGGGGTTATTCGGAAAATTAAAAAACTTTTTTAATTTTTCACTGTTTTCGATATGCCACGGCTTTCCGAAAACGAGCGAAATCAGGCAATTGGGATGCTTGCGGGTGGGATGGCCGCCAGGGCGGTCGCGCCTCGGTTTGGTTGCTGTCGGAAGACGATTGATCGTCTTGCAGCCCGGTACCAGCAGACTGGGGCTGTTCACGACCGGCAGCGACCTGGTAGGCCTCGTGTAACGACGGCTAGAGCCGATCGTTACATTACGTTGACGCACTTACGTCAACGTCGATTGGCAGCCACAGTCACTGCTAGGCGATACGGTGTCTCAGACCATTCGCAACCGGTTACGTCGTAACGCCCAACCAATCCGGGCACGCCGCCCGTACACTGGTCAGATAATGACCCAACGTCACCGTGCTGCCAGACTGTTATGGGCGCGACGTCATCTGAACTGGAGAAGGGCTGACTGGAACCGAGTTTTGTTCACCGATGAATCTCGGTTCACAGTTAGTCATGCTGACGGAAGATTACGGGTATACAGGCGTAAAAATGAAAGATTCACCGATTGTTGCATTGTTGAGAAGAACAGGTTTGGGGGAGGGAGCGTAATGGCCTGGGGTGGGATCATGGGAAACCGGAAGACAGATTTGGTTGTTGTCAGGGCAACATCAATGCACAACGTTATGTTGCAGATGTGCTAAATGCACATGCCTTACCATTTATCCGTCAGCATGGTCCTGGTGTGACATTGATGCACGACAATGCCCGCCCTCACGTAGCCATGGTCACCACTCAATACTTACAGCAAAACAACGTCGACGTCATGCCATGGCCCGCGGTCTCCCCGGATCTCAATCCCATTGAGCACATATGGGATGAGCTGGGCCGCAAAGCACGAGCTAACCATCAGATTGACAATGTTCGCGATCTTACACGGGCGTTACAACGGGAATGGAGGAATTTGCCCAACGCACTGGTATTGCGTTACGTCACGTCGATGCGGCATAGGATCATTGCATGCATTCATGCAAATGGTGGCCACACTCGGTACTAACGAGATTTACTGAATTTGCCACATTACTTATTGAAATTCCATCTCTAAACATTAAGTAACACATTTCTGAGTTTTTGTGATTTTTGATTTTGACCCCTACCGCCCTTGGCCGGTTATCTCTCGAATATTTAACAAGATATCCAAATGCAATTTATTGGCTTTGATACAGAAATGAATGAACTTGTTTTTCCATTTTGATTTTTAAAAGTAACCCTTTTGGTTTTTGATGAATCTTTCCTTAAACATGGAGGGACGTTTCTAGTTTTGTTCACATGTCTCATATGGATATCTTCCTAACAAGTATATCTATGTATAAGAAACTTGCGCAAAAATGCTAATATTGTAACCTATAATATAGGTTACAATATTAGCATTTTGGCGCAAGTTTCTTATACATAGGTATAACATCTGTACGAACGGATGGACGAATAGCGGTAACGCTATATGTGTCCATCACACTGAGGTAGCATGGAAGAGTCATGGGCATAAACATCCTCAATTAAATTGGCCTGTATCCATGGCTCCATATAGATATGTTGCACCAATACAAAATCGTTGCTACGCACCTCCGTAGGGACGAAATATGAAATTTCCTTAATTTTGTGATATGATAATATTATACAACATTTAGAAAGTAGTTCTCATTATATATATGTACTTAATTTAAATAAGGTATGTAACCATGGATTTTAAAAAAACATGTTTATACCGTGAAACCTCTCTAAACCGGATACCAAGAAAACACCTGTGATCTTATTGTTGATGAGTTTCTTGGTCATTTATCTCAGGTGATAATGTCTGTTCGTGATCACATATCACACAACTATGGCTCAGAATGATCAAATGCCTGATTTACAGTGAAACCTCCCTAAGCCGGACACCATGGGGACTTCCAGGGTGTCCGGTTTAGAGATGTTTCATTGTACTATTGAAAAAATAACTACCAATGTAGCGTTGGGAACCCTAGCTATGTTTCAGTAGTATCCACATTTGTTTACAATTATCCCGATGTTTGTACAGGCGACTTAAATATACTATATTATAGGTTCAGAAATACGATACAAAAATCTGCAATTAAATTAATTTTCCTATCCTGTTTTTATCACTTTCTATGTGTAATGCGATTCAGTGCCTTTAAAGCTTGGGTCTCATCCATCAGTGACAAACTGTTCTTTTTATAATTGTGTAATAATTGTATAACTATTCCAATTGAAACATTGCGAATGACCGCTATGCAGAAATAATAATGTATTAATGTGTAACTTACTGATAGAGACGTGCGTTTGTATCAGGCTATTTTGATATGCAAATGAGGAAGATCGTTATATCATTTAAATGCGTCACATGAATAAATGTTTATATCGACATATGACAGTATGATCATTGCACATCAAAACATGTAAATAGAGAGATTAAATAGTTATTTCATTAACGTTTTATGGAAACAAGGCTATCGGCCCTGATATTAAGAATGGGGTTTCACGTTTGATATAAAAAGTATGATAATATAGGGTTAACTGTATTGTAATTTTAAATTTGCGGCGAATATCAGAAAATGATAGGTAGGAAAATCTGTTTCATGGCGACGCGCTAAAATGCGGTTAACCTATTTCTAATGCACTCCTTTACTGTTTTGCCAACTTTATCGAGTCTAGTTGGAAAATCGTACCGGATTGCAAGCTGGTTGAGCAGGACATACCGGACAGATCACACAAATAATATTTCCTACGAAGAAAATAGTTCCAACAAAATTACAAGATATTAGCAATTTTTGCATGAATGTATATACGTTTATGTTGCTGATTTCATGATTTGTCAATAATAAAACCAATACATTTGTTGTTAGAATTATAATAGCCTTATTTACTACTTGACGCTGTTAATGTCACTCCAGTGCGATCTCTTAGCAACAATAGTTCAATGGCGGCTGCCTGTCAAACTTCCTGATGTTGATAAATATTGTGATAACTTGTCTAATCATTCGTGATATACTACCATTTGAGATGCAAGATTACACATGATACATACTTTTTAGCTCGACTATTCGAAGAATAGTTAGAGCTTATGTTGTCACCCCGGCGTCGGCGTCGGCGTCGGCGTCGGCGTCGGCGTCACCGTCACGCCTTGGTTTTTTTAGTCAAGCTTGTATATGCAATACTACTGGCCCTACACCCACCATACTTGGACAACTTCATCTCCTAGTGATGTACATCAATAACCCCTGCTCTATAGTTGACCTTGACCTACATTTCCTCTTGAATTACTTAGTTAGTTCCCCTTGGTTAAGGTTTTTAGTCAACCTTGGTTAAGGTTTTTAGTCAAGCTTGTACATGGAATACTATTGTGCATACAGACACCATACTTGGACACTCTTTTCACATAGAGATGTACATCAATAACCCCTGATCTATATTTGACCTTGACCTACATTTCCTCTTGAATTACTTAGTAAATTCCCCTTAGTTAAGGTTTTTAGTCAAGCTTGTATATGGAATACTCCTGGCCCTACACTCACCATACTTGGACAACTTCATCTCATAATGATGTACATCAACAACCCCTGACCTATATTTGACCTTGACCTACATTTAATCTTCAATTACTTAGTTAATTCCCCTTGGTTAAGGTTTTTAGTCAACCTTGGTTAAGGTTTTTAGTCAAGCTTGTACATGGAATACTAGTGTGCATACAGACACCATACTTGGACAACCTTTTCTCATAGGGATGTACATCAATAACCCCTGATCTATATTTGACCTTGACCTACAATTCCTCTTGAATTACTTAGTTAATTCCCCTTGGTTAAGGTTTATAGTCAAGCTTGTAGATGGAATAATCCTGGCCCTACACCAACCATACTTGGACAATTTCATCTCCTAGTGATGTGCATCAATAATCCCTGACCTATATTTGACCTTCATCTACTTTTATTCTTGGATTACTTACTTATTTCCCGTTGGTTAAGATTTTTAGTCAAGCTTGTATATGGAATACTACTGGCCCTACAACCATTATGCTTGGACAACTTCATCTCCTAGTGATGTACATAAATAACCCGATCTATATTTGACCTTGACCTACATTTCCTCTTGAATTACTTATTTAATTCCCCTTGGTTAAGGTTTTTAGTCAAGCTTGTATATGGAATACTACTGGCCCTACACCCACCATACTTGGACAACTTCATCTCCTAGTGATGTACATCAATAACTCATGATCTATATTTGACCTAGACCTACATTTCCTCTTGAATTACTTATTTAATTCCCCTTGGTTAAGGTTTTTTGTCAAGCTTGTACATGGAATACTATTGTGCATACAGACACCATACTTGGACAACCTTTTCTCATAGGGATGTACATCAATAACCCCTGATCTATATTTGACCTTCACCTATATTTCCTCTTGAATTACTTAGCTAATTCCCCTTGGTTAAGGTTTTTAGTCAAGCTTGTAGATGGAATACTCCTGGCCCTACACCAACCATACTTGGACAACTTCATCTCCTAGTGATGTACATTAACAACCCCTGACCTATATTTGACCTTGACCTACATTTAACCTTTAATTACTTAGTTAATTCCCCTTGGTTAAGGTTTTTAGTCAACCTTGGTTAAGGTTTTTACTCACGCTTGTAGATGGAATACTATTGTGCATACAGACACCATCCTTGGATAACTTATTCTCATAGGGATGTACATCAATAACCCCTGACCTATATTTTACCTTCACCTACATTTAACCTTGAATTACTTACTTATTTCCCCTTGGTTAAGGTTTGTACTCAAACTTGCTTAATGTTTATAGTCAAGCTTGGCTTCTATATGGAATACTCCTGGGCCTACAGCAACCATACTTCGACAACTTCATCTCCTAGTGATGTACATCAATAATCCCTGACCTATATTTGACATTGACCTACTTTTATCCTTGGATTACTTAGTTATTTCTCCTTGGTTAAGGTTTTTAGTCAACCTTGGTTAAGGTTTTTATGCAGGCCACGGCCACCTTGTTTGTCAAGCTATGTGTACATCGACAACCCTCGTAGTCGAGCTATGCTGTTCTCCTACAGCTCTTGTTGTTTGTGTAAGCGATCTAGTACTGCCAAAACATATGAAACGTGATCAACGGTGAGATATTTGCAATATTTTTTCGCCGTACGCTTCGGACCATGCAGGACGTTTCGGACCAGGACGTTTCATATGCAAGACAGCTGTGTCTTTGACAATAATACCAGAATACCATTTGGGACATTTTATGTGAGTTACCCCATGTTTGTGTCTGTTATTATGTGGCAGAGTAAATTGACTGACCTCAACCATAGAAATTGTATTCTATGTCTATGCTCAAACTTAGTATTGGCGTAGGAATACATATTGAAATAATTTGCGACCGTTCATCAACAATGATATACCTGTAATGTATGACCATCAGCCAATCAGATTGCGTGATATTTATAGAATGCATTAGAATGCTTATTAACACATTGGGTAATGGTAAATGAATGTTTAATAAGCCAGTACAAATGTCATATCTAAAGAATGGGCGAACACTATGTGAGTCCAGGTTTATATTTTAAGTTATGTTATTAATACAATGAATTATGGGTGGATGCTTTTTAAATAGGTGTTAATCGCGTGTTGATATGAATAAATGGTGTACCGCCTAGACAGCAAAGGTATTCTTTTATTTGGTAATTGATAGCAAGGCACTTACTCTACATTCGCTAGTGCTTACTTTAACACATACCTCTCTACAACCGCCAGTGTTGTGTCTTCCCATGGGTGACTGTTGTCGAGAGGTTGCACTATATTAGAATTATTGATTTTTTTCAACCCAACTATTCTTAAGAGTCGCCCCAAATACACACGGATTCACGCACATGAAATACTATGTGAATGAATACTGAAAGGTATATTTGGCCATTGTAATCACGAACCGACTTTATCGACAAGACAAATTAGAGATAATTACAAATGTATCTATGTTCATTGCGGTGGCAGGTTTAGAAATGTTCCACCGATTTACAATAATTGAATGGATCAGAGGATCAAGGGGGCTAACTCCCTCGTGGAGTTAGCCTCCTTGATCCACTGACCCATTTCAATTGTCAATTCTTCCAGGATCGATGAATGACGATTTCAAGAGTCGTTATTTCCAAGAGGTGTCCGATGTGGACAGTTCGTCCGTAACCGGTGTGTTCGCCACATTAAACAGCGCCCGTGTATCCTTCGCGTACAACCTTCGCGGGCCCGCGATGACGATTGACACGGCGTGTTCCTCGTCCCTCGTCGCTATACACCTTGGCTACCAGGCCTTGCAAACAGGTTCGCTGATATGTTCCTATAGGTTTGATAACACCATTGATATGTTCATGTACATGTGACACAATCATTTAACTGTTCATATAGGTGGGAGGCCTCCATTATTTGTTCATATAGGTGTGACATCACCATTGGTTTGTTTATATAGGTGTGACGCTATCATTGATTTGTTCATATACGTATGACACCACCATTGACGTGTTGCAATAGATATGAAACCACCATTGATTGGTGCATACAGGTGGGACACGACCATTGATTTGTTCCTATGCACGTGGTACCACCATTGATTTGTTCCTATACGTGTGACACCACCATAAAATTGTGCCTACAGGTGGGACACCACCATTGATTTGTTCCTGTACGTGAGGTACGTAAGGTACCACCATTGATTTGTTCCTATAGGTGTGACACCACCAAATATACACTACATCTATTCAGTAAACTCGCTCTGGTAAGATATACTGAATGTATTACATTATCACAGCCAAAATGGCTGTGATAATGTAATAAATTCAGTATAATAACGGGAAATTTGAGCGTTTTATGCCCTCACCCAGTTATTGGTGGAGGTAACGTTTACCCATGTCCGTCCCCATGTGCTTCCCTGCGTGCATGCATCCGTCCGTTCGTACTACAAATGTTCACCTTGTTTTCATAAGTGTGCAAGTTGTTCACCGCTTGGAATATCTTCATGATACATCACACATGTATACATCGTGACGCATGGGCGTGTCGAGTGCAAGGAAGACGACTATACAGTGTGTACGTTTTGAATTACCACCCACTGACGAAAGGTTCACCCTGGTGTCATAGGTCCTTGTCGTGAGCACGAGTCGCATACCTATTGACATATATTCATTATACTTCACACATGTGTAAATCACGACCTAGAGGTGTGTCGCGGGCAAACTTGTTACCCCTGTCCATCCGTCCGTTACACAAATGATCGCCTTATTTGTTTAAGTCTGTAAATTGTATATACTATTTGACGAGACTTCCCACATGTATATATCACGTGTCACGTGCACGAAAGACGATCATGGCTTTTGTACTTTTGAAGTTATCTCCCCATTGACGAAATGTTCACCTTGTTGGTTTAGGTCATTGCCCGGAGCATACGTCGTATAACGCGTAGCATATCTTCGTGATACTTCACACATGTGTACATACCGACCTAGAGATATGTCTCGCGCAAGAAAGAAAACTCTGGATTTGTACAATCAAATAGGTCTTCGTGTGTGAAATATCGCTCCCGTGGAATACACCGCTGTACAGAATAACGCTTTATCCTAACCGTGCACGTACCACCAGTATTGGATTTTTCACAGTTTATGTCTGAGTGATTTACACTGTTTATGCAGACTTGGATGCTAGCCTGAATACCGAATAGGTCATATCTACTGATGACTGAATGATTTCAGATTAACTCGCCAGATATCGCATGAGCTAGACTGACTTTTATAACATTAGTCCACTTACGCAGAATTGTAAGCCAAATGTTAGCACGGAGTTCTTATAATGACACGCGGACCATCATATGCGTCTAATGCGCTCGATTGTGTATATAAACTCTCGTATCCATATTCTGACAGTCTGACATTCAGCTACTCTTGTGATCAAATCAGGACGCAAGTTTCCACTGGGAATTCTAGTAAGTAAATATGCTTGTTGTTTACTTTCAATGCAGCAAATAAGTTCTGACTCGTGCCAAGACCGGCAATTCACCTTATTTCCGACCAAATGTTTGGTCAATAATAGCCAAATGGCGTGTATCCGCTGTTGTAGATTATTTCTCTTGATCAAATCGAACTGAATCATAAATAATTCATATTTTCATGTAAATAATAAAGATTACAGGATTCGCATGTGGGAGCATTCCGTGAGTATTGTAATGGCATATAATGCTCATGTGTTTGGTGCATGTCATTCCAACTAATTGTAATAGCTAATTTGGTATAATTGCAAACGAAGTGCGAAAACGATTGAAATGTTTACTAAAATTTAGCTATGTATTTTATATTACGATACACATGTAGTCCAATACTGTGCCATGACCTGTACAATACATGATAATACTGCCAATTGTATCATGTAAATAATTGTAATGTGAACTTTCCATATGACTTTCATTCACTCTATATTGGACAGATGTAAAACTACAATACAAGTCGTCTGTACATTCATTTATTAAGACATGTACGTTCGAAGTGAATTGTAAAGAGTGGAATGCTATTGCGACCAGGATAGACCAGATCAGACAGTTCTGTACCGAATGCACTGATTTATACGTCAGTAAGCTGTAATAAGGACATGCTATGATGTATAATGTATTTCAATCACTTTTGCCTTCGGTCAGCCTGTGGAAACCTGCCGTCTGATCAGTATACAGTGTTTAGCATTAGTAAATAAATGTAATACTGTGATTCTGCACAGGAAAATACTTTGCATATTGCTCTTTAACACATTAGCGCAGTTGTATGTTTTGCAGTCTGATCAGGATACGGCCGGGTCGCAATTGAATGATTGTTTTACTACTGTTAAATAACTGTGAATGACGCCGATATTCACATGTACGACTGCGAATATATATTGTTTGTGTAAGCAAACGTTAGATATCACGGCTGTTCATTAATGTGTTATATCGCATTCTCCGACACATGATTCCATCAGCCCACTTATTCCAACTAGTGAATATATCTTTGTGCACATTGCAATTTATCATGATTCATAATTTTAATTTACGATGTTAATTAGTATTATTATGCAATCATAATAATGAGTTCATGTGCACTGCTGTGACTATCATGGAGACTATAACACGTTACACTCTGTAGCCGATTTCATCAAAATTGCAAAGTATATTTATCTAGCAAAGTATACTTTGAAGGAGTAATCATTTATTTTTCCCGAAATGCATTATTTCTTATAGAACTAACGACTGCATATATTTGATGATTAAAAGTATGCATAATTATTATACTGAATTTATTACATTATCACAGCCAAAATGGCTGTGATAATGTAATAAATTCAGTATAATAAAAATTAATAAATTTATCTTTAAATTGAAAATTTCTCCCTCAAAGTATACTTTGCTAGATAAGTATACTTTGCAATGTTGGTGAAATATGTTACATGTAACAACACCGTTGGTGTTTTGTAGTCCCATCCAGTGACGGCACGTCAATTTGGTGGCATAGCCTACTATGACGGTAGAGCCTGTACGGTGAATCAATTCGATTATGGGGTCCATGACACGATTCCGTGTATCAGCGGGGACTCTGTTCCCTGTGGTCCAGGGCTTACTGAGCTGGGCTACTTATCCAGTGACGTCGTCCTATCCAAGGACGAGATGAATCTCTAAGGACGCCCACCCATAGAAGAAATAATGTAACAACCCCATCCGCCAAAATCGTTATAATTCACAAATAGCTGAACGACGTCATAGAACGTCAACGTCAACATGACGGAATCCTGAAGTAGTTAGCGGATAATCTTAGTTCATATCTGGAACATTGTTACATGGTTTCCGTTGTTTGCACAAATTACACTAGTTTTTTGTTGGAAATGTAACAATAACGTTTGATCATGTCCAGCCGTGTGCAAACGTTTGTTGTGGCCCTCGGGAACTGTTTGAACCCGCGGCCTGCGGCCTTGGGGTTCAAACAGTTCCCAAGGGCCACAGCAAACGTTTGCACACGGCTGGACATGATCAAACCTTATATTATACAAATATGCTATACGATACGTACCTGTTCCAGAATCGTGACTGTGCCTATGTTGCTGTCTACCCTCGAGAGTACGTAGTCCATACTGACTTGAGCATTCATTTTGTGTAAAAACTCATTTGTAAATAAATTTTCATTGTAACTGTATACCTTGTTGTCTCTTTCTACAACTTGCTTGGTTTTCCAATCTAGCAATAAACTTATCTGGGTGTCACCTTGGCGTGACAGTTATCTCCCTTTGAAATCCGGGCCATATGTCGTATATACCACTTTGCGCATTCGTGCTATTTTATATGTGTACATCAAGACCTAGAATCATGATTTGGGCAAGAAGGATGACTTTGGATGTTGTACTTTTGAAGTTATTTCCATTTTCACGCAATGTTTAACGTGTTGGCTTAGGCTGTTGTCCTGATGATAAGTTGGAATATTATCGAGACAAGTCGGACATGTGTACAAGTAATGTCTTCTATTCTTATGGCCCACTAGTTATACAGCTTCCATTGGTGCATGCTACCAGTGGGGGCATCCGTGTCCCATTGACATATTTCTATTTAAATAGTTGTAGAAACGTTTAAACAACGAGCCCTATCCTTCCCAACACGTTTCCTACGGGCGTTTTGTATCAAGGGCAGTCCAACTACGAATTCATTGTTTGTCGAAATAGGGGACTGTGGCATGGCTGTTTGCGTGGTGGGGTTGGTTGCGGGGGTGGGGGCCGATAATATAATCAATATAATAACTACCAGCCTGTGTTAGATATAGGACAGTTTTCACTCGACAGCCAGGGCCCGGTTGCTCAAAACCTCTGTTACCTTAACAGACTGTTAAATCCTTAGCATTGCTAAGGATTTAACAGTATGTTAAGCTAACAGAAGCTTTGAGCAACCGGGCCCAGGCCACGTAACTCATTTGACTAACGAGTCCACACTGCTCGTTATTCAACAGAATCAGTTATTCTCTATATACATGTATATATATTTACTACACCAGGTGACTGTGCCATGGCGGTATGCGGGGGCGTGAACTGTCTCTCGGACCCCAAGTCGTTTATTGCCCTGTCGAAGGCTCGAATGCTGTCGCCCACCGGGCAATGCCAGGCCTTCTCCAAAGATGCCGACGGCTACGCCCGCGGCGAGGGATGTGGTGTCGTCATTCTGAAACGACTTGCTGACGTAAGTATACTTATAAGTTATTTCATTTGTATGTGGATGTATGCACGAGTTCCGCAGCTTGCGATATTGCGCGAATCTAGCAGCGCAATATCGTTGCGCGGCGGAACGAGTGGCATATATCCAAATACAAAACAAATAACCTTTTTTATTATATACGTGCATCACTCGCAATGTAAATGCGTCTGAAATTATAAGAAATCCAAATAAAATAAATGAATTCCCGATGATTTAGAAAAAATATTTTACGAAATGTAGTTGCGTCAATGACCAATATGAACACACGAGGCGTCAATATGGAAAGAATATTGACGGCTTGCGTTCCATTGTGTTTCAATGGGCATCGAATGTACGTATATAATACTATGTAATTGTGGCATGCCAGCGTGGGTGACGGTGGATAATGTTAACCACCGGGTTAACAACAACATCCACTGTCACCCACGCTGGGACGAAACGCGTACAAACGCGTAATTATATATTTATATTATATTATATGCTACCCAGTGATTTACCTGATTCTGGTAGGATATATTTCCTTTAAGGAAATATTTCCTCCTTGACATTCGCGAGACGTAATTGACGTTACTTTTTGACGCAATTTCCGGCGAAGAAACAATTCATACGCTAACGTCAACATTGTCAATTTTGACAACGTTATAAGCTGGTCTAAGAGCAAATTTCACATTTTTTGAAGAGCATGTAGTATACAATTTATCTACTACCATTTTGAAATACCGAATTTATTTGTCTTGACATCTGTAAATCTGACAAAGAGACTCGTGCTCCACTCGTTTCTTTATCGGTCTTCCAGATGTCTCGGGAAATGAATCCGGTATTTCAAAATGGTAGTTAAATAAACTCTATATATCGTACACACCTAAAATAAACTCTATATATCGTACACACCTACAAACGTAGAGTATTATACAGAACACGCTAACAAATGTAAATACGGATATATTTTTTCTTTTAATTCTATATCGAAACCTATTTTTTTATAATGGTTGTATGTCCGTGTTTACTCCGAATAACTCTTGCTCTTCATTGTTTAATAAGCGCATGTGATTAAACTATATATGCATGCGACATTCACCAGGAATAACTGCGCAGCTGTTATGCCAGATCGTCAGTGCCTCCGCGAAATTACCAGGAATTTCATCGCTGTCAATTCATTAAATAAAACGCACGTCATGCTTCTAACAATCACTGTATAGCTCCTTAACAGACTACAGTACAACGCATATCATTAATACGGCTAGAACCATGATAAAAGCAACGAACCTAATTTCTCCTGGCACAGCTACATACGGGTCCACCGGTTGAGAAAAGATACCTTACCACGTTTGCGGCTAGCGTAGGCCGAGTTCAGCCTGGGCCAACAATAATCGCCATTCTGAAAATGTGTCTATGACTGGAGAAATTAGGCGTAGATCCAGATCAGCATGTGCATCCGCATAGTCTGATCAGGATCTATTCGCCATTCCATCAATGAAACATCCGCCATGCTTCTACCATTAAACATAGATGATTATCATGCTACATGAGTGTGCTATTTAATAGGGAGCTACACTGGTAACATATCCTATAAGCCATATTTCTCCAGTCACAGCCAAAAATGATCTATGAAGCCACATATCACTTTTGATCAATCTACTATTGCATAAACACACATCATGGTCAGTACGTAATCAGGCGACAAATAGCCTCAGGTACTGATCCTCAGCTGACAGCCCGTTTCTCATGCAGGCTAGAGCGGACGGCAACAAGATATGGGGCGTCATTAAGACTGGCGTCAATCAGGATGGACACGCGGCGACGCCAATCAATGCCCCCGCAGGATCCCAACAGCTGTGCCTTCTTCGGGATATGTACAGCAAACACAATATAGACAAAGAGGCGATACAAGTGATTGAGGCACACGGTATGTACGAATTACATAGCCCCCAGTGCAATACGCTATTACCGTATACACTCGTTACCTAAAACTCTCTTATGTCAAACTACTGAAAACTCAAAGTCAAATTCATGGTCACATATACATGTTTTACTATATACTCTCGCTAACTCAAATTTTCATTAAATCAAAGTTTTACCTCAGTCCCTTAGACTTTAAGTAGACGAGTGTAGACTGTACTTAGATTTGTCAAGTATCTATGTATAAATATCTCACCCGATAACGCAGTGTCATGGGACCAAGTATTGACATAGTGCATAAGGCTTTTATTTATATTTGCGCTTTAAGCGGCCCTCACATATCGGTCGCGGCACCCGCTCGGCTCCTCAAACAGGTCAAAAACGGCACTTTCGCGAGGCGTCCGGCCGGACGCTGCCAGATTTATACGGGCTCCGCTGAGATTTTTAGGGGTCGTGCGAACCCCGCGGGCGTGAAAACCTGACTCCCAAATCTGCGGTTTTCCAAGCGCGATTTTAGGTCGTGGCAAGCCCGTAGACACGTCGCTAGGGCCCCGCCCGGCGGTCTGCCGGAAACCGACCGGTGATTTGGCGGCCGCCTGAATATGTATACAACGCATCTATATCTACCGGGGGGAAGCCCGACATCAATCGCCAGTCGCCCGGCCAGCGTCCAGGCGGCGCCCGGCCGGGCTCCGCCACGACGCCTACCGATAATTTAATGAGACATTAGTTAATGAATCGCTAATGAAATGTTAATGAGTCATTAGTGCTTCGTACAACCGGGTCCCGTTCTTTGATCAGCCGGCGCCCGCCATATTATCTAGCGGCGTCCGGCCGACGCCGTGGCGGGCTCACTGTCTCCGCTGCGATCCAATGTGCAAAGGGCACCGCCCGGCCCCCGCCTAATATGTGAGGGCACACGTCGCAGAACATGAAATATAAAGAATCCAACGAACCCAATACAGTGGAACCTCTTTAAACCGGACACACTTGGAGATCCCCAGGGTGTCCGGTTTAGTTAGGCTCCACTGTAAATAAGGCGTATCACCATTCTGAAATGAATTGGCGTGCTTGTGCAATCATCACCATACATTAACATCAAGAAACCCATCAAAAATAAGATCACAGAGGTTGAAGTCCGGTTTAGAGAGGTCCCACGGTATAAACAACATTCTAAACGCTGTACACCAATGTAGCAAATGCGCATGAACGGCGAGCGACGATCGAGACGTCTCAAAACTACTGGCCTGTTGTAGCTGGCGCAACCATAGGAAATAAACATACTGTTTTGTTATGCTAAACACAATAAGAGCAACATACAATATTAAATACAGTGGAACCTCTCTAAACCGGACACCCTGGAAGTTTCCAGGGTGTCCGGCTTAGAGAGGTTTCACTGTAAAGCAGGATTTGATCATTCTGAGCCATAGTTATGTGCTACGACAGACATTAATTATCACCTGAGATACATGACCAAGAAACTCATAAAAAAATAGAATCACAGGTGTTTTCTTGGTGTCCGATTTAGAGAGGATCCAGTGTACTGCAATGATTAACAGGACCTGCTTCAAATTATTCTAAACAACATATCACATTGTATATGGTATTAAAGTTACATGCCCACTCAGTAGGCACAAACTGATCTTTTAGGAATTCAATAAAAAAGTGTATAATGGTGTCACTATTCCACCAGTTCTAAAAATTACAAGTGCCCGCTATACAGATATAATCATTTAATAATATTTATTTTACTGATAGTGACTCGCGGCGGTATCAGTCTATTTTCATATGCAAATGAGACATGTATTTTTTAATTATTTATACTAATTAAATGCGTCACCTGAAAAAAATAATATTTTCGACAGATTATAAAGTATGATCATTGCACATCAAACAAAATACAAAAATAATAAATACATGTAATAATGTCCGTTAAGATTTTAAGGAAACACGGTTATCGCCCCTGATATCAGTGTGGAAAGTTACGTCTGACATAAAATGTATAATAATGCCAATCAATACGAGGGGTAAATATGGTGACAGAATGTTTATTTTGCCAGAAAATGTCTCCGATAATGTCTCTGATATAAATAACAGTTTGTGCCTACTGAGTGGGCATGTACATTTAAATTGATACATGTTTGTTCACCATGGCGCGCCAGTCTCCTTTTGCGGGTATACTAGTTGCATAGCATTTGCATTGTTTTCCTCTTCTAAAACAATTCACATGCTGATCTGGGTCTACCTACAACAGTGGGAAATACAATTTTCCCCAATAACAATCACAATAATTACAGTGGAACCTCTCTAAACCGGACACAGAGAAAGGTTTGTTGTGCTTAATGTTCCTGATCACAAAGCAAAAACGCGTGTCTTTAACCCTTTCAACCCTAAGAAGAAACTGGACTGGACTGTGATATGCTAATGTTCCGACCAATCCAATGGTCACAAAATGATTTTTAGATTCGTCCATTTATGAAAAAGGGGTGTTTTTGTTCTAAGAAATATGAAAATTACTTGCAAAAAGTGCAGATCCTGATGAGACTGCTCGTTACGAGCCGGCTCATCTGGATCTGCACTGTTTGCATAAACCGCTATATCGTCTATTGATCTGTCTGTGTTACAGTGGAACATCTCTAAATCGGACACCCTGGGTACCTCCCACGGTGTCCGGTTTAGTGAAGTTCCACTGTAGTTTAATTCTTATTTTTTTCCCCACTGAGAAAGTGGAGTTTACGCGAAGTATGCGGGCAACATTGCACCAGTTAATTCTACGCATTGGATCATTTTGATCAGGGCTTACGATGTTAGCTAGTCAGTCAATTATTCACGTATACCGTTGATACGACCCTGATACCGTTGATACGACCCTGCTACCGTTGATACGACCCTGATACAATTGTGACGCGACTGTATAGAATGATCATTACCTCAATGTGCATAATGTACATTTTTTGTTTTATATTTCGGCCTATTTGATCTATATATGTGGTTGTGACTGACGAAATGGGGCTTATGGGTTTTGCGACCAGTGTCGATCCAGATCAGCCTGTACATCCGCACAGTCTGATATTGAGCTGCACTGTTCGCCATTCCATCATTGAAACACCCGTCATGCTTCTAAAAAGTAATATATGTTTTTATCAGGCAACAGGAGTGTGCTATTTCATCAGGGGTTACACTGGTCACACATCCCATACGCCCCATTTCTACAGTCACAGTCACATATGAGACACGCCATGCGATTTTGTACCTTCGGACATCTGCGTAATTTCATGAAATTAGTTTATGGCGCCAAAAGTTGACACAATTGTCAGTGTACAGGCGCATGTACTCTGAAAATTTTGTCAACTTTTGACTTTATTTATGAAAAATATTTTAAATTTTGTAAACGTATTTAATTAAATTACGCAGATGTCCGAAAGTACAAAATCACTTGTGTCACGTGTCTCATATATAGATAAAACATAAATGTTACAGGAACTGGGACAATGATAGGAGACCCAACGGAGGTGAACGCTCTCGGGGAGTTCTTCACGGAAGGGACATCCAATCGAGACACCATTCAAATAGGATCTGTCAAATCAAATATAGGGCATCTGGAAGGGGCCGCTGGTGTCGTCGGATTGATCAAATTGTTGCTGATGATGGAACATGAAACCGTAGTAAAATCGCTATTCTATACCGAGGAAACTGGGAACCCTAAGATAGACTTTCACAGATACAAAATGAAGGTGCCTACTACGCAGCATGCATGGATTACTGGTAAAGATGGTATGCGTACGGGATGCGTTAACAGTTTCGGCTTTGGTGGAACCAACGCACACTTGACTGTACACACTATCAACAAGGAACATAAAGTAGTGTCGGATCACGGTATCTACATCGTTGGATTGTCCGCTCCAAACGACGAATCGCTAGTAGAAACTGCGAAAGGATACTTAAAAGATATTGAAGCGAAGACATATTCTATGGATACACTCTCATACACGTCCATGTGCAAACGTGATCATCTCCAATCACGGGTTTCATTCACTGCAAAATCACAAACTGAATTGACAGCGCAAGTGAGAGCGTTTCTCAATGGAACAGTTCCAGGTCCACATGGCCGTTGCCCGCCCCAGTGTGAAGTTGTGTTCGTGTACTGCGGCGTGGGTACAACCTGGACTGGAATGTGCAGGGAATTACTTCATCAACAGGAGTTCCGAGAGGCTGTATATGAAGTAGATGCTCTCCTAAAGCCTCTCACAGGCTGGTCAATTCTGTCTAAATTAGAAGCGGGACAGGATGTAGCAGATGCGATGGTTGGACCACTCGCTATATTCACTTGTCAGATAGGCTTGGCGGCGCTGTGGATGCATTATGGCCTAGTACCGAACAAAATTATTGGGCAGTCGGTTGGGGAAGTGGCAGCTGCCTACACAGCAGGATGCATTGACTTGAACACAGCGGTTCATGTGATCTATCACAGGACAACCGCACTGGCTGAAGTCACAGGTGGAGGCATGATGGTTGTGAAGAATTGTGACGTGTGCTTGGTCGACCAGTACTGTAAACAAAGCAATGGGAAGATAAATATAGCTGTGTACAACAGCCCATTGTCATGTACAGTGTCAGGTAGCAAAGGTGGTTTAGCTGACCTCAAACAGCAGCTGGAGAAGAGAATTACCAACGGCAAGTTATTTACATCCATACTGAATGTGAACTGCGCCTACCACAGTCCGCAAGTTGCGGCAGCCGCGGATTCAATGGTCAAAAATCTAATGCACATTTCTGTGAAGCAAGGTCAGATTACATTGTACTCATCCGTGACTGGAAAGGTTGTGGAAAACGGAATATTCGGTTTTGATTCCTATTGGAAAATGAACGTGTGTCAACCCGTCTTATTCCATGATGTCATACGTTCTGCAACAGATCCAAACGTACACACAGTATTCTTAGAAATCGGTCCAAGTCCTGTACTACGCGCACATGCTTCAGACATAATCGGTAACTCAAACAACAGTTACAATGTGTTGCCATCTATGACTAAACAGAATGAGAAATTGACATTCTCACAAACTGCTGCAAGTTTGTTTTCAATTGGGATTCCTATGTCATGGATGAAAGTTGTGTCAATGGCTGACGAAATCGTTCCAATACCGAAATACGCATTTCAACGATCACCTTTGATATACGAAGCAGAACTCCCACTAACGAAACCAGGAGTAACGCGACTAGTTTCTGAAAGCAACGATTTCAAACATTTATATATTATGCGCTCTAAGTCATCGCGTGAATCGATTGTACTAAACATCAGTGAGGCTACATCTGCTTTTATCTTCACGCATTTTGTTAATGAGGAGATTATAATTCCAGGCGCCACATATGCTGATGTAGGGTTCGTGATAGGCGCGAAACTTAAAGGGTTGACTTTATGCAGTGTAGCTGTGTCTTTGGACTTTGTGCAGGCCATTAGAATTCGTAGTGGCAGTGTAAACGAACTTAAAGTCACTGTTCATGACGCTGGTCCAACAGTGAACTTTACTGTTGAAAGCGGTCCGACGGTAGCATGTACAGGACAGGTAACAAACTCTACAACATGTTCTATATCAACAGTGAATTTACCTGAGCTGCGGTTACAATTGCCGAAGAAGATCTGCAGCCAGGACAGCTACCATAAATTGAATACGATGGGGTTTCGATATGGGCCACAATTTACATTAATGAAGAACGGGTATTCAGATGGAAGGCGGTGTTTGGTTGACATTGAGCTTCATCAAACCATGATGCAAGACTTGAATGACTTCATAATCCACCCTTGTATACTAGACGTAATGCTACAAACAACAGGAAATCTTGTTCCTGATGAGCTTGCATCAACAGTTCAGAACACACAGCTGCGTATGTTGCCTATGGCCATTGGGTCAATCAGAGTGTATGGTAAATTCCAACGTAACATGGTGGTGTATGCGACGACGGTCAGTCAAATATCGTTACCAACAATGGTCAAGGGGCATTACAATATCGCCCTCATGGACATTCATGGACACCTTATTGCTGAGGTGGAGAATTTCGTTATGCATGGCAAATACACCGGTACCAATTCTCCAAGCGAAATGCAATATTTTTTGAAATGGGAAGAGGTATCCTTTTCCGATACCGGTGCTGGCACCCACAAAGACAAGCTTGTGGTTATAAACGGGTCAGATAAATTCTTAAAACCGTTTTCTTCCAATGTTTCCACCACGATTGCTACATGTCAGTTGCAGTATGATGAATGTCGACACCCGGATGCTGTAATGTCCATCTTGAATCATGTTGCTAGACAGAAGTGGAACGGCTTTCAGGATGTGACCGGAATTATTTTCGTCAGTGATTCAGATTCCCGACTGGATGAACCAGAAGACGTTTCGCGAATATATAACATGGTAGCTTCAAACATTATCAGAGTGTCCGGGCTGCTAAAGGCGCTAATGGATAGCGACTTTAAACCTCCAATATTCGTCGTGACGGAATGTGTGCAAGAAGCATATATAACAGGAGAGAAATGTAATGTATCCCTAGTTGGAAGCGAGCTATGGGGGTATATGCGGAATCTCCATGTCGAGTTCATGTACAAGAATGTGACACTTGTTGATATATCACCGTCCCTGCAGTTCGCTGGTTGTTATTTTAGCCACCTGTTACGTAGTATAGAATCATCTGCAACAGTAACAGGTACGGGTTACGCAATCGTTCGAGATCGTATTTATAGTCCATGCTTGGTAAAGACATCCATGACAGAGATTTCTCCGACTCACTGCATTGTAGGTCAGCCTATGGCTAAACAATATTCAGTGAAATCCTGCAGTCCAACGGACATTTTAAACATATACACAACTGACGTTGACGATGTGGTGGACGATTACTATAAACTGCCACATAAGACGGATGTCGTGAAAATAGCAACGGAGACAGTTTGTGTCAGTAACGCTGCGTTCTATCCTAAGACCACAACAGACAGGGACGGAATACATGCGCCATGGTCTTCCGGCAGTCAAACAGGGTATCACGTGTTGGCCCTGGAATATATTGGTTCAGATTTCGAGAATTGTACAAGACACAGGAGTAAACTCAAGAAAAACGGCGACACTGTGAAACTGGTGGCGTGCTATCCAACTGCTATAAACAGCATATGTCGTGTTCCAAAGGCGTGTGTCGTAAACATGGCTTACATTCCTGACTATCGGCCCGGACTTTTGACAGCTGCTACGATATACCAAAGTGTACTGGAATATATATTTCCTCATCAGTACGTGGCAATCTTATCTTCTAATGACAATTCATTATCGACGCAGCTTTGCAAGTGTATTATTGGCGGCAAGGCCAAGCAGTGTATTGTGCTGACAGAGAATGATGCATATGAAAGAAATAATAAGAATAGAGATGTCCTTGTGATTCTCTCGCCAGTCACCCACCTCTTCCAGCAGCTGCTAGTTCTATATGACAAAATAATATTTTTCAAATCCACTGCCACTGAAAGCATCTTGAATTTCTGCACATTCCGGGCCAACCGCAAGATTGACGTTATTGATGAAACACAGATATTCATTGATGCCTCATTACAGGTAAACATTCCGAAAATATCAAAATTGCTTCATAAGATTTGGCCTGCACTTTGGAAGAAATGTTGTGGCAAATTTGCGAATGACATGCAGCATACATCTGAATTGACTGCTCTTCCGTGTGAGACAATTCATGTCAATGGCCAGGACGGATGCAGGTTAATGGCTAAGCTCCCATTAGAGACCGTCTTCAAATCATCTTCTCTGTATATAGTAGTTGGTGGACTTACCGGACTTGGATGGGAGGTCGTGAAGATCCTGGCGGACCTAGGTGCTCGCCTTGTCGCCACTATCAATCGACGGCCGTGTACACCTGATAAGCAATTGGAGATTCAGGAACTAGAAAGATCTACCGGTTGTCGCATCGTCACTATGCAGGCAGATGTCACTTCTTTTTGTGAATTACAGTCAATCGTACAATTATTAGAGCGATCAAGTCCCGAGTACAGACTACGTGGTGTATTCCATGGCGCGGGTGTTTTGGATAGCGCCTTGCTTAACAAAATAACAGAAGAACAAATTCATAAAGTTTTGAAGCCAAAAATTATTGGTGCAATGAATTTACATCTTGCAACAAAACACTGTGAATTAGATTTCTTTTTGGTACACTCGTCAAGTCAATTGCAGCAATTCTGGGAAGTCCAGGCCAAACGAGTTACGGAGCCGCCAACTCATTTCTAGATACGTTCATCAATTGGAGGCGTCAAAATGGCCTACCGGGGATTGGTATCAATTGGGGCGCATTGGGTGTGGGAATGGCTGCAGATGAAAGAGTTGCAGCTGAGCTGGAACATCGAGGACATATGCTACAATCTGTCCATGAACTGCGAAGCTGTTTTATGCACGGACTGCTGGGTAATAAAATAAATATTGTCTATGCAAAAGTAAATAAAGAAAAGGTAGCATCCCATTACATTAACGCGGACATGGCAAGACTTCGTCCAATGATGAGATTCCTGGAAGATGACTGGTCATTCAAAGTGGCGGAGAAACAAGCGGGAACACGTAAAGACTTTGAGTTAGATGTTTATTTGACATCAGATAAGGACACCCGGTTGTCAATAATGTCAAAAATGATGATCTCGATAGCCCAGACTCTCGTGGGTGGAGACCCAACTTCGATACAGATAACATCAACATTCGCGAGCATTGGACTGGATTCTATTTCGTCATTGACGCTTTCAAATGTTGTGTACAATCGCGTCAGCTACAGAATACCACATGACAAGTTGCTGGATAGTGATTGGACGCTGCTGGATGCGTCAAAGCATGTGGTAGAGAATGTCAAGGTAGATGAGGAGAGAATACAACGGCGTTCACCACCACGTGAAGTATCCCGGGACGCCGAGAGTACCACGGTGACGATAACTAGTAAGGTAAGAACAGTACGCGGACTATTGATACGTGAGGTTGTGTTATGCATTCGTTATATGTATTTCCTATGTATGCATTGATCTCGGTAGATCAGGAGGCATATAATGTTTGGACTGTGTGTCCGTGTGTCTGTGAATCCGTGTGTCCTAGTGTGTGTCCATTCGGTTAAGAAGTTTGTCAAAGTGTTTTAAATATGTTATGATTTATATATAGCTAGAAGGATTACTTTAATAGTTCAATACATCATACTTGTGCACAATTTCAACACATCCATGTCGTCCTGAATAACCTTGACCTTTAGACCTTCACACCTTTGCTTTCCTCTGTATTATTCCATCTCTACATATGTGTACCAGTCATTATGTAGAGTCCTCGTAGTATGATTTATTGAATGTGTTAAGGATCTAGCTAACATTTTACTTAAACGTGTTGTTAGGTCGGGTATGGGCGGCTCTGGAGTCTCTGGAGATGTATTTCCTCACACAAGTCTGTCGAAAGCAGGCGATTGTCCGGATTACGTTTACTGTTATGTAGACATGAACTGTCCATAATAACATTAGTTAACTCGGACTTAGTTCTGTAATGATCTTGCTAGACGTCAGTTCCCAGTAATTTAATTAGTTCAATATTGAGCGTTGGAAAGTATAGTTTCCTAGTTTCCTGGAAGACCGGACACCTTATCAACATTAGAATAATGGCATTGCTTTCAAACCGGCTTAATGGGCATACTGGACCCAATTGTTAATAACTGTATTTGCTTTTGTTAGTCTGTAGCATGTTTCTACCAGTGTTCATCCCGTGTTTCTTTCCTTTTCTTACATCGGTGACAGACGATTAAAGTGACTCCGAGTTGTGATGCGTGTTGCCGTTACTGGGCGTTGATAGGTTCATCATACACAACATTGAGTCTTCATCATCTTCCAATTAAAATGTATCAGTCCCGTATTAATTTATTTGTTTAGTCACCATATTTTACGTTGGTACTCTTTGGAGGTATGCTTTTGCATAGTTCACTCGACTTGGTAGGTCGTATAACATCAGTGTGGTTAAGTCGTTTGCGGGAGTTTCTTAAATATGTCACAAATTCTACATTTTAGTTCATCAAACTTGTGCATACATGTCACACATTAATTCTATCCTTCACCTTTTGACCTTCACAACACTGCTTAAACATTTACCACTTTCTGTTAAGAAGTTTGTCGGAGTTTCTTCAATCTACAACCGGGTGGTATCCGTGTGCCGATAAGCCACACATTCTTGTTTCTAAAGTATGGTTATTTGTTTGAGTGGCAGAACACCGATGGTCTTAACTCTTTCACCCCCAAATATCCAATGTTGTATTGTCCATGCTATTGTGTGGAATATTCCATTCATGAGAGAATGTCGATTTTTTAAAAAAGTGACTAATACATGTACTGGCAAATGATATATATCCTGCTAAGAAGGCTTGTTACGATAGGGTTAGCTATCATACCCTTTCACAACCGAAATATCCAGCATTGGACTTTCCGTACCGGTACTAAGTTTTTCATTGATGAATAAAATGAATGCTGTTTTTGTTTCAGAATTTAATAATACTGACAAATACTGCATATTCTGAAGAGACGGCTCGTTACGAGCCTGCACATCTGGGTCTACAGCGTTTGTACAATGTGACTTTATAGTGATGACACACTTGGTTATCATTTGCATAGTTATATTCAGAAGCCAGCAAACAAATGACGGTCATTAGGAGGATACATAGCATTTAAATAGTTCCTACATTGTATTTTATTGAAACATTGAGTACATTGTCTGTCTGAGAATAGCTGGAAAACGTTATTAGTCCATAGTTAGGCCCTCAACCGGATGTTGTTATTGATAACACCCGGTACACGACTTCAATGTAGACGTCGCACAGAACTGAAGATAGGTGTTTATTTATTTAACCAGGAGAGCTGATTATCATAAAATAATGCACCGAGTGATTTGACAAACGAGGGTCGTCAAGTTATAGGACCAAATCCGGATGGCATTATTTCAATATAATCAGCTTAACTGGTCAAATAACATTTTCTTACATTTCGCACATAATATTTGTAAAACAAAGCTAACTAGAGAAGGTGATCAGGGGCTCAAGTATACCCCCGTCCCCGCCAGAACCGACAGATAAAAACTTTAACGTCGGACGGAAATACGGACAAACGGACGGAAGGACGGACGAAATTACGAAAACTATATACTCCTCGACATACTTCGTATGCCGGGGGTATAATCAAGGGTAAACCATGACAAGTGCACGAATTCATTTCTAGAGGCTGTTCATAGCGACGGCAACTACCCTAGAATCAGAGGGTGTGTCTGAGAGCATGATTTCATTAATCGAAGGAAACACGTCATTTCGACTTTACTGACGTCATTATATGGGAACTGCGAGTGGTGTAAACAACTGCCGCTCTACAGAACCGAGTGGTGTAATTTACCGTTTATATTCTTACCTGACTGCCGTTGTTTGACACCGCCCAGAGCCGTGTCCAAATGTACAGCGCCTGCTGTTTGACCAAGGCTGTAGAAACTGCTCACTTCGGGACGAAGCCAACACCTACATAATGCATGAGTGTGTCTCATGACGTTACTAGAACGCGCCATTTCGTCACCAGACCAGTTCACAACGGTTGCACTGAAATGGGAAATTGATGCGGCTGCATCATGCGATGCGTACTGTGGCCCCGGAATATTTACATGTATATGAAAATCAGATGTTTGAATGGAGCAGATTATCAAAGTACCGACGCTACTACATAAATGCTCAAATTACATGATATTTCCTATGGAAATGTAATAATAACGATCGACCATGTCCAGCCGTGCGTTAACGTTTGCCGTGGCACTCGGGAACTGTTTGAACATGCGGCATCAGTTCCCTCGTGCCACGACAAACGTTTACCCACGGCTGGACATGGTCGAATCTTATATATGTGTAAACTACTGGCTGAAATGTAAGAAAACGTGTGCGAACTATTTTCGAAATTCAGTTAAATGGTTAAAACATTATGTGGTAGACCTACATGCGCTTCCCTTCATTTATAATATCAAACTGCACTGACCGGTAGCCTATTTCACCAACATTACAAAGTATACTTATCTATAAAAGTATACTTTGAAGGAGAAAGCTTAAATTTAAGGATTCATTTATTAATTTGTATTATACTAAATTTATTACATTATCACTACCATTTTGCATACTTTTTATCATCAAATATATGCAGTCTTTAGTTCTATATGAAATGATGCATTTCGGGAAAGATAAATGATTACTCCCTCAAAGTATACTTTGCTAGATAAGGATACTTTTCAATGTTGATGAAATCGGCTACTGGTATCAAGGTGCATGATCACGTGGTTACAACAACAACAACGTCACCCACTCCAAAGTAAGTATTATTTGATATTTTCCTTAATATGCAACGGATTTTTATTAAATATGGCGTAGTAAACGCGTCTTCATGAGCTGCATTTGGTGGTCTATGGAGTTTGGCACAGACTTATGTCGTTATTGCGAAGAATCGATTTCCGTGTCTACAGAAGTTTGGGCGAAAATATAGAGACCACCAAATGCAGCTTAACAGGACGCGTTTGATGCGCCATATTTCATCAAAATCCGTTACGTAATAAGGACACTATAAAAGAATACGTACTTTGAATCGGTACTTCTTGTTGTTGTCAGTACCACGTGATCATACACCTTGTGGTATGCTTTATGTATATTATTTATGATTCGACGTTGGAATCGTTGAGAACACACTCATGTCAGTTTTCTATCGCGTGTTAACCTACAGTCTGTTTCACGAAACCTGCCCAAATTGTACAGCTATATAAACAATGCAAAACAATATGTGTCTTAAGAATAAGCCTTTATATTGTTTGTGAAGTTTGGTCCAATATTGATTTTATTACGAAGAAACAATTTTCCCATGTTAAATGCCCATATAAATCTTCACATAGTGACGTCTATGGGGATTTGACATGGATATTACATTCTTTCCCAATTTCAGATATATTGGATAGATTTTCAACGTTTTTGCATTGTTTATATAGCCGTAACATTTGGGCAGGTTTCGTGAAATAAGGCAGTTATAGCCTCTATACACCACCGCCAGTGCTAACCTTGCCAATATTTGTCATGTATATTTTTATTTGAAATCAAACAGTTTGATTAGATGAGACTAAGCTGCGCTACAGCTCAGGTTCAGCCAATTACCACATTATATTTAAACCATTTATTGAATTTTGGATCATATGGTCCTTTCAAAATACAGTCTATATGGAACGCCAAATCTACATAAACTCAAATAAGTAATGCTAGCTCCAAATAATTTGAAGACCTCTCTAAATCATTTGGAGCTAGCTCTAAATATGTAATGCTGGCTCTAATTATTTTGAGCCATCAATAATTATTTGAGTTTATGTAGATTCAGCGATCCGGGAACGCCACATCTACATACACTCACATAATTAACGCTGGCTCTAAATATTTAATGCTAGCTCTAAATATTTGAAGAGCTGACATTTGAGGATCATTTGGAGCTAGATCTAAATATTGAATGCTAGCTCTAATTATTTAGAGCTAGCATTAATTATTTGAGTGTGTGAGTATCCATCAGTCTACACTTGTTACATGTACCTCAAAGGCTCTTAACCCTTTGAACCCGAAATCCCGCTATAGCGGTTTATGCAAACAGTGCAGATCCAGATGAGCCGGCTCGTATCGAGCCGTCTCATCAGGATCTGCACTTTTTGCAAGTAATTTTCATATTTCTTAGAACAAAAACACCCCCTTTTCATAAATGGATGAATCTGAAAATCATTTTGTGACCATTGGATTGGTCGGAACATTTGCATATCACAGTCCATTCCAGTTCCATAGGGTTGAAAGGGTTAAGTCAAACTACTAATAACTCAAAATCAAAGTAATGGTCCCAAGTACATGTTTTCCCAAAAGGAAAATGTTAACTCAGATTTTCCTCAGTTCCTTGGACTAATAGTAAACGAGAGTAGACTGTAGTTGGATAAGCTTTTCTTACATTTCAGCAAGTCCATTAGGAACTTAGCCCCCTTACTCCACTTACCCTTTCACCTATTATATCTTGTCAGTTTTATATTTCAGATCAGTGGAGGCAATCCAGTGATCATGGATGATGACCAAATCTCATTTACCTCTCACCTCTAACTGGACACATGGGTTTCAGTTCTAGATCAGATTTTAGAGTATGTGACACTTACATGCGACGTGTTGACCATTATGTGTCCCACGAGGACCAGGTTTAAGCGTACATAAACTATTAAATGCGACGTGTTGACCATATGTATCCCACGAGGACCAGGTTTAAGCGTACACGAACTCTTAAATGCGACGTGTTGACCATATGTGTCCCACGAGGACCAGGTTTAAGCGTACACGAACTCTTAAATGCGACGTGTTGACAATATGTGTCCCACGAGGACCAGGTTTAAGCGTATGTTAACGCTTAAATGCGACGTGTTGGCCATATGTGTCCCACGAGGACCAGGTTTAAGCGTACACGAACTCTTAAATGCGACGTGTTGACAATATGTGTCCCACGAGGACCAGGTTTAAGCGTATGTTAACGCTTAAATGCGACGTGTTGGCCATATGTGTCCCACGAGGACCAGGTTTAAGCGTACACGAACTCTTAAATGCGACGTGTTGACAATATGTGTCCCACGAGGACCAGGTTTAAGCGTATGTTAACGCTTAAATGCGACGTGTTGGCCATATGTGTTTCACGAGGACCAGGTTTAAGCGTATGTTAACTCTTAAATGCGACGTGTTGGCCATATGTGTCCCACGAGGACCAGATTTAAGCGAATGTGAACGATTAAATGTGACTGGGTGACCATCATATGTGCCCCACGATAAGTATGCTACGTATATGAAGGTTCTACTATGTCTCTGGTATACACGGAGCCCCGCAGGGGACGTAGATATTTTTGTTATTAATTCGTTCCCACGAAATAACAATTTGTTCCCAATGAATAACAATTTGTTGCCACGATATAACAATTATTTCCCTCAATGTAACCATTCGTTCCCACGAATTAACAAGTCGTTCCTTCAATTTAACACGGGAACGAATTGTTAATTCCAGGGAACTAATTGTTAAATTGAGGGAACGAATTGTTATTTCATAGGAATGAAAAAATAAAAAAAGATCCATGTTCCTTCGGGGCTCAGTAGGTATAAGATAATTCGATCAATTGTATGTGTACACTAGGTTGATCTTGCCCAGATTTAAATGTTGCAGAACATATATATATTGGCAATCTCAACTTATTGATATAAATAAATTGAATTATTGATTTTAAAGATATAATTATTGATATCAAGAAATCGAATTATCGATATAAATAAATCGAATTATTGATTTGAAATATATAATTATTGATATCAATAAATCGAATTATCGAAATAAATAAATCGAATTATTGATTTGAAAGACATAATTATCGATATAAATAAATCGAATTATTGATTTGAAAGATATAATTATTGATATAAAAGATCGAATTATTGACATCAATTAATCGAATTATTGATATAAAAGATCGAATTATTGACATCAATAAATCGAATTATTCATATCAATAAATCTAATTAATGATATGAAAGATCAAATTATTGATATCAATAAACATAATTATTGATATAAAAGATATCAATTAATCAAATTATTCATCATATTATATAAAATTATTTATATCAATAATCACCAAATAAATAGTAGCAATACCGCGTCCCATAAAATTTTCCAGTCAGTCACTTTTACGCAACCTCTTGTCTGAATCTTGCCTAGAGGTCAACGTTTCTGAACGTTCCCGAACACCTGTACGTATTGGCAATGTCATCTCGCAATCATGTAGTTACATTGGCTGAGCCTGAATTGAGCTGAGCCAATCAAACTGCTTGATTTCAAGTACAATATTCAAACAAATTGAAAGAAAACACATGACAAATATTGGCAAGATTAGCGCAGTTGGTGGTGTAGCTGCGAATCGGAATCGGGGCCCGTTTCACTAAACTTCGTACGACTAAGAAGTTAGAAATTGCAAACCTAAAACTGCCAACAAAGTTCGCATTAACTGGATTTGTTCAGATCAAATGACCCCTATATGTACATGTAGGTAATATATAGAGGATATTCATATCTTTGCAAAGAATATGACATATCGATGGTCTAGTAACATAAGGTCGTAACTGCTATGCTTTAGCATATCAGTTACGACCTTATGTTACTAGACCATCGATATATGTTCATCGAGTGGTGTGAAATGTCCATATGGACACTTCACACCACGAGATGAACATATATGTCATATTCGTTGCAAAAATAGGAATATTCTATTTATTATATACCGCTCCACGGAAATTAGCAGGTTTTTAGACTGTCTACGGTAATGAATGTGTATTTGCAGCCTATTTGCGCTGTTTTGTGCAGATGCGCGTTATGAATATAGATAGCGAAGTAGTCATATTTTCACCGGAAGTTGTTTATTTCATCGATGAGAACATATGACTTTTATTTACATCGTATCACTATGTATTTCATGGGTAGGTATATAATAAATGGTAGCATCAGTGAACAACAGTAACGTGCTAGGTAAAAACAATCATCGTGCGAACAGTTAAAACGATAAAAATGTACAAAATTACAAATTGTATCCAAATACATTGCTATTGTGATTAAACCAGTACTGCCATACTTACCGTAAACATTGACACACTCACTGTTGTGGGAAACTATATATTTGTTATGGTTTTCCATAAATAAATGGTGTCCGGATATTTAGGGTTATTACGGTAATGATGTTGTTTTTTGTTTTGTTACTTGTAAATATTAACTAGGGCATGTGAGCAGGGGCTCACGGATACCCCGACCGACGCCTTGTCCGACTAACAAATACTTTCTAAGTCATTCGGCCTTGACAGTTGGCATGAACGCTACATGGGTGGGCTATAAAATGACAATATGGATATTGATAACAAAGTAGGTGAAGTTTTTAAGTAACAAAGTAGGTGAAGTTTTTAAGTAACTTGACCTTGTCCCTGTACATGGTTGTGGTATGGACGCACGAACAGATGGACGGACGGACGGAATGACGAAAAACTATATACTACTCGCCATTCTTGGTATGCCGGGGGTATAAGCAATGTAGCTCGTCATATATCTACCGTATATATACATGTGCATATGTTGTTGTTGTTTTAAATGTAATTATGTTGTTGTTTTTGTATTTTCACTTGTAAATAGTAATCTTTATGTAACTCGTTATGTTTTATGTATACATTATTTAACGAGGGTGACACAGTTGGCCAAGGCCAGTCTACCATGTGGCCCTCACTACATAATTACATTAAACAAGCATGTAATTAATTAGTAATTAATTAATTAATTAATTAATTAATTAATAATTAATAATTAATTACATGCTGGTGTAATGCCAGTCTACCATGTGGCCCTCACTACATACTTACATTAAACAAGCATGTACTTAATTAATTAATTTAATTAATTAATTAATACTTAATTACATTAAACAAGCATACAATTTTATACAAATACATGTAAGAATTTGACGTAAATAATGACTACGAATTAACTAACATTAACTACGAGGGGCGTAAACTACGATCGATTCGCATTTGATTGTATAATTATTGAATGTTTAGTTGACATTTTAAATTTATTGAGAGTTTTACTATTCCTGATTCTCTGATTTAACGAGTTCCATAAGTGTGGAGCAGAGTGCGAGAAAGAACCGTCGAATAGTTTTGTCCTCGATTTTGGAACTACAAGGCTCCCATCAGATGTTCACCTGAGATCAATACTTGAATAATCGGTATTTGGTTTTAACAATTCTGATATGTAACGGGGAGTCATTCCATTAATACTCTTGTATGCCATTATTGCTTTATGGTATATGTGCCGATCCGAGACAGTCAGCCAATCATGTGTTCTGAACATTTCGTCGAAAGGGGTGAGAAGGTCAACTTGTAGTATTACACTGGCTGTTCGTTTATGAATCTTCAAAAGACGTGTCATAATATTGGCGCTAGGACTGCTCCATGTGATGGATCCATAGTCGAATAAGGGCAACATATATCCCGTGTAAAATTGCTTGTGCACCTCCGTTGGCACCTCCGTTATCCGTGTAGAGAAGTCCTGGATGAAATACGTGCACATATGTAATCTATATGTTGCGTCCACCGTAAGTTTTGATCAATCTTAACCCATAAGAGGTGTTGGCAAGCTGCAGACCCAATAGCAGATTCACAAAGAAAGTTAATCTCAGGTCAGATACAGCTGAAAGTTTGTGCCTGATGCCAATCATCATACGTGTAGTCTTGTTTGAGTTAATAATTGCAGCACAAACATATTTACACAATTCCCTAACATTTGATTGGCCAGTAGCAAGTCTCTGTCCAAAATGTATATCCCAGTAAATTCCCATGCCGAACTACTTTCCGTAACCGTCAGGCGCAGTTAAAATAATGCTTAAGAAAACGGAAAATAAACACATTTTCTTGATGAATTTATGAATTATAAGGAATGAATGGCCTTTTTGTTGAATTTATCGGGGATATATTTTAACTTGGAAAAGTCGCGGGAATACTTGACGAGGCCTTCCAGCCTTCGTCCAGTATTCCCGCGACATTTCCAAGTTTATACCCCGATAAAATCCACAAAAAGGCCATTCATTCCTATAATAACCATTTTGTTTTGGTCACACCAATTCGCGATAGCAGTTAGATCTGCTTGTAGATTATTATGGATGATAACTGGATCGCTATGTAATGTATGTATGGTTATGTCATTGACAAACATATCAGTTGAACAGTTATTAACAAGTAAAAGCAAATCATTTACAAATAAAAGACATAGAGTTGGTCCAAAATTGACCCTTGAGGAACACCAGTCATGACATTAGCGATTTGTTTTCTATGTTTACTTAAGGAATATAATCATGGGATATTGCGCTTACTGTAGTTTTAAAAACATTTGGTATGTTTAAAGTGTGCGGAGTTCAAATGTCTGTTTAAAGTGCGTGGAATCCGAAGGACTCCTCGTAAACTTTAAGGACCCTTTCTATACCTGATCATCGTTTGATTCAAAGTTAATTGTTTCGTAAATGTGATAGAATATATGTATACATAATATATGTGAACACTGCCTCGTTACTGTATCTTATATGGCACATGGAGTAGCCCAAGTCGGACATATTTGTGTGTTCTAGCCTTTAGCCAGTTACACCCATTCTGCCGTTTGACAAAACGCTCAAATGTGAAGTAGAACATATGATATAATGTAGCTAAGCACATGTAGAAAAGCCCGGAGAATGGACTCCTATGAATTATATTACACCAAACTGTAAACTATGTCAGTTTTCTGAATAGTTTTGTGCCTGTATTTTTAACAACATGAACCACCATTATATATAGCCTTATACACAGAACATCGCACAGTGTATCACTTTTACCTGGCTAACCACACAACACATGCCATACATACTCACCACTGTACTACGTTATTAGCTATCAACTCCATGACATGTATTAAAGCAGTTACCTGAGTGTACTGGACCTGATGTATTCTCACCTACTATGCGAGTAAATATGGCTTCACCTATGGGCAACGTGTACACTAACATAGGATGTGCATCAGATTGAAAGGTTCACACATCAAAGTCTATTTTGAGATTGTCTATTTTGTAATGTAATGTACTGGGATATAAACGCAATGCACTGAATGTGTGTTATATTATGAATTTAAGGACAGTGTAAATGTTTGTAAATATTAAACTATGGATACATGTATGTAAATGATAATAAAATGTGCATACATGTATGTAACTCGTCATGTATGCACATTCTTATGCCCCCGCCACCGAATGGTGAGGGGGGCATATAGTGTTACCGGCGTCCGTATGTACGTACGTACGTCCCGAAACCTTAACGCTCGGGTAAATGGTTTATAATTTCTGTTTCCTTGCTCCGATCTGCTTGACATTTCACACACGCATTGCTCCAATGGTCCTCTACCGCCCTGTGACAAATCCACATTCGTCCCGTCCCCGCTAAGCCCAGGGTCAAGGTCACAGACGTGGTGCGTTCGAAACATTAACGCTCGGGTAAATGGCTTGTAATTTCTGTGTCCTTACTCGGATCTGGGTCACATTTCTCACACGCATTGCTCCAATGGTCCTCTACCACCCTGTGACAAATCCACATTCGTCCCGCCCCCGCTAAGCCCAGGTTCAAGGTCACAGACTTGGTGCGTTCGAAACCTTAACACTTGGGTAAATAGCTTTATAATCAAATATGCCTCGTTTACTTTGGCTGCCAGCGGGGTCATTCGTGTGCCGACAGGCCACATTTCTAGTATTATCATGTGTACATGCATGTGTATATGTTGTTGTTTCAAATATAATTATCTTGCTCTTTTTGTAGTTTTACTCGTCATATATATGCACCGTTTCTATACATATGTGTATGTTGTTTTAAATATATAAGTACGTTGTTGTTTTTGTAATTTTTACTTGTAAATATTGAACAATGATTATGTAGCTCGTCATATTATATGTACCGTATGTACATGTGTATATGTTAAATATAAGTATGTTGCTGTTGTTGTTTTGTGTTGAATGTTCACTTACAAATAGTAAACTATGGGTATGATACATGTCATAATGTAGTGTCTATTTACATGTCATGCATTCATATGATGTTTCTCTATGATTTAACAAAATCCATGAACCTGTCGGACCCGGTTGGTCCAATGTCAAGGTGACATATTTAGTGCATTCACAAAACTCGTGGGGCCCCTGATCATCTAATGATTCATGCATAATTGCTTCATAAATGTGATGGGATATATGCATAACATACATGTCAACATTCTCTTATTACTATATCCTACACAGTGCATGGAGTTGCCATGTCGGCCATCTTAGTGTGTACCAGCCATCAGCCAGTTTTACCTCTTTTTGTGTTTGATACATACCACTAATAATATGACAAACACATGAATAAAATTTGGTGCAACATAATGGGGAGAGATCTGGCTACTGCAAGCTATGCCTTGTTTTCATCATGTTTATCTACAAAGTCTGATATCTGAAGGGTGTGTTGAGCCTTTGTTAAAATGTGTGAAAATTCAGTAAATAATGTGTAACAGTAAGAACAATACACAGTGCTGTAGATATATACATGTATGATCATACATACTATATTGAATCCAGTGACTTGTAAGCAGTTATCTGAGTGTATTGTCACTACAGTCTACTTGCCTGCTATGCGAGTAAATACGGTTTATACCTGTGGCAGATACACTTCTAATAATAGACAGTTAATCTGATTGACATTTTAAACATTGTACACGTGTGTAGAACCCCCTATTGTTCACCCTCCCCTATTGTTACCCAGGTAACAATAGGGGAGGGTAACAATAAGGGAGGACTGTAGAATTTGTAGAACCCCCTATTGTTCACCCTCCCCTATTGTTACCCTATTGTGAAATCCAAAAAAAGTGATCAATTTTCTTTCGGCCGTATATTTAAAAAAATATATATTTAGATTTAAAAAACATTTTTTAAAAAAGTGAACAATTTTTTTTCGGCCGTATATTTTGAAAACAAAATATTAAAATTAAAAAAAATGTTTTTTCAATAATTATTGAAAATTGGAAACAAAAAAGAGAACAAATTTTCTTCGGCCGGATATTTTGAAAAAATATTTTAAAATTTAAAAAACATTTGTTTTCAATAATTATTGAAAATTGTGTGAAACAAAAGAACACATTTTTTTTCGGCCGGATATTTTGAAAAAAATATTGGCCAGAAAAAATGTCATATAATAAAACAATTATAGTCCTTTCAGGAGGTGTACATGAGATTTACGGACCTGAGAAAAGTGAAGTTCACCGACGCCGAAGGTCCGTAAATCTCATGTACACCTCCTCAAAAGACAATAATTGTATATTGTTACCCCTCGGTAAGATCGTCCATTCAGTTATTGTGTGTGTCCGACAACAAAAGTTGCCGACCAAAACAGATGACGAAATATTGTATCAAAGGCTTGGAGTTCGATATCGAGGCGTTTATCTGCAAAAATGATTTTTATGACGGGTAAAAATAAGGGTGAGGGTGGGTAAAACAATAAGAAGGAGGACTGTAGCAATTTGCAGAACCCCTATTGAACTCTATTGTTACCCCCTCCCCTCCCCTATTTTGGTACCCCCTCGGGTAAGTTCGGTCCAATTCAGTTTCTTGGGTGTGTGGGTGGCCGACAACAAAAGTTGCCGAACAAAACAGATGACGAAATATTGTATCGGACGCTTGCAGTTCGATATCGAGCACATGCACATGCCGATATCAACATTGTATGCCGATACTACCATTCTGGTCGTTTATAAAAAAAATGAGTTTTATGACGGGCAACAATAGGGGAGGGTAACAATAAGGGAGGACTGTATAATTTGTAGAACCCCCTATTGTTCACCCTCCCCTATTGTTACCCTATTGTGAAACACAAAAAAAAGTGATCAATTTTTTTTCGGCCGTATATGTTAAAAAAAATATTTTAAAATTTAAAAAACATTTTTTTTTCAGTAATTATTGAAAATTGTGTGAAACAAAAGAAAGTGAACAAATTTGTTTTCGGCCGGATATTTTGAAAAAAATATTGGCCAGAAATATTTTAATATGGGGCCAAAAAGTGTCATATAATAAAACAATTATAGTCTTTTCAGGAGGTGTACATGAGATTTACAGACCTGAGAAAGGTGATGTTCACCGACGCCGAAGGTCCGTAAATCTCATGTACACCTCCTCAAAAGACAATAATTGTATATTGTTACCCCTCGGTAAGTTCGTCCATTCAGTTCTTGTGTGTGTCCGACAACAAAAGTTGCCGACCAAAACAGATTCAAGAGCCCATGCAAATGCCGATATCACCATTGTATGCCGATATCACCATTCTGGTCGTTTATAAAGAAATTAATTTTATGACGGGTAACAATACGGGAGGGTAACAATAAGGGAGGACTGTAGAATTTGTAGAACTCCCTATTGTTCACCCTCCTCTATTGTTACCCCTCGGTAAGTTCGTCCATTCAGTTCTTGTGTGTGTCAGACAACAAAAGTTGCCGACCAAAACAGATGACGAAATATTGTAACACAGGCTTGGATCTCGATATCGAGCACATGCACATGCTGATATGATCATTGTATGCCGGTATCACCATTCTGGTCGTCTGTAAAACATAATTTTTATGACGGGTAATAATATGGGATGGTAACAAATACTATCGGAGGACTGTATAATTCCTTATTGTTTATCCTCTCCTATTGTTACCCCTCAGTAAGTTCATCCATTCAGTTCTTATCAGTATTGGACAACAAATGTTGCCGACCAAAATAGATGACGATATATTTTATGATTCACATGCCGATATGACCATTCAAGGTGTCAATGCAGCATGATGTTTGTACTGGGTAACAATAAGGGAGGGTACTGTGCGCTGGGTTGAAATTGATTACACATTAACTTGTCCTAAAAAATAGAGATCAGTCGATGTTTACAGAGACGGACCCCATTAGCCTTTACTTAGGATCACACCCACTACACCCACTGGTGGAGAAAGCGTGGCAGGGATGGAAAAATGGTTAACACTTTCATGATTAATATGTTTAGAAACTAGCAGAAAGTCAGAGCAATAAACATTTCATTATAACAAAACAAAATCGCCTCTAAAGACGCATTATTAAAAGAAGGTCAGTAAGATGAGTGCGACAGTCGTGTTGTTTGATTATCCAAAATATCTCCCCCCCACCCCCCCCCCCCCCCCCCCCCCCCAGCCCCGTTTCAAAACCAAACCTCTCGTCCGATGTCCATACATGTATATATCATGTATATCAAAGAAAAACATTATTTCAAACTTCAAATCCAATTGGTTCTGAAAGTTATCACGGTTGTAACTCCAAAACTCTAGGCCAATTCCACAGGTCAGACAAGATGTGCATACCGATGAATAAGCGAGATTACTCATGACAACGTAACTTTGTACATAATTGACATATGTTTATACTCATCCATGCTGCAATATGGATGTAAACTTTATTGCACAAAATATGCTTCCACAATGTAATAACACGGTGTATTAAAAATCACAATACACTAGACTAAGTATAATAAATATGCGAATGAGACCGCAACAGAAAACACACTAGTTGGTCATTACAGCTTCGATGTATTGTGCTGTGCTGATGCAATAAACAGAATATGTCATTTGTGTTGATTCAATATGAGATTTATTGAACTCGTTGACTGATTTCATAAGAAACTTGGCATAGCCTCGTTTCTTGTGCACTCAGTAAACTTGTTTAATAAATATCATATTAAAGCATCACTCATGTAACATGCTTTATTTATTTCCTAATATTATACAACTCAAATCTGTCAATGACCCCTTCTTTGGTGCAAGCTAGTATTTGAATTAATAAAATCAACATCTGTATATTTCGGAAGCACTTTGTTTTGATCGCTCAAGGTACATAATTAGCAGGTGTTTATTGAAACACGGTTTTATTACTTAAAATAGGTTTGTTTATCCAAAGTAGAGGACATTGAAAACAATAATTTGCAGGATGCCTTAGTTTTTGGCTATGGATGTACACAATAAATCTTAAAACATGGTTTGACATACAAACACTAGACTACACTCCCAAACCCTAGTGTACGCAATTACTTTGCATTTGGCTAGTAAATGCTGTTTGAGATTGTAATTCTATAAGTCCTGCCTTTACCTCAGTTTGGAATACAAAACCATCATTTAAAGAAAAAGAAAAAGGCAGATAGATGGCTTCAGCTAGATAACTTGAACCACTGTTTGGAGTTTAGACTGCCCAATGGTATTTTCAATCGCCAAATGCACAACAATTCCCATAAACCCCTGTTTGTGAGTCTCCTGTGAGGCTCCCGGGAAGCCTAAACTAGAGTATATGCTCCAAACCAGGGCTTAGGAAATGAGTGTGCATTTGACTGGCCATATTCCATTTATTGCATATGCACAATAATTTCCTAAAGCATGGTTTGAAACTTAAACCTTACGCTGTGCTCTGTCTGCCGCGTGCACATTAATTGCCCAAAGCATGGTTTAAGAAAACTACCTTTTGGGATTGCGATTGTAAATTTATTTCTTAAACTATAGTTTGGAGTCCAAATTAAGGTTTAAGTTTTAATTTTATTACGATCTTAAATAAATGGCATTTTTCTGGCCAAATAATTGCTCAAAACTAGGGCTTTGGAGCCTAAACCATGCTACAGACTCTCACACAATCACACAGGGAATTATTGTGCATATTGCAACTGAAACCACAATTTCTGTCTTCTAAGCTATGGTTCAAGCTCCAAACCATTGCTTACGATATGGAGTGCAACCTAATTCAAGTTGCTTAAACTATGGTTTAAGGAAACTAACATATGGGATTGTTATTGGCTGTTTTATGCCAAACTAAGTAGGCCGTCAGCCGGAAATGGAAACCTCCCCCCCCCCCCCCCCCCTGTGGGATTTTTGTTATTGTGCATATTGCAACTGAAACCACAATTTTTTCTGTCTTTTAAGCTATGGTTCAAGCTCCAAACCATTGCTTACGATATGGAGTGCAACCTAATTGCTTAAACTATGGTTTAAGGAAACTACCATATGGTATTGTTATTGGCTGTTTTATGCCAAACTAAGTAGGCCGTCAGCCGGAAATGGAAACCTCCCCCCTGTGGGATTTTTGCAGACATATTTTTTTCTGAAACTAAATTCAATTATGAGTTCTTTGCCGTATGTCTGCGCTCTGTAACCCGCTGGATGAATTGTTGGACACCATTTTGAAGTATACCACCACCCTCGGACTTTTCGCAATTGTGAAAAATCAAATTTTTCATTGAAAATCGACTATTTTTATCATTAGAAACAATGATATGGCAGTTTTATATGTTTTCTGATGTGGTCATGACTATACAAGGTGGAATGATGTTCAATTAAATAATATCTGCTAATTCAGATGAAACATTTTGCACGTTTTGTTACCCCACCCCACTGAATTTCAATGGCAAAACACCTACCTCAATAACTACATAAAAGTATGGTACTTTTGTATTTTCTTCGTGACAATGGTACCTAGTAGTGTTCATTAGACATGTTAATTGCATATATGCCGATTATCTGATGTCTGCAGTCTATGATACAATGTTAAAAACATAGTATTTGTCACAATTCCCCACCCACACATTTATAATGGGAATTTTACATGTAATTAATTTCATTATGTTATGCACTGTCACTTACTTATAAACAAAATTATTAAATGGCATATGCAACTACTTAGGTACTACTGATAGCTGTCCGTGGACACTTCAGATATAGTGTGTTCGAGTGTTCGTCCGTCTGTCCGTCCGCTTCGCATTTTCTTAGTGATGGTAACAACTACGCTATATGTCTCATTATGCAAATCTCTCTCGGTGTCTATTAATTGTATCAATGTTAATTGTACTTACTAGTGACATTTGATAACCCATAAGGTTGATATACCATTTCATAATTTTCATATAAACAAAGACATTGAAGGTACATTATCTTTCTAAAAGCATGCATATGCTCTTCAAATATATCCACTATATTGATATAGCTGTTAAGTACGCATACATAAACTATTTTGTCCAATATGTTTCAACATTATGTGTTCTTAATTATAGCAACACGTGTTATTCTACACCTATTGTGTCCAATTGCAAATATTTACTATATATACAAACCAATATTAGTATGTAAATAGTCTGAAAAAGCCATTCCGGGGTGATATTTTTAAATATATTGCCATTTACGGGTGTAATTAAATGTAAGAAGTATTCAAAATCATTTTACATTAAAATTGTGACTTAATTATACCAATTTACCCGGTTAATATTGATCAGACTGAAAGTTAACAGTCCTTAAGAAAACAATGTAATACTGTTCGGCGGCCATCTTGTAAAATGGCCGCCATTTGTTCATCCAGCGGCTTGTTGAGCGCAGTCAACCAGGATTTATAGACAATAGATTACTGAATTCGAAAATCATACTCCCCAAAAGGGGGGAGGGGGGTTATTGCTGGCTCAAGGTCTAAAGGTGCGAGTCTCAGGATACTCCGGTTTATAACATTTCATAGAAATACAGATGCGCAACATCACTCAACAATTGTTGTAAGTAGTGCGATGCCATTTGTATGACCTACCAGAGGCGTCGGAAGTGGGGCGGCAGGGCGCAACCGCAGCCCCAATATTTGGACCAAAAATAAAAGGTGTTTCTTAAATGCAGTAGAATGCAGGAAATGGCATCTAGAATTAACAAAAAATCCGGGGGTGCATGCCACCGCACCCCCTAGCACTAATTCGCTTTGCTTGGGTCGACATTCGCCTCCCCAATATTAATTTGCTCCCGACGCCTCCGAGTAGGTCGACGTCTGGTGTAAAGCGAAAAAAATGTGAAAGGTTTCATCTCAGCCAATACAATTGGCTGAGATGAAACATTTCACATTTTTTTCACTTACATCTACCATTTATCTGTTTTATCTAATTTCTTACGGCCATTTGCATGTACTAAGGCTTTTGATATTACATGTATCATTTGAAGCAAACGAACCTCAAGATAAAGTCACAACATAAACTAAACAACGAATTGCAGTGTTGTAGCCAGGTTCTTGCTGGTGGGGGGGGGGGGAGGGGGTGGGGTGGGTGGGTAGTACGAAATTCGGATCAACTTTGGAAAGGAGTGTGGAAGGGTTCTTCACGGAAAAATATCTATTTTTACAGTCAATTTCACAGATAGTGTTGATTCTTCCCATAGAACAAAAATACACACCTGAACAAATGTTATGGGGTGTGTTCGCACTCATTGCACCCTCGCCCACGACGACCTGGCTACGACACTGAACAGAGAAAACTATCGAACATGTAATTTACAAGTTTACCTAATTTGAAACAAAACCCTCTAATCATACTATACAAATAGAAGCATATAGCAGGTGAATTGTAGCGTATTGCTACAGTATTAACAAGCTAGTGTGAACCAATGAATATTTGAACAAATCTCGGTAGGTCTAAGCTGACATCGGCGGCATCTAAAGCAGTACTCGTAATGAATTTATGAAACAATTTTACTGTTCCATGTTACTACAGTCTACATTCGTTTACTCAAAGTCGGTTAAGGCGAATTCCCTCGTTACGTCCAATTCGTGTCCAAGTCCCGTTTCAGATCCTATTATTTTCAATGTAACTGGCTACCGTTAAGTCAAATTTCGTTACGTCGTTACGTTCGGCTCATATTTAAGGGTGGGAATTGGCTCGAACACCTTCCATACCCGGGATATATAGCCCAGTAAAGAAGCAGGCCGATGGTCGTCGGTCTGGTTTATATTTCCGAATTTTGATAAATGTTGCATTTATAATTCAGGCTCCAAAAATGTGCGTCAAATATAGGAGAATCTATGCAGGTATGGTAACCTATAATTTGAGGCCTCCTATAGCACCCATCAGCTTATATGTGTGTGATATAGTATGGCTGGGTATCGATTATAGATGATTGAGGGGAACCCATACTAGTTTACGTGATTTGTGCGTTTTGAGTGGCACACGGACTGGTCAAATGAAATTAAGTGGCGAGTATACTATCTCAGTCACCAATGTCTAGCAAGTGTGCTCTACGTAATTAACGTATTGTCACATTTAGTCCCAATCCTACCTAATCACCATCGAGAAGAGAAGAGAAGAGAAGAAGAAAGTGATTTCTGACGGTATGGTATTTGACGTGTCACCCTCACCCTATGTTAGTGTGCTGTATCAGAATGCTATATTAACCTATCATGATAACAGTGGTTGCTGATTTTGTGTTGTTAATTGGGTTTTATATATATATTTGTCTTTGTTATTTACTAGCATTTATTTTAATTTTAGTTTAGTTTTGAGTCACCTACCACACCGTCAGATTTTGGCCGAAATAGACTAATACACATTAAATCGTTTTATTTTTGTCTATATTGGAGTAATGCAGATTGTCAATTTCGACATAAAAAGCAATTACTCCTGGTGGAGGAAACCTCCAGTTTCCCCGGTAGCTCCGGAGTCCCTGTAGTAAAGCTCCAAAAAAAAAAACTCAAAAGGAGGCGATTTTGCACAACTACTCTCAACCAGCTGACTTACCTCACCCCACTGACTCACTCAATCACTTAGCCCAATTCCATTGAATTAGTGGACCACATCAACCCATCCATACACCCGCCAACCACACACCACATCACATAGCCCAGCCCCCATTCAATCAATCAATCACACACACACACACACACGCACGCACGCACGCACGCACGCACGCACGCACGCACACACACTCACGCACGCAGGCACACACAGACGTACATACACATATACATATGTACACACACATATATACCCATACACACATATACACACATACATATATATATGCATACACACATCCACACACACACACACACACCACACATACATATATATATATATATACACACACACACACACACACACACGCATATATATATATATATACATATATATACACATATACATACACACATACATACACATACATACACACATACACATATATATACGTACCACCTCAAAGACCCCTCGGCATCACGGCGTTCCATTGTTCTGTAAAGTGACGGGAGATGGACATGCATGGTTAGTGACAAAATGGGTCCCCCCCAGTTCAGTATCGGGGTCATTTGTAAGTTGTCACTGGTCATGTCGTTTACGTCTACGAGTCGTGTTGCCCTGTCAATATTGTCAGTGGTTGGCCACTGTTATTGGTCTTTATTATTAAAAGTAGATTTAGGAAGATGCAAATAAAAATATGGTAAATGATTTGTGCAGATTTGCATGTATGGTTATCCACAAACCCGCTAAAATACCGGCCCCCGCATGTAAGCAGTCACTACTTTATAATTTAATAGATAGAGCACTATGTGTCCGGTGGTGAGCAGACCGGATCGTTCGTTTCCCAGCGGGGGTCCCCGATTGGGCATTCCCTACCTGAAAGATCCCTTGGGTTAGTACCAGTCAAGCCCACCCGCCCGGACATTTCATAACGCTATAGATTTCGTAACTGCTCTACTTTAGACCTGATCACGAGCAGACTGTAATGCGCAATGCTGTTAACTTCATGAGTGCTCATCATTGGAGGCCGGACGTTAATAGTTGTTAGCTGATTATAGGCTTAATTGTGCATATACAAATTTGTATATGCTAGGATATGACTACGGGCTGGCAATATATTCGTTAGGGTGCACTCTGGGCCTGGCCCTCGGGAGAAGAACCCGCCAAAGAAAATATTGGAACTCGGGTAATTCGGACATTCCCCGTTGAAGTTATATATTGCCAGCATTTCGCCACACCCCGCATATACTTTATGATTGTATTATGTTTGATATGATTTGATATTTATCTTATTATGTTGTTAGTAATGGTCAGTCAGTGTGGGGTACTGCTCCCCATACGCCGTTCACCATGTAATCACCGTAAGTCGTTACGATACAACATATGTACAACCTATCGTGATATTACTTAATTATATCTGGACGAAGCCTACATGGTCCAATGTAACCTCTGTCACTTAGTTGGCCCACTTCGTTGACTGTATACCCTCTGCCATCCTCAGTTACTACCTCTATATCTTGGTCTTTAGGTTATCAGTTTGAATTTAAAACTATACTGTTGTTTTTGGAGCAGCGGTATTTACATTTTACCCCAGTATCCTGTTTCCTTTATGTACTCTAATAAAGTTAGATGCATTTCGGCTTCACATTCCTTCACACGTCGTTACGTCGAATTTTCGCCAATTCAAACCGATTGTTAGGTCCAGAAAACATAAATATGTGGTATTTCACTCTGGTTAAGTCAAAGTGTCAGTTTGCGCTCGAAGTGCGAATTCGCTGCGCCAATTTACCGGATCAAAGACAGGACTTGTTTACCTGTGTAAATCTGTGTAAACAAACTTTGAATAAGTGTTAAAGGTGATTTCCACGACACCAATTAGCTCATCTGATTTAATCACCAGTGTGTATAGGCAAACGTAAGCAAACAAATTAGAGTTGAAAAAGTTAATTATTGAAAAAAAATGTTTTTTAAATTTTAAAATATTTTTCAAAATATACGGCCGAAAAAAAAATTGTTCATTTTTGTGTTTCACACAATTTTCAATAATTACTGAAAAAAAATGTTTTTCAAATTTTAAAATATTTTTCTAAAATATACGGCCGAAAAAAATTTGATCACCTTTTTTTTGCTTTCACAATGGGGTAACAATAGGGGAGGGTGAACTATAGGGGCTTCTACAAATTCTACAATCCTCCCTTATTGTTACCCTATTGTTACCCGTCATATAAATCATGTTTTATAAACGACCAGCATGGTGATATCGGCATACAATGGTGATATTGTCATGTGAATGTGCTCGATATCGAACTCCAAACCTCTGATACAATATTTAGTCATCAGTTTTGGTCGGCAACTTTTGTTGTCGGACACTCACAATAACTGAATGGACGAACTTACCGAGGGGTAACAATAGGGGAGGGTGAACAATAGGGGGTTCTACAAATTATACAGTCCTCCCTTATTGTTACCCCTCCCCTATTGTTACCCGTCATAAAACTCATTTTTTTATAAACGACCAGAATGGTGATATCGGCATACAATGTTGATATCGGCATGTGCATGTGCTCGATATCGATCTGCAAGCCTCTGATACAATATTTCGTCATCTGTTTTGGTCGGCAACTTTTGTTGTCGGACACACACAACAACTGAATGGACGAACTTACCGAGGGGTAACAATAGGGGAGGGTGAACAATAGGGGGTTCTACAAATTCTACAGTCCTCCCTTATTGTTACCCTCCCCTACTGTTACCCGTCATAAAATTCATTTTTTTATAAACGACCAGAATGGTGATAACAGCATACAATGGTGATATCGGCATGTGCATGTGCTCGATATCGAGCTCCAAGCCTGTGATACCATATTTCGTCATCTGTTTTGGTCGGCAACTTTAGTTGTCGGACACACACAAGAACTGAATGGACGATCTTACCGAGGGGTAACAATGGGGGAGGGTGAACAATAGGGGGTTCTACAAATTCTACAGTCCTCCCTTATTGTTACCCTCCCCTACTGTTACCCGTCATAAAAATCATTTTTTTATAAACGACCAGAATGGTGATATCGGCATACAATGGTGATATCGGCATGTGCATGTGCTCGATATCGAACTGCAAGCCTCTGATACAATATTTCGTCATCTGTTTTGGTAGGCAACTTTTGTTGTTGGACACACACAAGAACTGAATGGACGAACTTACCGAGGGGTAACAATATACAATTATTGTCTTTTGAGATGTACATGAGATTTACGGACCTTCCGCGTCGGTGAACATCACTTTTTTCAGGTCTGTAAATCTCATGTACACCTCCTCAAAAGACTATAATTGTTTTATTATATGACACTTTTTGCTGGCCAATATTTTTTTCAAAATATACGGGCGAAAAAAATTTGTTCACTTTTTTTTGTTTCGCACAATTTTCAATAATTATTGAAAAAAAAAAAAATTTAATTTTAAAATTTTAAAATTTTGTTTTCAAAATATACGGCCGAAAAAAAATTGTTCACTTTTTTAAAAAATGTTTTTTAAATTTTAATATTTTTTTTTAAAAATATACGGCCGAAAAAAAAATTGATCTCTTTTTTTGTTTCACAATAGGGTAACAATAGGGGAGGGTGAACAATAGGGGGTTCTACAAATTCTACAGTCCTCCCTTATTGTTACCCTCCCCTATTGTTACCTGGGTAACAATAGGGGAGGGTGAACAATAGGGGGTTCTACACACGTGTCCATTGAAAAGTTTGTGAGTGATGGTAGAAATGCTCAGTGATGTCTAGTGTTCTGTGTAGTCTACTAAACTGATAGTTATAGGACGTTGTCGTCCTTTATATGTGGGATGTATTGCACCAAACTTTATTAAACTTGCTTCCATACTATTTGCTGTAGGTGTCAAACCCTCCAAGTGGTGAAACTGTCCGATAACATGTACAAACTAAACTGACGGATAGCAACTCCATGCTCGGTATAATATATTCTACGAAGAACATGGTCAGATATAATTTATACAGATATTCAGTAACATGCATGATTCCACTACATTTGAAACAAAAGGTCATATTCTATCAGTAATTAACGTTAGGGTAAATTTATCAAACCTTTTATTTTCTTGCATGGAACTTCTTGATATGTCACACATGCGTTTCGCCGATGGTCCTCTATCATGCTGCTGCAAATCCACGAACCTCTGTGATACAATAGCATCAAGGTCAATGTCACAAACTTAGTGCTTTCACAAAACATAACGTTGGGGTAAATTTTTCATAACTTCTGTTTCATAACTTGATGTTTCACACGCTCAGTTTTCTGACGGTCCTCTATCTACAATCTTCCACCTCCGCCAATCCCAAGCCCAAGTGCGGCGCCACCACCCGCTCCAGCACCAGCACCCGCTCCATCCGGTGGAGCCAAGGAGTGGGTAAAAAAACAACTAAAAGCCCTCGCCAGTCTCCTGGCTAAATTAGCCGAAAAGGCGGCTGCCGCACTACCTGGACTGATCGGAAGTATCGTTTCTTACTTGCTATCTATATTATCAAAAACGGTCGGATGGCTCGCCAATAATACTTGGGCTTTAATCGTGGCAATCGCCGGTCTCCTATAGGAATGAATGGCCTTTTTGTGGAATTTAAGACTTTTTCAAGTTTATATCCCCGATAAATTCAACAAAAAGGCCATTCATTCCTTATAATTCCAGCATTTGAAATAAATTCATCAAGAAAATGTGTTTATTTTCCGTTTTCTTAAAAATTATTTTAACTGCGCCTGACGGTTACGGAAAGTAGTTCGGCATGGAGTTTACTGGGATATAAATTTTGGACGGAGACTTGCAACGGACCAATCAAATGTTAGGGAATTGTGTAAATAGTTTTGTGTTGGAATTATAAAACTTTAAATTTCTTATAATGTCTGTTTCCTTTCATTAACCTTAAAGCATGCACTTTTTTTGATTGCTTTAATGTGTCATGCCTGATTTTTATCCAACAAATTGTCATGTTATGATCATGTTATGATCAAATGCCTCAGCAGACTTGACACTTAATCGGTGACTATCGTAATTTTATTTAAATATCCCCACTGCACCTCTGGAATATATACATATACTTTTGCATGGCATACCTGAAGAAAATAATGAGTGCAATAGTGTTATTTTTAAAGCTGTACAAGATTATATTAAAACTACGAAAAGGTTTGAGTAACACCATTGGTAGATGCCTGGGACGCAATCTCTATCAGATGCTTACCATTTGCCAACATCATCCACTACCACCTGATAATAACGAACACTGAAATACTATAGGAATAAATGGCCTTTTTGTGGAATTTATCGGGGTATAAACTTGGAAAAGTCGCGGGAATACTGGACGAAGGCCGAAATTTTTTTGGAATTTATCGGGGTATAAACTTGGAAAAGTCGCGGGAATACTGGACGAAGGCCGAAAGGCCTTCGTCCAGTATTCCCGCGACTTTTCCAAGTTTATACCCCGATAAATTCCACAAAAAGGCCATTAGGCCTTCGTCCAGTATTCCCGCGACTTTTCCAAGTTTATACCCCGATAAATTCCACAAAAAGGCCATTCATTTATAATTCCAGCATTTGAAATAAATTCATCAAGAAAATGTGTTTATTTTCCATTTTCTTAAGAATTATTTTAACTGCGCCTGACGGTTACGGAAAGTAGTTCGGCATGGAGTTTACTGGGATATAAATTCTGACAGAGACTTGCTACGGACCAATCAAATGTTAGGGAATTGTGTAAATATTTTTGTGCTGGAATTATACTGCAGTACACATCTACCGATGAATTAGGTTGTTATGTTATATGTACATTATGACACATAACTCTTTCATTCTTTCTCCCAATCTCTTCTCTCACAATCCACCTTTTCTTTCTCTTTCTATCCGAGTTTTCTTTTCGTACATTATGCAAATATATATACCGCATGATTATTGGTCTGTACCCATATACATATACCTGAATATGTATCGCCATTGCTGTTAAATTGCTGTATTGCTGTAATACTTGGACAAGGGATGTAACTAATGTTGTGAGAACTTGTAGCCAAGCCCATTGTACTTATATGCAATAAACTATTTTTAAGCGAGACTATCATGTCAATATTCTATTGATTTTACCTCCAGGTCAGATAGGCGACTGGAAAAACTGGTTCAATGTGAGCAAAAGCGAGGCGTTCGACGATTAGTGGGCTGCACAGACACGTGATCGTGACATGTTCCCGTTCAGATATACATCGTCTGGCGAACAGGCTGCAGAATTGAGTCCATCTATATCGAATTTGTAAATTCGTTCGGCCAGTACATCACCGCCTGTGCTAATCTTGCCAGTATTTGTCATGTTTTTTTAGTTCAAAATGCTTGAATATTGTGCTTGAAATCAAGCAGCTTGATTGGCTGAGGCTGAGCTGAGCTCAACAAAATTTCTCAACTTTTGACTTTATTTATTAGAAATATTGTAAATTACGCAGGGGTTTGAAGGTACAAAATCACATGGCGTGTCTCATATAGTGAACAATAACGTTTACTGTGGTTTGTAAATAAATGGTCTGTTTCAAGTGTACAACGAGTCGTTCAGATCACGCACGCCCCAATTATTTTCAACACCACAATAAACGCAACAGCCCATGCGACATTTGCTTAAAACACTTGGTATCGGATATGTGCAGGCATATAGTTTTGTATATTCTGTAGATATGACATTTTCTGGCAAAATAAACATTCCACTATTACCCCATGTATTGACTGGCATTATTATACATTTTATATCAGACGTAAATTTCCACATTGATATCCATGATAACCGTGTTCTTTAAAATGTTAACGGACATTACCATTTATTCTCTGTATTTAATTTTTGTTTTTTGGTGTGCAATAATCATACATTATAATATGTCGAAAAAAATATTTGTTCAGGTCCTCATTTGCATATGAAAATAGCCTGATACCTCCGCAAGTCACTATCAGTAAAATAAATATTACTAAATTATTATATCTGTATAGCGGGCACTGGCTCGATGCCCTCGCAAAATGTAAATGCTTTGAGTTAACGACGGCACTGGCTCGATGACGTTGCATGCCGGGACCGACTAGGTAAGTCCCCATCCGATAGGACTACGCTAGCACAAAGTTGTCTTGCCCATGGACACGCCGAATCGACCATTCGCAGAAGTCGGGACCGACTATCTACAAGGTGAGGGATCACATGGTTTCCGAACGGCATGACGTCATGTGTTTTTAGATATGTTTACAGTATATTTCCTTTAATATCTTGCAAATGCGGTACACGTTGCCTTTTATTGTACAGGCGGCTTTAATCTCATAATTATGTCGTTTTGACGAAGAATCGGTTATCGTAAATGTAAATAAAAACTAGAGCACGTGCATGTAAGAAATAAACGGTAGTCGATTCTTTGTGAAATCTGTAAGTTATTGTAAAGAACTTTCAGAGCACCCATAAAACACATATGCCATCGTATTTGGTGCGCTACATATCATCAAAATCCGTCCGTTTGTTAGGAAGATTTTAATGAAAATCTACTGTAAAAATGACGTCACAGATTACGTCACGTCGGAAAATCGAGTTCAGAAACCACGTGATCACACACCTTGATATAAGTCTTTCTTAAATATATCAACAAATGGTTTGTAGAAAGTTGTATAGTTTATATAGCAAATTACGGAATAAGCAGAATTACTTCCCTTGATGAAAGGTTACTCTACCCAATACCAAAAAGAAGCTTCCCAGTTATGGAAGGTAATGTCCGCCATAATTCAATTAGGCTTGATGCTTGCTTGCTGATGACATTCTAAGTTGTATCCGTCTTATTACAATTAGACTATGTGGCTTGATGCTTGCTGACTGGTGCCATTACAACTTACTTTCATGTTATTGTATTCGTCATTCGTGTTTGTGACATTTGAAATCTTCTTGGTTGTAGTCTAAATTGCATGTGCATTTGGATTGATGCTTTATTCATTCGCACTATTTCAAGTGACATCCGGAGTTCCATTATTGATTATTGCATCGCTGTGTTGCCATGCGTTTCGGTCACCCTAAACACCCCAAAGGCTGGAAAAGGCTACAAAGGCTGTTGGAAGTGGCTTGTACGTCCGTTAGCGGATATTTATACCATACATTGTCATTGAATTGACCGAATTAGTATGTGTTATGATCATGTTAATCATTTTAATCATTTGAATGCAATAATCTACCACAAATATACGTGTTTTTGGTAAATTATCTAAGCGCGCACCTGCGCCGATCGGGCCGCGCGGAATTGGACAAAGAGTGATTAAAACCTATTAACATATCGTTTAGCAGGTGCAGGTAAACACCGATTATACTTATTGCATTATTATTAATATAAGTCAATGATCGATCAACGACATTCATTTAAACATGCTTTATGTATCAACACATTACGTGAACATAGGACGAATGCCGAATTTTGAGACATCAGCTAGTTATCTACCTTGAAAATGGGTATCCACACGGTGATAACAAAATATGTTTATGAGCGCTACGTACGGCTCTGCAACGAATATTTCCTCAGATTGCGGAAGCAAAATCTTTTATTTACACGGCCGAATAAACGTGTAACTAGTTGTAAAAGAAAGTTACGCTAGCTGACATGTTCCCGTCAATTAACCGATAGTATTTAGCACAGTTTATTCCACGAACATTTTCCTTCCCGTGTCCTGTATTTGTAATTAACGTAATTACGTCAATTATTGGCAGTAAACTGTTCCTTTTGAAATTTAAAATTAAACTTTTTATTTTCTGTGACGGGAGATGCTGATACTGGAATAATAAAGTAGGCAACAGGTAGTTATATAAATCATAAGAAAAACGGGTGTAATAGTTACACAATTACGTGTTTATTTTTCGAAGTGACATTGTAACACCATACATTTCATTTTTCATTTAACACAATGTGCGTACATCACGTGCGGATACTGAAACGTTTGCAAACTGATATTTACAGATGCACACATACGAGGGTAATCCAATATATATAGTGAAAATGGCTCAGTATTATCATCACATTGTTCATGACCCTTGACGTATGTGAGGGTAATCCAATATATATAGTGAAAATGGCTCAGTATTATCATCACATTGTTCATGACCCTTGACGTATGTGATTATAACGTCACATGAATATGACGTCATACAACGTAGTGACGTAATATAATGCGACATCATTGACGAAGTGTCAATATAGCGGTAGGCCAAATTTCATTCAGATATATGCACAATATATCAACTTATATTCGTTTTCACTATTTATTGGATGACCCTCGTATATGCACATATTAAATTATATTTATAGATAAAATACGACCGTTTAATGATTATGGGTTCAGCTTGTGACAAATTTAACAAGACCCAATTGTGCATGGTCAGCTGCACAGTAATATTCATTTCGGGTCAGGCTACAACTATGCATTGTTTGGCATTGTAGTTCGTAGTTATCGATTATTTCGTATGAATAACCATAGTAAAACTATAAATTGGGTACACAAATAATAATTATTAATAACAATAATAAATAAATAATGATTAATAATAATAATAATTAATAATATGTATAGACTATTAATAATAATAATGAATAATAATAATGAATAATAATAATAATACAAAGTAATAATAATGCAATAATGCAATAAGTATAATCGGTGTTTAGCTGCACCTGTTAAACGATATGTTAATAGGTGTTAATCACTCCAATTCCGCGCGGCCCGATCGGCGCAGGTGCGCGTTTAGACAATTTACCAAAACACGTATATTTGTATTACAATGATTAAAATTCATAAAATGATCATAACACATAATAATTCAATAACTTCAATGAAAATGCAGGTCATAAATATCCGCTAACAGACGTACAAGCAACATCGAACAGCCTTTGTAGCCTTTGTAGCCTTTTCCAGCCTTTGTGGTGTTTAGGGTGAAGTTACCTCGATAAGCCACGCCCCTTGACAACAACAATTGCAACAGTAATTTGGGAAGGTGATATCCGCCATAATTCTATGTGACTTGATGCTTGCGTGCTGATGACATTACAACTTATATTCATGTTATTTTATTCGTCATTTGTATGTATTACATTTGAAATCTGCTTGTTGTAATTGTATTTGTCTTTCTTACATGTTCATTCTGCTGATTGCTTTGTTCATTCGTCTTATTTACATTACAATTATTGATACGTCCTTATTCGTGTGTCTGTTTCATTGCACTGAGCATTTGCAATAGAAAGTAAGAACAAAGCAATTAGCATTTTGAATAAGGCCGAAAGCAGTAAGGACAAATGAATGAAACATCAAGCCAAATGCGCATGCAATAAAGACAAATATATATTACAACCAAGATGATTTCAAATGTCATAAATACAAATGACGAATAGAATAACATGGATATAAGTTGTAATTCCATCAGCAGGCAGGCACCAGGCCACATAGAATTTTAATAAGACTGATAAAACTTAAAATGTCATCAGCCAGCAAGCATCAAGCCAAATATAATTATGGCGGATATGACCTTCCATACCCAGTTAGATCACGGTTCGTCGGCATGTACGAGGAGATAAACCACGAGTTTTAGCAAGCGAAGTATCGATACATGCGGCCGAACGTGATCTAACTGAGTTATCACATCTTCATGTCCATACAGTGCCCATGTGCTGTATAAATGCAGCAACAAAACTAGAAAATGCATCAAACATGTAATAACTGTAAACCGAACATAACATATATTTATTGTTTAAGATGTAAGCATGGTAAACAGGGTATATCCTGATGAGTCTGTGGTCTGTGCGGGTGGTCTGGGGCTACGCATATTCGAAAATGCTGTAAGGCCCTTTGCCCAGCCGGGTATGCCATACTTCATAAACATGGTGGTGCTTACGGTGGCACAGAGGGGACATGGAAATATGTTTTACTTTCGCGTGCGCACGCAATAGGTTTTGCGTGCGCACGCGATAGGGTTTTGCGTGCGCACGCGATAGCTTTTGCAAGGGCTATGACATTCGGGTGACTATACAATGGTTATTTACAGATTAAATAAATACTGCACACGACATGATGTATTTTTCGTTCATCATATATCAGGCCAAAAACAGTGTTCGTTTTCCTATTGCGCTAATTTAAATAATAGGTAGGTAGGTAGGAAAATGTTTTTATTTTGTAAAAACTTGTTGTCTTCTATCGTCGTCAGATCCACGCCCAAGTTGGAGTAGTACATGCCATGGCGATTTCAGTTTATATAGTTAGGCTAAACAACTATGTTGACATTTTTTATGGGACGATTTCAGTGATTTTATTTTTTATTGTTGTTATTATTATTATTTTTTACAAAAAGGTTTATGGTCGGCGGGAAAATTTAGGTAGGGTCGGGTTAACGGAAACGAACATAATTGTTTAGGCCTTATCTACAGAGTGTTAAGATACCGTACAACACCAGTGTGTGTTTACTCAGAGGTATATATACTTAAGATAAAAAGTTGTGTCCCCTCCGTTAAATTGCAGCCTGTTAGTGGAAACATAGATAGTCCGTACATTTCCGTGTCTAAAAGTTGGTAATCATAAATCTACTAGATATAGTCTTCTCTAAATGTGAACATAAAGCTATGGGACAATCTGTTTTCGACAAAGTACAATTTTGTTAATGTTTAGCTTGACTTTTCTTTTCGTTTGTATTATTTCCCAGACTGGCAGAAATCAGATAAACAACTAGATATTTAATATCAGAATAAACGTGTCAATGGGTATGATGTAAAGAGGCTTTTATCGTTCATACCACAACGTCCCTATGGTATTGAAGACTCCCAAACCAATTGTCATACTTAACCCTTTGAACCCGAAATCCCGCTATAGCGGTTTATGCAAAACGTGCAGATCCAGATGAGCCGGCTCGTAACGAGCCGTCTCATCAGGATCTGCACTTTTTGAAAGTAATTTTAATATTTATTAGAACAAAAACACCCCCTTTTCATAAATGAACGAATCTGAAAATCATTTTGTGACCATTGGATTGGTCGGAACATTAGCATATCACAGTTTATTCCAGTTTCTTAGGGTTGATGGGGTTAAAGCACATGCGATCGGCGTTGATAGGATAGGGTATTATTCGTGTTAGACATGTAGAAAAACTGAAATGCAGTCATTCTATAGTGAAAGTAGTATATAATACTTTCACTATATAATGACTGCATTTTTCTACACGTCTACAAAGTATAATACACTATCCTAACAACATGCCGATCGGCTGTGACTTAAACACAAGTCCTTAAAAATGCAACCTCACTCTATTGAGCTGCACGTTTTCCGCATTGCCTAGAAAGCGGAAAGCGTGCAGCTAGTAATGCATTAGAATGTGATTTTGTTATGAGGAAACACAACCACGGATAATCCGACAAGACGGTACATTTCTTATCGAATTCCTACGTAAACCATATAATTTGCATGTGTATGCATGTACTTTTTCTGTAAGCACCAATGTCTAGACATATTCCCGAATAACTGGAACGTATTGAACGTGTGAACAGTGTAGGTCATATATCAATATTTTAGCTATTTTTCGTTCAGTTAAGTAACGGTACATAGAGAATAGTAGGTTAGTGCCGTGAATGGGAATACATATCTGGCAAGGCTTAGGAAACGGGATGGGTGAGGTTCTGCCGAGCACATCCCGTTTCCGTGCCGCACCAGATATTTTTCCCATTCACGGCACTAACCTACTATTCTATTTATCCCGTCAACACATACAAATAGCTTTAAAATGCAAACAATAACCCCAGCCGCATCCTGAAAATCGGAGAATCGGCTAGTATGACAACCGCACATATTCATACGCAGTGATTAGGTCGTATTGACAGGATATCAAAAATGTTTCACGGCACCGTCCTCGGGACTCAATTCTAACGAAATTCCAAGACATATTCATGATATTTACGGTGAGAAATACAAGAAAATATGATGAATTTTTGTCCGCTAGTTTTGAACTATTTATAGCCCACAAGTTTCCCAGCATGCAAAGAGTTAAAGGTACATGCCCGCTCAGCAGGCACAAACTGTTCTTTATATCACAGACATCATCTGAGACATTTTGTGACAAAATAGACTTGCATTCATCATTACCCACGTATTGATTGACAGTATTATACATTTTATATCAGACGTAAATTTCTACACCGATATCAGGGGCGATAACCGTGTTTCCTTAAAATGTTAACGGACATTGCTATTTATTCTCTTTATTTATTTATTTTGTTATGTGCACTGATCATACTTCATAATCTGTCGACAATAATATTTTTTCAGGTGATTCATTTAATGCGTATAAATAAAGAATATCATGCCTCATATGCATATGAAAATAGCCTGATACCACCGCGAGTCACTATCAGTAAAATAAATATTACTAAATGATTATATCTGTATAGCGGGCATTCGTAATTTTAAGAACTGGTGTATTAGACGGACACGACCTTAATTATACAGTTGGGTCACTAGCTGGGAAGCTGTACCCTATGGAATGTTCAACAGTTGTAAATCATGACCATTTTGCACATTCACACCATTTGAACACAATATAATAATGTTTCATGAGGTCAGTATGTCTATTTGGGTGACTAAATTGCGAACAGTGTAGGCCCTGATAGGCTACGCTGGTCGCAAATGACTCGATGTACGTCTTCTCATCAGACCGATTTAATTTGTATTCAAGGCACAAACTGGTTGTTTGAAATGCTGACCATGATACTGACTGGAAAGCCGGAGTACTGCCCCGACACCAAAGGGCCGCAAATGTTGGAGACCCACCCCGCAGAACGGATCGAATCACAAGCTTCGCCCAGACTCCTAAATACGCACGTGAAGGTTAACTATATTCCAAAGGTATTGTCATAATATGGCACCGTCAGCTATTATCTCCTCGCCGATAGGCAATAGAGGATATAGAGAATAGTAGGTTAGTGCCGTGAATGGGAAAAAATATCTGGCAATACTCAAGAATTTCTTTATTTCTCATCAGAAGTATATGTAGTGACCACCATTTGAACCGTCTCGCCGAGACGGTTCAAATGAGTGGTCACAACATATACTTTGGTTCAGAAATAAGGAAACTAGGTAGAGAATAGAAGGTTAGTGCCGTGAATGGGAAAACATATCTGGCAAGGTTTAGGAAACGGGATGGGCGAGGCTCAGTCGAGCACATCCCGTTTCTGTGTCGCGCCAGATATTGTTATTCACGGCACTAACCTACTCTTCTATTTATACCGTCGACACTACAAAGTGCTTTAAAATGCAATAAAAATAACCCCAGCCACCGTACATATTCATACGCAGTGATTATGTCGTATTGACAGGATATCAAAAATGTGTTGACGGGATAAATAGCGTTAGTCCATGTACGTTACGTGCGTACTCGTGCATACGTACGTTAGTCCATGTACGTTACGTGCGTACTCGTGCATACGTACGTTAGTCCATGTACGTTACGTGCGTACTCGTGCATACGTACGTTAGTAACACCTTTCACTTTTCAATAACTCATGAACCGCTTCACCGATTTTGAGAGTATTTGGCCACATTGTGTATCTAGGAATGGTGCTTTGTTCTACATATGACCCACGTCCGACCGCACAAGTTCAAGGTCACTAAGGACTTATTTTCACCTTGTTTGTAAAGTAAATGCGTTACAGTATTTTGTCTTTTTTATTATCAAGGCTGCCGGCGAGGGGATTAGCTTAGTGTCTTGTGGCGCTTCTTGAGTACATGTATGTCAGTATAATTCCAGCACAAAATATGTACACAATTCCCTAACATTTGATTGGTCCGTAGCAAGTCTCTGTCCAGAATTTATATCCCAGTAAACTCCATGCCGAACTACTTTCCGTAACCGTCAGGCGCAGTTAAAATAATTCTTAAGAAAACGGAAAATAAACACATTTTCTTGATGAATTTATTTCAAATGCTGGAATTATAAGGAATGAATGGCCTTTTTGTGGAATTCATCGGGGATATAAACTTGGAAAAGTCGCGGGAATACTGGACGAGGCCTTCCGGCCTTCGTCCAGTATTCCCGCGACTTTTCCAAGTTTATACCCCGATAAATTCCACAAAAAGGCCATTCATTCCTATAATGTACGCCGGTATGGTATTGTAGAGCCGCTCTAAACCCGACATACAATTAAACTCAGCTACGGAGCCCCTCAGGGGACGTGCATTTTTTTTTATTAATTCGGTCCCACGAAATAACAATTCGTTCCCTCAATTTAACAATTCGTTCCCTCGAATTAACAATTCGTTCCCACGAAATGACAATTTGTTCCCTCAATTTAACAATTCGTTCCCTTGAATTAACAATTCGTTCCCACGATATCCCTCGAATTAACAATTCGTTCCCACGAAATCACAATTCGTTCCCTCAATTTAACAATTCGTTTCCTCGAATTAACAATTCGTTCCCACGATCATGGGAACGAATTGTTATTTCGTGGGAACGAATTAACGAAAAAAAGAATTCTACATCCCCTGCGGGGCTCCGTACAATGCATTTGATATTAATTAGTTTTCATGCTGTCGTCCACGACTGGAAACAACTAACACGTGGATTGGAGTGTTTCTATATCTGAATTATATTGAAACCTCCCTAAAAGTGACACCATTTGTACATCCCAGTGTAGTTCTAATTGACAATGAGGTTTCGAATTGTGTAGTAATCAATGTGCTTTTACTGAACATGATTGTACTATACATACTAAAGGCAGTCGCGGATCCAGGATTTCGGGTTAAGGGGGGCGTAACTATTTTGCAATACTTGACTATATTATCGAACGAGCGTAGCGTATCAAAGACATCAGTTCTGGCGCATTTTGGAGCAAAAATATTGACACTGTCACAGTATGTTTAGACATGATTTTTGATTGAAAACTTTACATTTTGAAACAATAAGACAACGACCGAAAAATGCATGGAATACATAGAAACGAACGAAGAAACATGCCTTGCAACTTGTAAAAAAATCTTTACTCGGCGAATTTTAGGGGGGGCACGCCGGATCCGCCCCCCCCCCCCCCCTGAATCCGCCCATGAAAGGTACATGCCCACTCAATAGGCACAAACTGTTCTTTTAAATCTTTATATGAATTAAATAAGTGTATTCTCGTGTCACTATTCCACCAGTTCTAAAGATTACGAGTGGCCGCTATACAGATACATTTATTAATATTTATTTTACTGATAGTGACGCGCGTTGGTATCAGGCTATTTTCATATGCAAATGAGGCATGCTATTTTTTAATTATTTATACTAATTAATGAGTCACCTGAAAAAATAATATTTTCGACAGATTATAAAGTATGATAATTGCACATTAAAAAATAAATACAGAGTATAAATAATAATGGCAATCAATAAGTGGGGTAATGGTGAATGAATGTTTATTTTGCCAGGAAATGTCTCAGATGATGTCTTTGATATAAAGAACATGTTGTGCCTACTGAGTGGGCATGTACCTGTAAGGGTAATGTGATATAGAAAATCGCACATGGAGTACGAAGTTGTATCGGGCTTAATTCAGAGAATACAAATCTGTTTGTGGCCGACACTAATAATTTGCCTCTGTCTCTTTGCAACGAGAATAAACTCGCATTTTCTTTGGTATTTATTCACTGAACAATCGTCTCGCAACGAACGGTCCCATCCATGTAATCTAGCCCGAGTAGTGCCAGAAAGTCCATGTTATATCTAAAACGTCGCTGTCACTGGTGTTGCAATGTTTCGGGCCGAAAAATGCACCGGTTTCGAAACGAGGTGCCATTCAGCTCTACTTAGAACTATCGTATAAACACATTTCCGTAACCGGCGCAAATTTATGAACAAAAATGTGTTTATGCGGTATCTTCTGCAAGTAGCTAAATGACATTGCGTCAGGAATCCGGTTCCTATTTCGAGGTGACACATTTTTCTCCGGCGCAGAGTGCAACACCAATGAAAGTGTGTGTTTATTTATACTAAAGTTGTTTTTAGAAATCTGTATTTCGTCCAATGGAATTGGTCTTGACATTTGCATGACATTTCTCATTAAATTTACTTGAGAAGAATTCACATAAGCGTAAAAGCTTGTTTTCTAATCCTGTTCTCAATTGTAGGCACACATACATCTTTGCTATAATTTGAAATAAATATTGTTTAAACTAAAGTTACTTAGAAATAAAAGCGTTACATGGCTCCATTTTATCATAGCTATGTCCAAATTACATATATTGCACAGGTCAGTTCTGATTTCGGAATTTTCCCTCCAATGCAGCAGGTTAAATACGGGATCGAACCCGTTGGCCCGGCCTTAAATGACCTTAGCTGTTGATAGGCCGTTAAACACCAATAACTTGAATTCACAGGATGCGCGGGAGAAGAAGTTGAAGTGCATTCTGTTGGCGCGAAACCCCAAAGATGTCGTCGTGTCCTTCTACAACCACACTCGCGGGTTCCATGTGTACGAGTATAAGGGGACGTTTGACAATTACCTGCAGCTGTTTATGAGGGGAGAAGGTTAGCTTAACTAGGTTAACTATTTCTCGGTGGCAATTTATCGGGTGTATGTTATGCGTTGACTGAATACACGATGTACACAACAAATTGCCGTATCCTTCATTGAGTAGATATGCCGGGTAACAACGATTCGAAAACTGACGACGTCACATGACGTTTCCGAATGACGTCATTGTTAATGACGCAACGAAATCCAAGTTATATTTGCACATTCTGTATCATAAAACGTTACCTGATAAATAGAATACCATGTTTGTGTGTTTTGCTATCAGGTTTATCAGGCTCGCCTCGGAAACGGTAGGAAGTCCTCGGCAAGTCTCGGAATTCCTACGTGTTTCCTAGCCTTGACTGACGTCAAAGCACACTAGCCTGGTATTATCTAGGCATGCGCATTCCACTTCAGTTGACTACGGTTCGTATCCGGAGTACATGTACGAGTGGCAACAATACATCCGGGCCAACCCAGACTGGCCGATACACGTCATGTACTATGAGGACCTTAAGGAGGTAATTAGTGTTAGGTTTCACGAATTGTGTTCACTGTGTTTAGAGGAATTTCGATATCAAACAACCTCTCTTGCTTATCACATTTGATGAATGCATACATGTGGCTGTGACTGGAGAAATGGGTTTGTGGGTCTTGCGACCAGTGTAAGTCCAGATCAGCATCTGCATCCGCACAGTCTGTGTAGAATATGTACTGTTTGCCTTTCCATCCGTGAAACACCTGTAGCCTATTTCACCAACATTGCAAAGTATACTTATCTAGCAAAGTATACTTTGAGGGAGACATTTTCAATTTAAGGATAAATTTACTAATTTTTATTATACTGAATTTATTACATTATCACAGCCATTTTGGCTGTGATAATGTAATAAATTCAGTATAATAATTCTGCATACTTTTAATCATCAAATATGTGCAGTGGTTAGTTCTATATGAAATAATGCATTTTGGAAAAATAAATGATTACTCCCTCAAAGTATACTTTGCTAGATAAGTATACATGTACTTTGCAATGTTGATGAAATCGGCTACAGGTGTGATTCGAACAAGCATTACAAATCGTTATCAGGGTACAGGAATGTACAATTTCATCAGATGCTACTCTGGTTATAAATCCCATAAGCCCCATTTCTCCAGTCACATCCACATAATTATATGAATAAACGACTTCCTTGGAAGTGATTGAGGTGCACCACCACCAAAGATTTTTCCTATATAAACTAACCAATGACGATACATTTTGCTATTCTCTGCTACTTTCATTTTTCGTGAGGATGTTGTGGGACCAATTTACCCATAACCTGCAGCCATTCTGCTCTGGATATTCAATAATTAAAATATAGGTTTAATTATTGTTAGGAAAGATCAATTCAATCTCCTGTGACCACCCTGGAGGTGGCGCAAAAAATCAGCGGCTGGAACTGAAACCGCCTCGCATGACAAACATGATCCAAAGCATATTCTTGAAACTGATGTAAATGATACATTCACACGCCTGTGAAGTAGATTAATGCATCAATTGACGGGTTGCTGCAAGCAAAGAGTGTCTATGGCATAACAAATCTGGATTTTTTTTTAACGTACTACTTTTGATTACACCGTGCATGAATATCTGATGATTTAGTGTGGTGAAACCTTAATATACAAATGTAGTAGGTCATTCACAATCCCAAAAGCTGATAACCACTTATAGAAAATATGTTTAATCATCGTCTCGCAGAACTATAGAGGATTTCAAATACACCATAACCACACATTCAAAATATGTGACGTCATCTCTGATCCCCGGTGACCTTTGTTTGTAGACCTGTCTGACAGAAGTACAGAGGATGTGCCGATATTTGGAGCTGGACGTCAGTACAGAGCTCCTGACTGATGTGGTGGCCGCTTGCAGCATCGACAAACTACGGCAGAATAAGGAGTCGAAGCTGAATGCGAGAACAAAGGCCGTGTTTGACCGAGTTTCAAACAAAGAAGTTAATATTCTATACAGGAAAGGTAAGTGAGACTGTAAATTGTTCCAAACATGGCATTGGGTGGCCCAGATCTTTATTTTTAAAAAATGAATACATACACGATTATGTTCACCGACTTAGAATTTGAAATCAAAGAGTTTGTGTCTTAGCACAGAACTTGGAGCATCCCATTACCAGAAGTAGCTGGAATGGATATTGATATGTTAATTGTGTAACCAATCCAATCGTGACAGATGCTTTTCAGACTAGTCCATTTATGAAAACGGGGTGTTTTTGCTCTCATAAATATTAAAATTAATTACAAAAAGTGCAGATCCTGATGAGACGGCTCGTTACGAGCCGGCTCATCTGGATCTGCACTGTTTGCATAAACCGCTATAGCAAGAAGTGCAGGTCATGATGAGATTTGGATCTGCACTGTTTGCCAACACCGTTATAGCGGACTTTCATGTTCAAATAGTTAACACGAAATCTGCTTGTGTTCCAGGTCTTAGTTTTCGAAAATAAAATATTTTGTCTTAGCACATAATTTGGGCTATCCAATTATCCGAAGGAAAATATTATTTAAAAAAAATTATTCGAAAATGAAAAGTATAAACATGTATATTACTTGCAAAAACATCAGAGCCTTGTGAGTTGTCACGTGATTTGCAAATATGGATCACTAGCCAGTGCATGATCGGACTTGTGACACCCGTTTGCATTGAGTTTCGTCTAAACCAATGCTAAGAGGTGGTTGTGTCATGTGACAATAACATACACATGCAGTGTTTATATTTTTATGATAATCGTGGTCGGTTATTATCAGTAGTACAATGTTTTGTTTTTACCTCCAGGTCAGATAGGCGACTGGAAGAATTGGTTCAAGGTGAGCCAGCGCGAGGCGTTCGACGATTGGTGGGCCGAACAGACACATGACCTTGACATGTTCACGTTCAGATATACATCGTCATCGTCATGCGGACAGACTGTAGATTCTAGTCCATCCATATCGAATGTGTAAATTCATTTGGCAAGTACATCACCGCTTGTGCTAATCTTGCCAATATCATGTTTTTTATTTAAAATACTTGAATACTGTGATTTAAATCAAGCAGCTTGATTGGCGGAGACTGAGCTGTGCTACAGCTCAGAGCACAGCTCAGTCTCGGCCAATAATTCCAGCACAAATATATTTACACAATTCCCTAACATTTGATTGGCCCGTACCAAGTCTCTGTCCAAAATGTATATCCCAGTAAACTCCCACGCCGAACTACTTTCTACAGGTAGCGCGTGTCAGTGCTGTCAATGTAAACAAATGGCTGCCGTCTGTCAAAATAAACACATTTTCTTGATGAATTTATTTCAAATGCTGGAATTATAAGGAATTAATGGCCTTTTTGTTGAATTTATCGGGATATAAACTTGGAAAAGTCGCGGGAATACTGGACGAGGCCTTCCGGCCTTCGTCCAGTATTCCCGCGACTTTTCCAAGTTTATACCCCGATAAATTCCACAAGCAGGCCATTCATTCCTATATTAAATCAAGCAGCTGTATTGGCGGAGACTGAGCTGTGCTACAGCTCAGAGCACAGCTCAGTCTCAGCCAATCAAACTGCTTGATTGTGAGGTGAGATTGCCAATAGATGTTCAGAAACGTTGGCATCTGTAGCCGATTTCATCAAACTTGCAAAGTATACTTATCTAGCAAAGTATACTTTGAGGGAGTAATCATTTATTTTGCCCAAAATGCATTATTTCATATAGAACTAACGACTGCATATATTTGATGACTAAAAGTATGCAGAATTATTATACTGAATGTATTACATTATCGCAGCCAAAATGGCTGGGATAATATAATAAATTCAGTAAATTTATCCTAAAATTGAAAATTACTCCTTCAAAGTATACAATGCTAGAAAAGTATACTTTGCAATGTTGGTTAAATAGGCTACAGGGCAAGATTAACGCAGGTGGTTGTGTAATATGTAATACGTTGTACATTTATTTACATATTCTATTTACCGGAGATTTGGCGTCACTTGATGATTAGGAAAATACTTGTTTACATTTGTGTATACTCTATATACCAGCATTAAAATGTTAACGAACATTACTGTTTATTCTCTGTATTTATTTTGTTGATGTGCAATGATCATACTTTACAATCTGTCGAAAATATTTTGTTTTCAGTTGACGCATTTAATATGTATAAATAATTAAATAATAGCATGCCTCATTTGCATATGAAAATAGCCTGATACCACCGCGAGTCACTATCAGTAAAATAAATATTCCTAACACTTGAGATGCAGGCTTTCAGGCACGACTACATTCCTGTCATGTTAAAATTTTCGCATCTCACCAAAAATATTGGTCAGTTACCCAACCCACTTGATTTAACATGTAAAACTTCAACTCGCCATAGATGTCGATGCAGTGGTCAGATTTTGTTAGGGTCTTCGGATTTGCGGCATTTGAGATGCAGGCTTTCAGACTACATTCCTGACATGTTAAAATTTTCGCATCACACTCGAGTTATTGAGCAGTTACCACACCCACTTGATTTAACATGTAAAACTTCAACTCCATGTCACTGTCGATGCGGTGGTCAGACTTCGTTCAGGTCTTATAATTTGAGGCACTTGAGATGCAGGCTTGCAGGCGAGACTACATTCCCGACATGTTAAAATGTTCGCATCTCACTCTCGAGTTGTTGAGCAGTTACCCCACCCACCTGAATTAATACTCTTCGCCTATAAGTAGCTCTAAGTTGAGTGGCATCTTGTCAGGAAACCGGTGTATTGTTCGACTTGAAACATTTGACGCTGATGTGGAGTGCAGTAGCAGTGAATGAACAACATAAGATATTTTTCCCATTCACGGCACTAACCTACTATTCTATTTATCACGTCAACACCTACTAATGGCTGTAAAATGCAAAAATAATAATCCCAGCCACCGCACATATTCATACGCAGTGATTATGTCGTATTGACAGGATATCAAAAATGTTTCACGGCACCGTGTTTCACGGCACATACGCACTGTGTTGACGGGATACAGATCATTATCAGATTGCATGAGTGGGCTAGCAGAACGGCGCCAATCTGTCACTGCCACAAAGGTGATGCCGCCATTTGTTTCTCACATGTTTTTGGTGGAGAATTGAATAAAATTTGCAGACAATTTTTGAAAGTTGTATGATATTATGTTGTCTATGATCACCAGGGGCGGAATCCAGCATTTCGGGAACGGGAAGGGCGGGGGGGGGGGGGGGGGGCGGGGGGGGAGGTTGTCTAGTTGCGAACGTAACTAGCTAACTTGCGAAGGTAGCTATCTATGGACGGTACGGGAGTAATTGCAAGAGTTACCGTTCGCAACTAGGGGATTGTACTATTTTTGAGCTCTTCGAAATGCACTTTCCTGTGTATTACGGCATTTAAATTCAGACTCCAAGACCCCCCACCCCCCCCCCCCCTCTAGATCCGCCCCTGATAACAAGATATCATAGTATGTGCCTGTGGTGTCAATATCACAACAGAATAATCATCTTTCAGAAGATACAAGTTCGGTTAAATGATATGGACAAGAAGCGCAACTCTGCGTAAGAAACTCTGGTGGCGGACAAGACTTATCTCCCTTAGATCATACAATTCCTGAGCCAACTGTTCAGGAGATGTCTAATCAATGTTGCTCATCGAAAACTACAATGTAGTATAATATACTGGTTGTCAGTAGGCAACATTGATGAGACATTATTTACGTTGCCCTGAGGTGTTGAGTATTAATTTTATCTCATCAATTTGTATAATTTATAGAAATAAATAAGTGTATATGTATAGTAGTATTGTTATTTATTACTTTGACTTTAAAATGTGTAGAACCTGTGACAGTTGGCCGTTTGCTGATATTTGCAGCCAGTTTCTCAATGCGGAAAGTTTTTACAACGTTATAACGCCACTTCCAAGTTTCTATAAAAACTTCCTAAGTATTCGGTGACCTGACTTGACAAATCCAGAATCGATGAGCAGTCCCGGGTTCTACACACTTGTCTGTCTGCTCCATGATCTCTATAGGTCCCACAGCCTGTCACAGTTAGAGAAATGCCATTGTATATTACGCATACCATACTGTAGGTCCCACAACATGTCACAGTTAGAGAAAGACCACTGTATATTACACATACCATACCGTAGGTCCCACAGCACGTCACAGTTAGAGAAAGACCTCTGTATATTACACATACCATACTGTAGTGTCCCACAGCACGTCACAGTTAGAGAAAGACCACTGTATATTACACATACCATACTGTAGGTCCCACAACATGTCACATTTAGAGAAAGACTACTGTATATTACACATACCATACTGTAGTGTCCCACAGCACGTCACAGTTAGAGAAAGACCACTGTATATTACACATACCATACTGTAGGTCCCACAACATGTCACAGTTAGAGAAAGACCTCTGTATATTACACATACCATACTGTAGTGTCCCACAGCACGTCACAGTTAGAGAAAGACCACTGTATATTACACATACCATACTGTAGGTCCCACAACATGTCACAGTTAGAGAAAGACCACTGTATATTACACATACCATACTGTAGGTCCCACAGCACGTCACAGTTAGAGAAAGACCACTGTATATTGCACATACCATACTGTAGGTCCCACAGCATGTCACAGTTAGAGAAAGACCACTGTGTATTACACATACCATACTGTAGGTCCCACAGCACGTCACAGTTAGAGAAAGACCACTGTATATTACACATACCATACTGTAGGCCCCACAGCATGTCACAGTTAGAGAAAGACCACTGTATATTACACATACCATACTGTAGGTCCCACAACATGTCACAGTTAGAGACAGACAACTGTATATTACACATACCATACTGTAGGTCCCACAGCACGTCACAGTTAGAGAAATACCACTGTATATTACACAAACCATACTGTAGGTCACACAGCATGTCACAGTTAGAGAAAGACCACTGTATATTACACATACCATACTGTAGGTCCCACAGCATGTCACAGTTAGAGAAAGACCACTGTATATTACACATACCATACTGTACTGTCCCACAGCCTGTCACAGTTAGAGAAAGACTACTGAATATTACAAATACCATACTGTAGTGTCCCACAGCATGTCACAGTTAGAGAAAGACCACTGTATATTACACATACCATACTGTAGGTCCCACAGCACGTCACAGTTAGAGAAAGACCACTGTATATTACACATACCATACTGTAGTGTCACACAGCCTGTCACAGTTAGAGAAAGACACCAATGTATATTACACATACCATACTGTAGGTCCCACAGCATGTCACAGTTAGAGAAAGACTACTGTATATTACACATACCATACTGTAGGTCCCACAACATGTCACAGTTAGAGACAGACCACTGTATATTACACATACCATACTGTAGTGTCCCACAGCATGTCACAGTTAGAGAAAGACCACTGTATATTACACATACCATACTGTAGTGTCCCACAACATGTCACAGTTAGAGAAAGACCACTGTATACTACACATACCATACTGTAGGTCCCACAACACGTCACAGTTAGAGAAAGACAACTGTGTATTACAAATGTCATACTGTAGGTTCCACAGCATGTCACAGTTAGAGAAAGACTACTGTATATTACACATACCATACTGTAGGTCCCACAACATGTCACAGTTAGAGAAAGACCACTGTATATTACACATACCATACTGTAGGTCCCACAGCACGTCACAGTTAGAGAAAGACAACTGTATATTACACATGTCATACTGTAGGTTCCACAGCATGTCACAGTTAGAGAAAGACTACTGTATATTACACATACCATACTGTAGGTCACACAACATGTCACAGTTAGAGAAAGACCACTGTATATTACACATACCATACTGTAGTGTCCCACAGCCTGTCACAGTTAGAGAAAGACCACTGTATATTACACATATCATACTGAAGGTTCCACAACATGTCACAGTTAGAGAAAGACCACTGTATATTACACATACCATACTGTAGGTCCCACAGCATGTCACAGTTAGAGAAAGACCACTGTATATTACACATACCATACTGTAGGTCCCACAAAATGTCACATTTAGAGAAAGACCACTGTATACTACACATACCATACTGTAGTGTCCCACAGCTTGTCACAGTTAGAGAAAGACCACTGTATATTAAACATACCATACTGTAGATCCCAAAGCACGTCACAGTTAGAGAAAGACAACTGTATATTACACATACCATACTGTAGGTCCCACAACATGTCACCGTTAGAGAAAGACTACTGTATATTACACATACCATACTGTAGGTGCCACAACATGTCACAGTTAGAGAAATACCACTGTATACTACACATACCATACTGTAGGTCCCACAGCATGTCACAGTTAGAGAAATACCACTGTATATTACACATACCATACTGTAGGTCCCACATCATGTCACAGTTAGAGAAACACCACTGTGTATTACACATACCATACTGTAGGTCACACAGCATTTCACAGTTAGAGAAAGACCACTGTATATTACACATACCATACAGTAGGTCCCACAGCCTGTCACAGTTAGAGAAATACCACTGTATATTACACATACCATACTGTAGGTCCCACAGCACGTCACAGTTAGAGAAAGACCACTGTATATTACACATACCATACTGTAGTGTCCCACAGCATGTCACAGTTAGAGAAAGACCACTGTATATTACACATACCATAATGTAGGTCCCACATCATGTCACAGTTAGAGAAAGACCACTGTATATTACACATACCATACTGTAGGTCACACAGCCTGTCACAGTTAGAGAAAGACCACTGTATATAACACATACCATACTGTAGTGTCCCACAGCATGTCACAGTTAGAGAAAGACCACTGTATATTACACATACCATACTGTAGGTCACACAGCCTGTCACAGTTAGAGAAAGACCACTGTATATTACACATACCATACTGTAGTGTCCCACAGCATGTCACAGTTATGGAAAATAAAAAAGACCACTAGTATATACACATTACCAATACTGTAGGTCACACAGCCTGTCACAGTTAGAGAAAGACCACTGTATATTACACATACCATACTGTAGGTCCCACAGCACGTCACAGTTAGAGAAAGACCACTGTATATTACACATACCATACTGTAGGTCCCACAGCCTGTCACAGTTAGAGAAAGGCCACTGTATATTTACACATACCTATACTGTAGTCCCACAACATGTCACAGTTAGAGAAAGACCACTGTATATACACATAACCATACTGTAGGTCCCACGCACGTCACAGTTAGAGAAATACCACAAGTATATTACACAAACCATTTACTGTAGGTCACACAGCATGTCACAGTTAGAGAAAGACCACTGTATATTACACATACCATACTGTAGGTCCCACAGCATGTCACAGTTAAGAGAGACCACTGTATATTACACATACCTTATACTGTACTGTCCCACAGCCTGTCACAGTTAGAGAAAGACTACTGAATATTACAAATACCATACTGTAGTGTCCCACAGCATGTCACAGTTTAGAGACCACTGTATATTACACATACCATACTAGGTCCCCACATCACGTCACAGTTATAGAAAAGACCATGTATAATTCACATACCATTACTAGTAGTTACACAGCCTGTCAGTTAGAGAAAGACACAAATGATATTACCAACATACCTACTGTAGGCCCACAGCATGTCACAGTTAGAGAAAGACTACTGTATATTACTCATAACCATATGTAGGTTCCCACAACAATGTCAAAGTTAAAAGAGTCAGACCACTGTATATTACACAATACCATAAGTAGTGGTCCCACAGCATGTCACAGATAGAGAAAGACCACTGTATATTTCACACTTACCTGTGGTCCCCACGCAGTCACGTGTATAGAAAAGACACCTGGAATATTGCCCACTACTTACCGTAGTGTCCCACATAAAATGTTACAGTTAGAGAAAGACAGTGTATACTCAATACCATACTGTCTTTTTTGGTGTGGTGCCCTAGTGTCACAGCCCATGTCACAGTTATAGGAAAGACCCACTGTATTACAAACATACCATATGTAGGGACCACAGCACGTCACAGTTAGAGAAAGACAAAACTGTATATTACACATACCATACTGTAGGTCCCACCACATGTTCACTGTTAGAGAAATGACCAGTGTATACTACACCCATACCATACTGTAGTCCCAACAACATGTCCCAGTTATTAGAAAGACACTGTATTATTTTAACCTATACTGAAGGTCACAGCAAGGGTTCACAGTTAGACGAAGACCACGGTGTATACCATTACCAATACTGTAGGGTCCCACCAAAAATGTTACAGTAGAGAAAGGACCACTGTATACGGTAAACCCATTACATTACCTGTAGTGTCCCATTCAGCCTATGTCACAGCTTAGAGAAAGACCAACTGTATATTACTAATACCATATTCTGTTAGGTCCCACAGCATGTCACAGTTAGCCAGAAGACCCAAACTGTATATTAAACACATACTTCCTGTAGGTCCCACAACATGTTCTCCCCAGTAGAGAAAAAGACCTACTGATATTATACATAACATACTGTAGAGTCAGGCTGTCCAGTTAGAGAAAAAGACACTGTATATTACACATTACCATAATGTATGGTCCCATTCATGTCATCACAAGTTAGAGTATTGACCACTGTATATTACGTTACCATACTGTAGGTTCACACTAGCCTGTCACAGTTAGAGAAAGTCACTGTATATAACACATACATACTGTAGTGTCCCACAGCATGTCACCAGTTAGAGAAAGACCACTGTATATTACACATACCATACTGCCCTAGGTTCCACACAGCTGATCACAGTTGAGAGACAGACCACTGTATTATACACATACCATGCTGTATTCCCCAGCAAGTCACAGTTAAGAAAGAAACCACTGATATTAACACTACCATACTGTTGGTCCCACAAAATGTTTTACATTAAGAAAGAAAGACCAGTATACTAAACATACCCATACTGTAGTGACCCACAAGCCTGTCCACAGTTAGAGAAAGACCACTGTATAAATTACACCATACCTTACTGTAGAGGTCCCACAGCACCGTCACAGTTTGAGAAAGACAACTGTTATATTACACATACCCATACTGTTAGTCCCACAACCATTTCACAAGTTAGGAAAAGACCTTACTGAATATTACACATACCGATACTGGGAGTGACAAGCCTGTCCACAGTATTAAAAGACCACTGTATAATTACCCACATATGACCATAATTGGGGGGGGGGTAGGTCCCATCATGTACCAGTAGAGAAAAAGACCACTGTATACACATACCATACTGTAGGTCACACAGGCCTGTCACAGTTAGAGAAAGGACCACTGTATATTAACACATACCATACTGTAAGGTCCCACAGCATTGTCACAGTTAGAAGATAACACTGTATAATACACAAATACCCCATTACTGTAGGCCCACACAGTTTCACCAGTTAAGAGAAAGACCACTGTTTAATAATTAGCCACATACCCATACAGTATTGTGCCCCACGCCAATGTCCACAGTTTAGAAAAAAGAAGACCTGTATATTACACATACCATACTGGTAGGTCACACCAGCCTTGTCCCAACAGTTAGAGAAAAGCCCACCGGTATATTACACATACCTTACTGTAGGTTCCCCACAAGCCACGGTCACCAGTTATTTAGAAAGACCCACTGTAATATTACCACATAACCATACTGTAGGTTCCCACCAGCCCCTGTCAACAGTAGGAAGAAAGAACCACTGTATATTACAACATACCATAATGTAGGTTCCCACTCATTGTCACCAAGTTAGAGAAAGAACGGCATTGTTTTTAAATACCACATTTATCATAATTGTTTTCACACCAGCCTGACCCACAAGTTAATTAAAGAAAAGGACCACTGTTAATTTAACCCATTTTACGCCATTACTTAGTTGTCCCACGCAATGTCACAGGTTAGAAAGAAAGACCCACTGTATATACCATTAACCATACTTGTAGGTCCCACAAAAACACACCAGTCTGTCCCACAGTTAAGAGGAAAGACCACTGTAATATTTACACTTACCATACTGTAGGGCCCCAGCAATGGTCAACATTAAGAAAAAGAACCAACTGTATATTACAACCATACCAACCCTGTTGAGGTCACACCATTCCTGTGGACCAAGGAAAAGAAGTTTTGAAAGGGACCTGTATCTTACACATTACCATAAGATGGTCACAAAGCCGGTCAAGTAGAGAAAGAACATGTTTATAAACACATTCCAGTACCTTGTTAGTGTCAACACCAGCCCATGTCACAGTTAGAGAAAGACCACTGATAATACAACCATACCCATACTTGTAGGTCCCACCAGAACAGCCTGTCACAGTAGAGAAAGACCACTGTTTATTAAATTACGCTACCATAACTGTAGTTGTCACACACCAGCATGTCACAGTTAGAGAAACCACTGTATATTTAACACATCATACTGTAGGTCCCACAGCATGTCCAGGAGGTTGGAGATTGACTTATGTATATTACATACCTTACAGTAGGTTCCACAAGCATATCCACAGTTAGAGAAAGACCCACTGTATTTTACACATTAAACCACTGTAGGGTCACAGCATGTCACAGTTAGATAAGACCACGGTATATTACACATACCTTACTGTTGGTCAGCCTGTCACAGTTGAGAGAAAGTCACTGTATATTAACACATACCATCTGTAGGTCCCACAGACGTCACGTTAGAAAGAAACAGCTGTAATTATTAACATTCCATAATGTTGGTCCCACAACAATGTCACAGTTTGAGAAAGACCAGTGTTTATTACACTCCATACTGTAGGTCCCACAACTTGTCACAGTTATAGAAAGACATGTTTATTTCCACCCAATATGTAGGTCACTGCAAGTCACAGTTAGAGAAGACCACTGTTATATTACACATACGATTACTGTTAGGTCCCCTCAAAATGTTTCAGTTAGAGAAAAGAATCTGTATACTTAAAACATACCAACTGTTAGTGTACCTCAGCCTGGTCAAACCGTTAGGAGGATAGTTACCACTGTTTATTTATTAACACAATACTACTTTGTTTTAGGTCCCACAGCACCGTCACAGTTTTTAGAGAAAGACCAAATGTATATTACACATACCAATAATGTAGGTCCCACTCATGTCACATTTAGTTGAAAGGACTACTGTAAAAATACCTACACATACCAACTGTAGGTCCCACAGCATTGCACAGTTAGAGAAAGACCACTTGTATATTACCACAACTCATACTGTAGGTCCCTCAAGCATGTCACAGTTATAGAAAGACCTCTGTTAATATTATACATACCATACGGTTAGTCCCCAGCAAATAATTGTTTTTCCATCACAGTTAGAGAAAGACCACAGTAAAATACTACACATATCCATAACTTTAAGGTCCTACAACCAACGGTCACAGTTAGAGAAGACCATTGTATATTAACCCATACCAACTGTAGGTTCCCACAACAATGTCACAAAGTTTTAGAGAAATACCACTGTAAATTACACATACCACACTGTAGGTCCCACAGCATGTCACAAAGTTAAGAAATACCACTGTATATTACCATTACCATAAAGTAGGTCCCACAACAGCTGTCACAGTTAGAGAACGGACCACTTGTATATTACACATACAATACTGTAGGTCCCAAACAACATGTCACCGTTAGAAAATACCACTGTTTATTATTACACATACCATACTGTACTTTCACAACAGGCCCTTTCCAGTTAGAGAAAGACCACTGTATATTAACACCTTACCCAAGCTGAAGTCAACAAAGCATTTGTCACGTTATAGAAAGACCCTGTGGATTACCAAATTAACCATACTGTAAGGTGCCCACAACCGTTCACAGTTAGAGAAATAACCACTGTATATTACCACATACCATACTTAGTGTCCCGCAGGCATGACCACAAAGTTAAGAAAGCCTACTGTATACTAACACACTAAACATACCATACCGTTAGGTCCCTACAGCAAAATTTCACAGTTAGATAAAGACCAACAGTATATAAAACATACCATACAGTGTTCCACACAGCATTGGTCAAAGTTAGAGAAAGACTAACTGTATCATTACCACATACCATAACTGTAGGTCCCACCAAAGCATGTCACAGTTAGAGAAAGACCACTTTATTTTATCACATCACCAAACTGTTAGTAAACCAAAGCAAAATGGTCACCAGTTAGAGAAAGACCATTTATAATGACCATAACTTTAATTGTAATGGTCCCCACAACAGTCACCAGTTAGAGAAAGACCATTGTATATTACACATACCATCTGTAGTTCCCACAACACGTCCCACCGTTAGAGAAAGACCACTGTAAATTACAACAAAGATACTGTAGGTCCCAAACAGCCTGTCACAGTAGAGAAAGACCTCTGTTATATTACACATACCATTACCCGTAAGTCACACAGCATTTCACAGTTAAAGGGGAAAGACCTTTCTGTATATATACATACCATCAGTATGTCCCACAGCATTTGTCACAGTTAGAGAAAGACCACTGTATAATACACATAACATACGTATGGTCCCACAGCATGTCACAGGTTAAGAAAGACCTCTGTTATAATACACATACCAACTGTAGGTCCCACAGCATTGTCACAGTTATAGAGAAAACAGACTAACTGTATATTTACACATACCATACCGTAGGTCCCTCAGCATGGTCCACAGTTAGAGAAAGACCACTGTATATTACAGTTACACATACATACTGTTAGGTTCACACAGAAATGTCACCAGTTAGAGATATACCACTGTATTATTACACATACCATTACTGTAGGTCCACCCACAGCATTGTCACCAGTTAGAGAAAGACTACTGTAAATATTACACATCCCATTCTGTAGTCCCACAGCATTTGTCACAGTTAGAGAACAGACCACTTTGTAATATTACACATAACCATACTGTAAGGACCCACAGCATGTTCACAGTTTAGAGAAAGACCCACTGAATATTGAACATACTATAATGTAGGTCCCACAACATGTTCACAGTTAAGAAAGAAAGACCCAACTTGTATAGTTACACATACCATACCTGTAGGTCCCAACAAAACATGTCACAGTTAGATAAGACCCACTGTTATATTACACATACCATACTGTTAGGTCCCAAACAGCAATCACAGTTAGAGAAAGACAACTTATATTACACATCCATACATGTAAGGTCCCACAGCATGTCCACAGATTAGAGAAAGACCACTTTAAACTACCAAAGCAAACTGTAAGGTCCTCAACACGTCACAGTTAGAGGAAAGACCATTGTAAATTACACAAACACCATACTGTTAGGTCCCCAACAACATGTCACAGTTAGAGAAATACCACTGATATTAACACATACCATACGTAAAGGTCCACAGCATGTCACAGTTAAGAGAAGACCTCTGTATATTACACATACCCAACTGTAGGTCCCCACAACATGTCACAGTTAGAGAAATAACCACTGGTATATTACCCACCATACCATACTGTATTCCCACAGCCATTGCACAGTTAAGAAAGACCACTGTTATATTACACAACCATACTGTAGAAACACACAGCCTGTCACCATTAGGAGAAAGACCCAATGTATTTATACCACATTTACCCATTACTGTTATGTCCACAGCATGCAACATTAGAGAAAGACTTACTGTAAACTACCATTACCATACTGGTAGGTCCCACAGCATTGTCACAGTTTGAGAAAAACCACAGTAAATCTTGACCATACGATAATTGTGAGTCCCACAACATGTACACAGTTAGAGAAAGACCTCTGTATAAATACCACATACATACTGTAGGTCCCACAGCCTGTCCCACCAGTTTAGAGAAAGACTACTGTATATTTACATATACCATACTGTTAGGTCCCACAGCATGTCACAGTTAGAGAAAGACAAGACTGGTATATTTACACATTACCATACCTGTAGGTACCCACAACATGTCCAGTTATAGAAAGACACTGCATATTACATTATAACCATACTGTTAGGGCCACAAACATGTCAACAGTTAGAGAAAGACCCACGTATATACACATACCATACTGTTGGTCCCCACAGCAAGTCTCAGTTAGAGAATACCACTGTATATTGAACCATACTATAAGTAGGTCCCACAATCAATGTCATAGTTAGAGACAGACAACTGTTATAGTACACCATACCATACTGTAAAGGTCCCACCAACATTCACAGTTAGAGAAAGGACCACTGTAAAATTAACACAACCATAACCTGTATGTCCCACACATGTCACAGGTTGAGAAAGACCAACTGTATATTACACATACCATACTGTAGTCCCCCCGCATGTCACAGTTTAGAAGGAAAGACCACTGTAGACGACTACACATAGCATACAGTTTTAAGTCCTACAACACGACACAGTTAGAGAAAGACCAATAGATAATACACATTACCAAACTGTAGGTCCCACAACATTTCACAGTTAGAGAAATACCACTGGTAAATACACATACCATACTGTTGGTCCCACAGCCATGGTCAAACAGGTTATAGAAAGAACCACTGTATATTACACATACCAACTGCGGTCCCACAACACGTCCACAGTTAGGGAGAAATACCCCACGATATTACACATACCATACTGTATTCCCACAGCATGTCACAGTTAGAGAAAAGACCTACAGTATACAACACATACATACTGTTAGGTTCCTACAGCAATTTCACAGTTAGAGAAAGACCACTGAAATTAAACATACCATACTGATAGGTTTCACCAAAAACATAGCATGTCACAGTTAGAGAAAGGGACTAACTGTATAATTACAAAACAATACCAAACTGTTTAGGTCCAACAGCATTGTCACCAGTTAGAGAAAACCACTGTATGTTACCCATACCATACTGTAAGGTTACCAACAGCATGTCACAGTTAGAGAAGACCACTTATATTGGAACATACTATAAGTAAAGGTCCCAACAACATGTCACAGTTAGAGAAAGACCATTGTATATTACACATACCATACTGTAGGTCCCCACAACACGTCACCGTTAGAGAAGAACCACTGTATAATTACACCATACCAAACAGTTAGGTCCAGAAAGGCCTGTCACAAGTTTAGAGAAAGACCTTGTATATTTACACTACCATACCTGTAGGTCAACTGATGCATGGTCCCAGTTATATAAAGACCTCTGTATATATATGACATACCATACTGTAGGTCCCACAGCATTCACAGTTAGAAAAGAAAGACCACTGTAAATTACAATACCATCTGTAGGTCCCACAGCACGTTCACAGTTAAGAAAATACCCTGGTATATTTTACCACATCCATACTGTAAGGTCCCACAGCATGTCACAGTTAGATACAGAAACAAACTGTAATATTACACATTACCAACCGTAGTCCACAGCATTGTCAACAAAGTTAAGAAAGACCACTTGTAATATTACACATACCATACTTGTAGGGTCACCCACAAAGGCATGTCACAGTTAGGAAAGAGAATAACCCAATACCACTGATATTACACATACCATACAGTAGGTCTCACAGCATGTCCACCAGTAGAGAAAGACTACTGTAAATTACACATACCATTCTGGTATGTCCCACAGCATGTCACAGTTAGAGGAAAGACCACTGTATATTACACATACCTATAACTGTAGGCCCACAGCATGTCACCGTTAGAGAAAGCCACTGTTAATATTGGAACATACCTATAATGTAGGTCCCTCAACATGTCACAGGTAAGAGAAAGACCAAACTGTATAGTACACATACCATACTGTTGGTCCCACAACATGTCACAGTTAAAAAAGACCCACGTATATTACCCACATACCATACTGTAGGACCCAGCATGTCACAGTTAGAGAAAGACAACTTGTATTATTACCACATACCATACCTGTAGTTTCCCAAACAGCATTGGTCACAGTTTAGAGAAAGAACCACTGGTAATACTTACACATAGCCATTACTGTAGGTCCCTCCACCACGTCACAGATAGGCAAAGACCAATAGTATAATACACAAACCATACAGTTAGGACCCCACAACCAGTCAAACAGATTAGAGAAATACCACTGGTATACTTACACAAACCATTTACCTGTAGGTCCCACAGCATGTCACAGTTAGAGAAGACCCTCTGTAAATTTGACCACAACCATACTGTAGGTCCCACAACATTCACAGTTGAGAAAAACCACTGTAATATTACACATACCATACTGATTCCCACAGCAATGGCAAACAGTTATAGAAAGACCACTGTAACTAATAACACATACCATACTGTAGGTCACACCGCATGTCACCAGTTAGATAAAGACCACTTGTAAATATTGACACAATACCATACTGTAGTGTCCCACCAGCATGCCAAAAAACATTAGAGAAAGACTAACTGTAAATACTACAACATACAAACTGTTAGGACCCACAGCATGTCACAGTTAGAGAAATACCACTGTTTATTATAGAACATACTATAATGTGAGTCCCACAACATGTCACAGTTAGAGAAAGAACCTCTGTATATTACACAGTACCATACTGTAGGTCCCACAGCCTGTCACAGTTAGAGAAAGAACTACGTATGTACCCCTTTTACATATACCATACTGTAGGTCCCACAGCATTTGTCCCCCCCCCCCCCACAGTTTAGAGAAAGACTATACTGTATTTTACACATACCCATACTGTAGGTCCCACTTTACATGTCACAGTTAGAGAAAGACCACTGCATATACATATACCATACAGTAGGTCCCACAACATGTCCGCGTTTAGAGAAAGACCACTGTATACACATACCGATACTGTAGGTCCCACAGCATGTTCACAGTTAGGAGGAAACACCACTGTATTTATTACACCATACCCATACTGTATTGTCTCACAGCATGTCACAGTAGAGAAAGTCTACTGTATACTACACATACCATACGTAGGTCCCACAGCAAGGTCATCAGTTAGAGAAAGACCACTGTATATTACACATACCATGACTGTAGGTCCCCCACAGCATGTCACAAGTTATAGAAAAGGACCTCTGTATATTATAACATACCATACGTAGGTCCCCACAGCATTCACAGTAAGAAAGACCACTGTATATTACACATACCATACTGTAGGTCACACAGCCTGTCACAGTTAGAGAAAGACCTCTGTATATTACACATACCATACTGTAGGTCACACAGCATGTCACAGTTATAGAAAGACCTCTGTGTATTACACGTACCATACTGTAGGTCCCACAACACGTCACAGTTAGAGAAATGCCACTGTATATTACACATACCATACTGTAGTGTACCACAGCATGTCACAGTTAGAGAAAGACTACTGTATACTACACATACCATACTGTAGGTCCCACAGCATGTCACAGTTAGAGAAATACCACTGTATATTACACATACCATACTGTAGGTCCACAGCATGTCACAGTTAGAGAAATACTACTGTATATTACACATACCATACTGTTAGGTCCACAGCATGTCCACAGTTAAGAAGACCACTGTAATATTACACTACCATACTGCAGGCCCACAGCATGTCACAGATAGAGAAAGACCACTGTAAATAATGAAACATACTATAATTGTAGGTCCCCCAACATGTTCACAGTTAGAGAAAGACCACGATATTACCATAACATACTGAAGGTCCCACAAATGTCACCAGTTTAGAGAAAGACCACTGTATATTTAACACATACATACTGTAGGTCCACAGCAGTCACCATTAGAGAAAGACTACTGTATATTACACATACCATACTGGTAGGTCCCCACAGCATGTCACAGTTAGAGAAAGACCACTGTATACTACACATAACCATACGGTAGGTCCTACAACACGTCACAGTTAGAGAAAGACCATTGTATATACACATACCAATAAATGTAGGTCCCCACAACATGGTCACAGTTAGACGAAATACCACTGTATATACCATACATGTAGGTCCCACAGGTGTCACAGTTAGAGAAAAAACCCCCTTGTATATTAAACATACCATAAATGTAGGTCACACGCATTGTCACAGTTTATAGAAAGACCTCTTGTTTATATATGACTACCATTACTGTAGGTCCCACAGCATGTCCAAAGTTAGAGAAAGACCATGTATATTACACAAAAACATACTGTAGGTCCACAGCCATGTCACAGTTAGAGGAAAGACCATCGTATATTACACATACCATACTGTAGGTTCCCACAGGCATGTCACAGTTAGAGACAGACAAAACGGTATATTACACATACCATACCGTGGTCCCAGCATGTCAGTTGAGAAAGACCACTGTATTATTAACATACCATAGTAGGTCACACAGCAAAGTACAGTTAGAGAAATACACTGTATATTACACATACCATACTGTAGGTCACACAGAATTTCACTGTTAGAGAAAGACTACTGTATATTACACATTACCATTTCTGTTAGGTCCCACAGCATGTCACCGTTAGAGAAAGGAACACTGTATATTACACATACCATACTGTAGGTCCCACAGCATGTCACAGTTAGAGAAAGACCACGTATATTGAATACTATAATGTAGGTCCCACAACATTGTACAGTAGGAGAAAGACAACTGTATAGTACCCACATACCATACTGTAGGTCCCACAACATGTCACAGTTAGAGAAAGCCACTGTATATTCAATACCATACTGTAGGTCCCACAGCATGTCACGTTAGAGAAAGACAACTGTTATAACCACATACCATATGTAGGTCCCAACCAGCATGTCCACAGTTAGAGAAAGCACTGTATACTACACATTGCATTATGTAGGGTCCTACAACACGTCACGTTAGAGAAAAGACCAATTGTATATTACATACCATACTGTACGGGTCCCACAAACTGTCACAGTTAGAGAAATACCACTGTATATTAACTTACCATTAATGTGGGTCCCACAGCATGGTCCAGTTAGTGAAAGACCTCTGTATATTACACATACCATACTTGTAGGTTTTCCACACATGTCACAGTTAGTGAAAATCCACTGTATATTCACATACCATACTGATTCCCACAGGCATGGCAGTTGAGAAAAGACACTATATTTTACACATACCATTCTGTAGGTTCACACAGCAGGTCACAGTTAGAAAGACCACTGTATTTACACATACATACTGTAGTGTCCCACCAGCATTTGCCACAGTTAGAGAAAGACTACTGGTATACTACACATTCTACTGTAGGTCCCACAGCTTGCACAGTTAGAGAATACCACTGATATTGAACATTCTATAATGTGAGTCCCACATGTCACAGTTTAGAGAAAGAACCTAATGTTATACACATTCCATACTGTAGTCCCACAAGCCTGTCACAGTTTGAGAAAGACTACTGTATATTTACTTATACCATTCTGTAGGTCCCACGCAATGTCCACAGTTAGAGAAAGGACTATGTATATTACATACCCATATGTTAGGTCCAACAACATGTCCAGTTAGAAGAAAGGACCACTGCTATACATATACCTTACTGTAGGTCCCACACATCAAAGTTGAAGAAGGAACACTGTATATTACACATACCATTACTGTAGGTCCCACAGCAAGGTCGGCAGGTAGAGAAAGAACCACTGTATATTGAACATACCTTATAATGTAGGTCCACAACATGTCACTGTTAGAGACAGACAACTGTATAGTTACTTACCATACTTGTAGGGTCCCAACAACATGTCACAGTTTTGTGAGTACCTGCTATAATTACTCATACCATACTGTAGGTCCCACAGCATGTCACAGTTAGAGAAAGACAACTGTATATTACACATACCTAGTGTAGGTCCCACAGCATGTTCAGTTAGAGAAAGGACCATGTATATACACATAGCATACTTGTAGGTTCCTTCACTCGTCCACGTTAGAGAAAGACCATTGTTATATTACACTACCATACTGTAGGTCTCACATGTCACAGTTAGAGAAATACCACCTGTATATTACACATACCATACTGTAGGTCCCACAGCATGTCACAGTTAGAGAAAGACCTCGTTATATTACATACCATACTGTGGTCCCACAACACGTCACGTTAGAGGAAATCCACCTGTATATTACACATACCTTACTGTAGTGTCCCACCGCATGTCACAAGTTAGAGAAAAGAATACTGTATACTACCATACCATACTGTAGGTCCTACACATTGTTTGAGAAAGACCACTGTATATTACACATACCATTACTGTTAGTTCACACGATTGTCCACAGTTAGAAAGAAACTACTGTATTATTACCGCAATACCATACTTGTAGTCCCAGCTTGGTCACAGGTTAGAGAAAGAACCACTGTATTTTACACATACCATATGTAGGTACCACAGCTTGGTCACAGTGAGGAAAGACCATTTATATTGAAATACTAATAAGTAGGTCCCACAAATTGTCACAGTTAGAGAAAGACTTTGTATTATTAAATACCATTACTGTAGGTCCCACAACACGTCACCGTTGAGAAAGCAACTGTAATTACATTACCATCTGTAGGTCCCACAGCCTGTCAGTTAGAGGAAAGACCTATGTATATTACACCATTACCATACTTGTAGGTCACACAGCATTGTCACAGTTTATAGAAAGACCTCTGTTATTATACTACCATACTGTAGGTCCACAGCATGTCACAGTTAGAGAAAGACCAATGTATATTCCACTTACCATTACTGTAGGTCCCACAGGCATGTCACCGTTAGAGAAAGCTCTGTTTATACACCATACCATACTGTTAGGTCCCAGGATGTCACAGTTAGAAGACAGGACAACTGTATATTACATACCATACCGTAGGTCCCACGCATGTCACAGTTAGGAGAAAGGACCCTGTATATTAACTCATACCATTACTGTAGGTCCACAGCATTGTCACAGTTAGAGAATTACCACTGTATATTACCACCCAAACCATACTGTAGGTTCACAGCATGTCACAGTTAGAGAAGACTATGTATATACCATACCATTCTGTAGGTCCCACAGCCTGTCACAGTTAGAGAAAGACCACTGTATATTACAATACCCATACTGTAGGTCCCACGCATGTCACTGTGAGAAAGAAAACACTGTATTTTGAACATTCTATAATGTAGGCCCCACAACATGTCACAGTTAGAGAAAAGACAACGTATAGTACATATACCATACTGTAGGTCCCACAACATTTAACAGTTAGAGAAAGAACACTGTATATTTCACATACTTTGTAGGTCCCACCGCATGTCACAGTTAGAGAAAGGACCAACTGTATATTACACTACATTAATGTAGGTCCCACAGCTGTACAGTTAGAGAAAAGACCATGGATACTACACTAGCATATGTGGGTCCTACACGTCACAGTAGAGAAAGACCATTGTATATTACACATACCATTAATGTAGGTCCCACAACATGTCACTGTTAGAGAAATACCACTGTATATTACACATACCATATGTTAGGTCCCACAGCATGTCACAGTTAGAGAAAAAGACCTTGTATACAAATTACCATACTGTAGGTCCCACAAATGTCACAGTTAGAGAAAATACCAACTGTCATATTTCACATGGCCATAATGTATTCCCACAGCAATGGCACAGTTAGGAGAAAGACCACTGTATATTACATACCATTACCTGTAGGTTCACACAGCATCACAGTTAGGAGGAAAGACCACTGTATATTAACATTACCTACTGTAGTGTCCCAGCATGCCACAGTTAGAGAAAGACTATGTTATACACACACCTCTGTAGGTCCCATTGCATGTCAGTTAGAGGAAATACCACTGTATATTGAACATATAATAAGGTGAGTCCCACAAACATTCACAGTTAGGAAAGGACCTCTGTATTTACACTACCTTATGTAGGTCCAACTGCCTGTCACAGTTAGAGAATAAGATACTGTATATTAACATATCCATAATGTAGGTCCCACAGGCATGTCACAGTTAGAGAAAGACTACTGTTTATTACCAATTACCATATGTAGGTCCCACAACATGTACAGTAGAGAAAGACCACTGCATAAATTTACATATTACCATACTGTAGGTCCCACAACATGTCACAGTTTAGAGAAAGACCTGTATTTTACACATACCATACTGTAGGTCCCACAGCATGTAACAGTTAGAGGAAAGACCACTTGTATTATTGAACATACTATAATGTAGGTCCCACCACAATGTCACAGTTAGAGGGACAGACAAACTGTAGTTACACATACCATACTGTAGGTCCCACAACTTGTCCACAGTTAGGGAAAGACCATGTATATTACCATACTATGTTAGGTCCCACAAGCAAATGTCACAGTTAGAGAAAAACAACTGTATATTACATACCATACTGTAGGTCCCACAGCATGTCACGTTAGAGAAAGACCACTGGTATATACCACCCATTAGCTTATGAGGTCTTACACACGTTCACAGTTAGAGAAAGGACCATTGTATATTTCAATTACCAACTGTAGGGTCCACAACATGTCACAGTTAGAGAAATAACCACTGTTATTTACACTACATATGTAGGTCCCCACAGCTTGTACAGTTAGGAAAGACCTCTGTATATTACACATATAACTGTGGTCCCACAACATGTCACAGTTTAGGAAATTACTGTATATTTCAACTACCATACTGTATTCCCAACAGCCATGGCCACAGTTAGAGAAAGACCACTGTATATTAACCATACCATATGTAGGTCCCACACAGCATGTCACAGTTAGAGAAAGACCACTGTATATTACATTACCCTTACTGTAGTGTCCCACCAGCATGCCACAGTTAGAGAAAGGGACTACTGTATATTAAACAACCATTACTGTAGGTCCCACAGGCATGTCACGTTAGGAAATTACCACTGTTTATTGAACCATCTATAATGTGGTCCACAACATGTCACAGTTAGAGAAAAGACCTCTGTATATTACAATACCTACTGTAGGTCCCACAGGCCTGTCCACAGTTAGAGAAGATACTGTATATTACAATTTACCATCTGTAGGTCCCACGCATGTTCCAGTTGAGAAAGACTATGTATATTACACATACCATTGTAGGTCCCACCAAAATGTACAGTTTTAGAAAGGAAAGAAACCACTTGCAATATTAACATATACCATCTGTAGGTCCCACACAATGTCGCGTTTAGAGAAGACCACTGTATATTACACATACCATACTGTAGGTCCCACAGCAATGTCACAGTTAGAGAAACACCACTGTATTATTTAAACATACCATTCTGTAGTGTCTCACAGCTGTACAGTTAGAGAAAGATTACTGGATACTACACATACCATACTGTTGGTACCCAAGCATGTCACAGTTTGAGAAAGCCACTGTAATTACACATACCATTTGTAGGTCCCACAGAAGTCCAGTTATTGAAAGACCTCTGTATTTTATACATTCCATTAACTGTAGGTCCCACAGCATGTCAGTTCGAGAAAGGACCACGTATAGTTACACATACCATTACTGTAGGTCACAGCCTGTCACCGTAGTTGAAAGAACTCTGTATAATTACATACCATTACCTGTAGGTCACACGCATGTCACAGTTATAGAAAGACCTCTGTGTTTTACACTACCTTACTGTAGGTCACAAACTCGTCACAGTTAGAGAAATGCCACTGTATTTTACAATACCCATACTGGTAGTGTACCACAGCATGTAACAGTTAGGAAAGGACTATGTTATACGACACATACCTTACTGTAAAGGTCCCACCAGCTGTCACTGTTAGAGAAATTACCACTGGATATTTACACATATCATACTGTAGGTCCCACAAGCATGTCACAGTTAGAGAAAGACCACTGTATATTGAAACATACTATAATGTAGGTCCCACAACATTGTACGTAGAGAAAGAACCCATGTATTGTACACTACCATAACTGTAGGTCCCACAAAATGTCACAGTTAGAGAAGACCAATGTATATTACCATACCATACGTAGGTCCCACAGCATTGTCACGTTAGAGAAAAGACAACTGTATATTTCCAATCCATACTGTAGGTCCCAAGCATGGTCACAGTTAGAGAAAGACCACTGTATACTACAATCCATACTGTAGGTCCACAACACGTCTCAGTTAGAGAAAGGGACCCATTGTATATTACAAACCATACTGTAGGTCCCACACATGACAAGTTTTAGTGAAATACCACTGTATATTACACATACCATAATGTAGGTCCCACAGCATGTCCACAGTAAGAGAAAGACCATGTATATTACACATACCATACTGTAGGTCCCACAACATTGTCAAAGTTAGGAAATCAATGTTTATTACTTCATACCATTACTGTAGGTCACAACAAGCCTGTCCTCGTTAGAGAAAGACCTCTGTATTTTACACATTACATAAGTAGGTCACAAAGCATGTTCAGTTTATAGAAAGGACCTCTGTGTATTACACATACCATACTGTGGGTCCCACCAACAACGTCACAAGTTTAGAGAAATACCATGTATATTTACACATACCTACTGTAGTGTCCCACAGCCTGTCCAGTTAGAGAAAGGGACTTCTGTAATACTTCCACATACCAATACTGTAGGTCCCACAGCTTTCACGTTAGAGAAGGAAACCACTGTATTTACACATAATCTACTGTTTAGGTCACACAGCATGTCACAGTTAGAGAAAGACCTACTGTATATTACACATACCATACTGTAGGTCCCACAGCATGTCACAGTTAGAGAAAAGACCCACTGTATATTAACACATACCATATGTGGTCCCACAGCATGTACAGTTAGAGAAAGACCTATATTGAACATACTATAATGTATTCCCAAAACATGTCACAGTTTAGAGAAAAGACCATTGTATATTACCACATACCTACTTGTAGGTCCCACAAAACAACGTCACAGTTGAGAAAGACCATGTATATTCACTTACCCCCCCATACTGTAGGTCCCACAGCCTGTTCTAGTTAGAGAAAAGACCTGTTTATTACAACATACCATATGAGGTAACACAGCTGTCACAGTATAGGAAAGACCTCCCTGTATTTATTACATACATAAGTAGGTCCCTCAGATGTCACAGTTAGAGAAAGACCACTGTATATTACACATACCATACTGTAGGTCCCACAGCATGTCACAGTTAGAGGAAAGACCTCTGTAATATTACACATACCATACTGTAGGTCCCACAGCATGTCGAGTTAGAGAAAGTCCACTGTATACAACATACCCCATCCTGTAGGTCCACACAGCCTTGGTACAGTTAGATTAAAGGACCATGTATTTACAAACAACCATACTGTAGGTCACACAGCATGTCACAGTTAGAGGCCTCTGTATATTATTCATACCTTACTGTAGGTCAAAAAAACATGTCACAGTTAGAGAAAGACTACTGAATATTACACATACCATACTGTAGGTCACACAACATGTCACAGTTAGAGAAATACCACTGTATATTACACATACCATACTGTAGGTCCCACAGCATGTCACAGTTAGAGAAAGACTACTGAATAGTATACATACCATACTGATCTAGATGACATACTACATACAATCAGCCCTGGTATCGCCTATCATGGTTCCCACATGTGACTGGGAATTTTGGAAAAATTGGAATTATCGGTCTTGCGACCAGTGTAAATTCAGATCAACATGTGCATCCGCACAGCTTGATCAGGAGCTGCCCTGTTTCTAACAAGCAATATATATCGCTATGAGGCTACAGGAGAGTGCTATTTGTTTGGGAGCTACACTGGTCACAAATGACACAAGCCTCATTTCTCCAGCCACAGCCACATATAATCATGCACAAAAGCGATAAATGTTCCAACCGGCTACTGTAAACCCGAATATGGCTTCCATGTACCATCGCCTGTTAGGAATCCACTTTGATGACAATATCAAGCGTATTGGCTGTAATAGCCTAATAACCAGGCCGAGCAGCACGCCATCAGGGAAAATCGATGTCAGTGTGAACGCTGCAACATCCATCAAACAAGCCTCTGACTGACATAGAATCCTGCAGCTCTGAATGGACGTATCGAAAGCACCGATAGGAGCCACAAGCTGACAGAATGAATGTTACTACGTCAGCATGGCCACAGGTGCTTTTAGCGCGTCTTGGATGTTCAATTATTGTTTGTAATGCTAATGCACCCGCGTGTAATGACAATAGACACGTGTAAACAATATACAAAACATTGTACATCGTTTAGAAAGGTGTTATGTGTCATGTACTAGTATATACAAACCAGCATTTGGGGAACGGGGGTTGTCTAGTTTCGAAGGTAACTCTTCGCAAGTAGCAAACTCTGGATCCGCCCCTGCAAGATGAAACTAGTCAGATTGCAGAAACATTGCGACAATTTCCATAATGCATGCGTGAAGACAGATTCGTAAAATGCCAAACGCTAGCATTTACATGATTGTGTAGCGTTTCAGATCAATTCAGCAGAGCGCAATAATAGTGTCCAATTTACCGTGCAATTATGTATGATGAATATTATTTTACTGAGTATTACATGCACCATATGTGTCTGTATATTATAACACACCTATCGAAATCGGACTGTCCGACGTTCTTCATTTATCCATTAAACGTGCATAGTGAAGACGGTTTGATTAATGTAAATATGCAAACTACATGTATATTTTGACCCGGGCAATATGTAATTTTAAAACAGAAATGTGCCAACATAACAACATCGATTTCCCCTGGTTCTCGAGCCCGTGGCAGTCCGTATGTTCATAAATCCGTCCGAACTCATTTACGTTGAAACTTCAATATAACTTGAAGGATGATTTACTATCTGGATACCTGATACATTGGAACATCTGAACATATGTAAGACACTCATACCACGATTAACATGACCTTCGCATTGACCCTTTGAACCCGAAATCCCGCTATAGCGGTTTATGCAAAAAGTGCAGATCCAGATGAGCCCGCTCGTAACGAGCCGTCTCATCAGGATCTGCACTTTTTGAAAGTAATTTTAATATTAAATAACACACCCTTTTCATAAATGGACGAATCTGAAAATCATTTTGTGACCATTGGATTGGTCGGAACATTAGCATATCACAGTCCATTCCAGTTCCTTAAGGTTGAAAGGCTTAAGATGTATTTACCTTGACACTGTCGCTGAAACACTTACCATTTTAGAGTCAAATAGTCCAAAGGTGTTTATCCATGCTTTGTAAACATACTTTCTAGTTTCAATCAATCTACATACAGTCGGTGAGCCAGGCAAGTGGAAGCACTAACCTCTGATGGAAAACTTTCACTATCTAAAGGCATTGTATCTCAGATGGTTTCAATTGTGTTTTGACTGCAAATCCATTCGTACCATTTTATTTCATTACATGTATATTCCAAATAGTTTTACTAGAGCATCTGGCTATATGACGATGTCCGTCCAAATCAAGACAAAACGACCTCACCACGTGGTGTATTCTTACATGTACATATCCAAATTCTCACAAAGTCAGCCAAAAGATATAGAGAATAGTAGGTTAGTGCAGTGAATGGGAAAAAAATATCTGACAAGGCTTATGAAACGGGATGGGCGAGGCTTTGCCGAGCACATCCCGTTTCCTTGCCGCGCCAGATATTTTCCCATTCACGGCACTAACCTACTATTCTATTTCTCCTGTCAACACTACAAATAGCTTTAAAATGCAAAAATATAACCCCAGTCGCATCCTCAAAATCGAAGAATCAACTATTATGACAACCGCACATATTCATACGCAGTGATTAGGTCGTATTGACAGGATATCAAAAATGTTTCACGGCACCGCGTTTCACGGCACATACGCACTGTGTTGGTTGACGGGATAAAATCACTGAAGCTGCTATATTTACTATTCGTCGTAAAAAATTAGTAATTAAATTTAATAATTAATTGGAATGAAGAACGCGATATTTACTGAAGTTAGACAATGACATTTAAAGGTACATGCCCACTCAGTAGGCACACATTGTCTTTATAAGAATTAAATAAGTGTATAATTGTGTCACCATTCCACCAGTTCTAACAATTACGAGTGCCCGCTATAATATAATAATTTAGTAATATTTATTTTACTGATAGTGACTCGCGGTGGTATCAAGCTATTTCATATGCAAATGAGGCATGATATGTTTACTAATTATTTATACTAATTAAATGGGTCACCTGAAAAAAAATAACATTTTCGACAGATTATAAAGTACAATGTATGATCTGTGTAGTACATCAACAGATAAATACAGAGAATACATAGTAATGTCCGTTAACATGTTAAGGCATCACGGTTGACCGCCCCTGACATCAGTGTGAAAATTGACGTCTGATATAAAATGTATAATAGTGAGGTAATGGTGAATGAATGTTTATTTTGCCAGAAAATGTCTCACATGATATCTCTTATATAAAGAACAGTTTGTACCTACTGGGTGCGCATGTACCTTTAAGGATTATTTTCACCGGTCACGGATCTCCGGAACAACGACAAATCGGTCTCAAGACCCAATCACCGAAAAAGCTAAGTCTCCCAACATGGTTGGCTCCGATTGGTTGATTTATACTAGACTCACAAGGTTGCCGAATATATATACTAGTATATCCATACTAGGTCGTCAGCCAGAAATGCAGACATATATTTTCTAAACCTACATTCAATTAAGAGCATGTGTGTACTCTGTAACCCACTGGATGAATACTTGGCATCATTATGAAGTATGCCACCCTATGACTTTCGCAATCGTTAAAATCACATTTTTTTCATTGAAATTCCATTTTTTTATCATTTGAAACAACTGATACTAATACTAAGGAATCTCTACTACGATTTCCTAGTATGGATAACACATTTTGCAACTGGCTGTAAGTTGTAACAGTTTTGCAACGGGATGTAGTCTAAAATTAGAACAGTGGTTACTGTAACATACATTGGATCAAAGTACAGAAAGTAGTGAGACGGGGTTATCTCTAGAATGGGTTGAATGTAAACACTATCTAAGCATATTCACAATAATTTACCAGAAACTAGGCAAGATAGCTTAGTTAAATGTTGCCAAATAATGGTATTATAGTGGCGTAGGAAATAATTTTATTTAACACACAAAATGGTTACAATGGCTAAATCAGGTAAGTAGAAAATGTAGGTCATGTTCACATGCTATAATGTCCGTTTCTTACTTCAGGCTCTGGTGGCAGTTCTTTCAGTACTTTGATTGTTTTATACTGCTGTATTTTATCGCTGTCTTTGATAAACGGGAGAGCTAATTTTGGAAATGAATGTCCACTATTACTGAACCAGGAAGCTGTTTGGGAAACTATGCGTGTTATTCCATCCATAGAAATACTATAGGAAAGAATGGCCTTTTTGTGGAATTTATCGGGGTATAAACTGGAAAAGTCGCGGGAATACTGGACGAAGGCCGGAATGCCTCGTCCAGAATTCGCGCGACTTTTCCAAGTTTATATCCCCGATAAATTCCACAAAAAGGCCATTCATTCCTTATAATTCCAGCATTTGAAATAAATTCATCAAGAAAATGTGTTTATTTTCCGTTTTCTTAAGAATTATTTCAACTGCGCCTGACGGTTACGGAAAGTAGTTCGGCATGGGAGCTTACTGGGATATAAATTTTGGACAGAGACTTGCTACGGACCAATCAAATGTTAGGGAATTGTGTAAATATTTTTGTGCTGGAATTATTTCTCAATTATAGACACGACTTGAAATAATATAAGTAAAATATTAAAACATTACCAATCGATTGCACAAAAAATGCACATTATAAGAACAAGCAACAAGCATGATGTCGCAAATACACCATTAACGCGTAGACCGCTACTCACAACAATTGTCGTCTGCTGTTGCTTTTATGTCTTGCCTTATTTCTCAATAAAAACATTGTTTGACAGCACTTCAGAATCATTTCCAATGGTATGATTTTTTGTATAGATAATTTGTATTGGAACTTACTCAAACATGTCAAATGTGTCCGCAGAGTGGTGTGGTTGGTCCACATATCAGGCCATAACATAGTGTAGCTACCAGATCGAACCTTCTATCAGGCGGAAATAATAATTAGAGATATACACGTTTCCAGTTATAGTGGCAGTTTTCATTCCCCTCAACCCCACACACAAAATAAAAAATAACGAAGTGGTATTAATAACCCTAGTTGTATGGGTCTGGCTCATTATAGGAATGAATGGCCTTTTTGTGTAATTTATCGGGGTATAAACTTGGAAAAGCCACTTTCGCAATTGGCGATAAAAATAAAGAATTGGCGATAAAAAATTACAATTTTGGAAAATTGTAATTTTTTATCGCCAATTCTTTATTTTTATCCTATTGGTTATTATAGGAATGAATGACCTTTTTGTGGAATTTATCGGGGTATAAACTTGGACAAGTCGCGGGAATACTGGACGAAGACCGGAAGGCCTCGTCCAGTATTCCCGCGACTATTCCAAGTTTATATCCCCGATAAATTCCACAAAAATGCCATTCATTCCTTATAATTCCAGCATTTGAAATAAATTAATCAAGATAATGTGTTTATTTTCCGTTTTCTTAAGAATTATTTTAGCTGCGCCTCACGGTTACGGAAAGTAGTTCGGCCTGGGAGTTTACTGGAATATAAACTTTGGACAGAGACTTGCTACGGGCCAATCAAATGTTAGGGAATTGTGTAAATATGTTTGTGCTGGAATTATACGCTAATATGCTGCATATATCGATGAATTAACTTTATTGTCAACCCAGCACATTGTGCTATCCATGCAATATACATGTAGTGTATACTGTTTTGTAGTCTTGCATTTCGTTTTGCTACAACTAATAGTTTTGTCATCTTTAGAGCACGTAGAACACAACTGGGGCTGGTTCCATTTTTTTTTCGACAATTTCATTGGCCGCCATCTTTGATTTCCAAATGGCCGCCCTGATATGCTATGTTGATTATATATACACTTCTAATACAGGTAGAATAATTATTCTTTTTGGGGTGATAATCATATATTAACCACACACAACAAAACAAGTGATATTTTAATTTTAACAAACCACATGGCGGCCATCTTACATTTAAAATGACCGCCATGAAATCGTACACATGATACTGTAGAATGCATATCTACATTTTTAATGTAGATATAATGTTTTTGTTTCAGCTATGTCATCTACATAGTTCAAATAATAAAACTTGGGTTTTGGTTCCACATTTTCTGATAACTGGTAAGGCGGACATTTTGTTTTCAAAATGACATCTATGTAAATATTATTTCTTGTGTTTTCACTACCTATTGTCTTTAGAAAAGTGTTTTCATAGCTCGGTTGTGTTGTGTATCATCAAGAAAACATGAGTTGGTCCTATTTTTATGTATACATGTTCAATATGTGTAGACGACGTGTGTAAACTGTAAGATTGATTGCCGGAACACTGTTGGAGTTGAACACACAAACCTTGCACCTAATACAGAAGTGTATGCAGGAAACTGTATAAAAATGGCAGTATTGTTCCATGGTCATCATCATTATTTACGATTACCATATGGTCTTAAGAGATCACAAGTCATGTGTCAATATAAACTTGATCTGGGCCTTGATGGTCCAAATCGCGTTTCACTTGTTGGCAATTGTCATATTATGACACATTCTAGACATACACATATATGTCTACATTAGGTTGTGCCACGAAGGCAAACCAGTGGCTGATATGCTGATATATGCTGATATGCTGAAAGCCGATATGCTCTGATTGAACATGAATTATGAGGCATGTTATTTGGCCGGAAACAGTATGTTATGGGTACGGACTGACTGTTCAAGTGGAATAAGATCACTTGCCTTTTATCGATTGTGAAAAAAAACAAACTATATTCATGTCCTTCCAGATTGCATGATATTTTACTGCTGCTGAAGCAATATGTCGTGTCTATGAACCATGTTCTGGCAAAATAACTATCAGTTACAGATTCGCTATTCCACAAGTCAATAACAGACATATATCCTAATTGTATTAAGGGTATGATTTCACAGGAACATGAAGTATTCGCGAGCTTACCTGTCAGTGATCACCAGTTGTAAGAAATTGCAAACCTGACTGAGCATGATGCACAATTGACTCTGCTGGCAAAAGGGATGACATGATTGCAGAACGCAATGTCCGCAGATAGTGGCGGTTTGGGATTATAGAGATAGCTGAAAGGATCTAAGTTTATAAGTCTGATTCCACTCCGAGTCAAAAATCGTGCATGCCGTGCACAATGGACATCTAGGCATTCAGAAATGTCTCAGACGAGCGCAAGATATTATGTTCTGGTAAAATAATAGGAAGTTGTTCAATTGGAGATAAAAACTCAAATGCCAAGAGCCAATGATATCACACTATGTACCAGGCAGCCCATAACGAACTGTTGCAACAAACATGTCCACATGGAATGAAAAGGAATTTCTGGAATAAATTTAATTTAAAGGATAACATGAGTTTATGACTATGATGTAGCTACATTAAGTCTAGATTCTAGGACATCCTATTGCATTTTGCTTTAGAGAAACGTATTAGTTTGCGGTTATTTGTTTTAGATACAACATTTATTCACATAATGACCATTCATTTTCTATTACCGGCATAAGATGCATAACGTTAATGGTTATTCCTGGAGTGTATAAACTGTTATGGGAAACAATATATATCCCACTTTATCTGTGGAATGACCATACGTTGTAATAGTTCGAGAACAAAAGTTATCTAAGTGCAGCGGGATTGAAACAATATGTAATACTATGTGCACAAGTGACACTTATATTTTTTTTTAAAACCGGTGGAATAGTTACAGAATTGTAACTTGTTTCTTTACATGTATTAATAACAGTTTCATCTCATCACCGGCAGATAGTTTGACGTGAATGTATGTGGAAATGTATTACGAAGATAGCATACTCTAAAGTATACGTATTTAATCTATTAAAGGTACATGCCCACTCAGTAGGCACAAAATGTTCTTTATAGGAATTAAATAAGTATATAACTGTGTCACTATTCCACCAGTTCTAAAAATTACGGGTGCCCGCTGTACAGATATAATCAGTTAGTAATATCGGTGGTATGAGGCTAGTTTAATATGCAAATGAGAATAAATAGTATTGTCCGTTAATTTGTTTAAGGAAACACGGTTATCGCCCCTGATATCAGTATAAAAATGTACGTCTGATATAAAATGTATAATAATGCCAATCAGTACGTGAGATAATGGTGAATGAATATTTATTTTGCCAGAAAATGTCTCAGATGATGTCTCTGATATAAAGAACTTTCTATGCCTACTGAGTGGGCATGTACCTTTAAATTCTGCAAACACGATAATAAGTTATTCAGCTATAGAAATTTATATATTATCTACAGCAATTATTTTGTAGAAATACACACAATAGTTTCATTGTAATGCACTTGAAAACGCCATTGGAGACTGAAAATATTGAATAACATTATATGTGGCGGCCATTTTGAAAAGTATTTATGTAAATTATCTAGTTATGAACACGTTATGAACCTGGAAACATTTCGTATTGCATTAAGGATAATTAAAATGTTGTACTACAATGAAACCACTCTAAACCGGACACACTGGGAGCTCCACAGGGTGTCCGGTTTAGCGATGTTCCACTGTAAATCAAGCATTTGGTTATTCCGAGCCATAGTTGTGTGCTATGCGATCACGAACAGACATTATCACCTGAGATAAATGACCAGGAAACCCATCAAAGTTATGATCACGTATGCTTCTTGTTGTCCGGTTTAGAGAGGTTACACTGATCTTCAATAAACATTGTCCACCCAGGTGGCCATCCCAACTCGAGATTTGATGAGCTTTTCTGACAACAGCCAATGGACTAATACAGTAACAACATCATTCTGCAGAAAGAATCGGCTGTTGTTGTTGCGGCCAGGATAGATACAGATCAGTCTGCGCATCAGCGCAGGATGAACAGGGTCTTCACTGTTTTTCGTTGAATGACTTGAACTCATTTAAGCTGTTATAATGTGTGAAAAACGACCAGGTTGTGTCATTATGTGTGCTCGATATAGGAGGAAACCGGAGTATCTTCGATAATAGTATGTTTCGTACATATAATCATGCAGTCATCATTATCTGTGTGATTAATGAATGATAAGCACAGTGTGATGGCAAACAGTATCATAGTATTCGTTTTGGGACACAATTTAAAAAAAATGGCGACCTTTTTGTATTTTTGATTTCCAGGCCAGTAAGCAAAATATTGAGAGGGTTATACCTGCTGAATGTGTTGTTTATGTCATAGAACGTAACCACCCAGTAAAACCAAAAATAGCACGCCGATCACAAATCACCCCCATTTATTTGGAAGATCATGTACGATGTACATAGAGAATACCAGGCTAGTGTATTTTGATATTAAGTTTATCAGGCAAGGCTAGGAAACGCGTAGGAATTCCGAGGCTTGCCGAGGAATTCCTACCGTTTCGGAGCCGAGCCTGATAAACTTGATATCAAAAGACACTAACCTGGTATTCTGTTTATCAGGTAACTTTTTATGCTCGAAAATGTTCACATATGACGTCGTTATCTGTGGACAGGACTTGTTTACATTACGTCATTACACTGACGTCATTCGGTAACGTCACGTGACGTCATCCGACCAATGGAACGTCAATATTCACTTCATTGTAACCCGGATGTTTGTATCAGGTCAATGCCTGATACAACAATATGTTATCAGTCAGTACGTATTTGGTCAATACAGGGCAGGTTACCTGATAAATGATCATTAAACCATTGACTTGTGACTGTGTTCCTAAAATCATTCATATGGCACACACACAATTAATTATCCTGTACAATTGTCATTTTATAACAGAGAATGCACCAGGAGTGTTCTATTTTATCAGGAGCTACACTGGTCACAAATCCCATAAGCCCCATTTATTCAGTCACAACCACTTATAGTCTGCCACAAAGCACACACTTGCAAGCTAAGATTAGCTGTTGAAGACATCACATGACATTAAACACCTACATGAACACAATACGCTGTTCTGCCACTGACCATTCCAAGTTTACTCCACCAACTGGCAGTTCTACCACTAACCGTTCCAACTTTACCCCACCAATGGGCAGTTCTGCCACTGACCGTTCCAAGTTTACCCCACAAATGGGCAGTTCTGTCACTGACCGTTCCAAATTTACCTCACCAATGGGCAGTTCTGTCATCGACGGTTCCAAGTTTACTCCACCAATGGTCAGTTCTGCCACTGACCGTTCCAAGTTCACCACACCAATGGGCAGTTATGTCACTGACCGTTCCAAGTTTACCCCACCAATGGTCAGGTATATCACTGACCGTTCCAAGTTTACCCCCACCAATGGTCAGTTATGTCACTGACCGTTCCAAGTTTACCCCACCAATGGGCAGTTATGTCACCGATCCAAGTTTACCCCACCAATCTGCAGCTTTGCCACTGACCGTTCCAAGTTTACCCGACTAATTGACAGTTCTTTTTTTGTTTTCTTTTTTTTTGGGAGTCGTTTAGAATCGTTGAGACGATTCTCAGTTTTAAGTTTTTTATTTCCATACATAGTCATATACAAACAATAAATGAGTTACAAGCAGTTTAACAACATGCATTTATAGATTACACTCCTTGTTTACAATCAACTATGAGTACATGTATTGTAAATAATTATAGATTATAACGTATTGTTCATACATGGTTAGGTTGGATTTATTTAAGAATGTTATTTAGATGAGAGAATAGAGTTGAAAATGAGATATGGTGAAATAGGTTTAGTGAATAATAATTGAGCAACACATCACGATACAATACTATTACGGTATATGCTGTTATACCTAAATGTAATATTTGTATGTATAATCAGAAGGTTCGTGTATCTCTAAATGAGTGTTAGTCTAATTGGATAACATTCCATTTTCGTTCATGAACTATGAGCTTATTTCTATTCATTGCAATTTCTTTTTCAATAGTTTGTGTTGCCTTTAGGTAAGACATAAATTCTGGAAATTTAGGTTCCGTGTTTCGTAATTTACATATATATATAAAGTATTTTCCTAGTATGATACAAAAGTTGAAAAACTTGTTGTCTTGCTCATATTGCCCGAAGCAAACAGTGTGCCAATCGAAATTACATACAATATTATTATTGTTTAAAAAGGTATTCAGCTGTGACCAAAAATGTTGGCTTATAGTGCATTCCCTAAAAAGGTGCTTATTTGTTTCTGGAGCCATGGCGCAAAAATCACACAAATTGGAGCTGACAATGTTACACTTAAGTAAATAATCGTTTGTAGCAACAATTCTCATCAAAAATTTGTACTGAAAATTCCTAAGTTTAGAACTGACAGTTCTGCCACTGACCGTTCCAAGTTTACCCTACGAATGAGAAGTTATGTCACTGACCGTTCCAAGTTTACCCCACCAATGTGAAGTTCTATCACTGACCGTTCCCAAGTTTACCCCTCTAATGGGCAGCTCTGCCACTGACCGTTTCAACTTTACCCCACCAATAGGCAGTTCTGTCACTGACCGTTCCAAGTTTAACCCACCAATGGGAAGTTATGTCACTGACCGTTCCAAGTTTACCCCACCAATGGGAAGTTCTATCACTGACCGTTCCCCAAAGTTTACCCCTCTAATGGGCAGCTGCCACTGACCGTTTCAAACATTCCACACCGAATTTAGGCATTCTCATGCGTTCCAAGTTTAACACCAATGGGAGTTATGTCACTGACCGTTCCAAGTTTACCCCACCAATTGGGTAAGTTTATCACTACCGTTCCAAGTTTACCCCTCTAATGGCAGCTCTGCCATGACCGTTTAACTCCCATAGGCGTTCTGTCACTCCCCCCGAACCCCGGGTTCAGTTTACCCACCAATGGGAAGTTATGTCACTGACCGTTCCAAGTTTACCCCACCGAATTGAAGTTCCCTTTATCAACTGACCGTTCCAAGTTTACCCCACCTAATGCTGATGCTCCTTTAAAATCCACTGACCGTTCCAAGTTTACCCCCACCAACTATAGGCCAGCTCTGGGTCACTGACCGTTTAACAACCCCACCCTTACCCCACAATAGCCCCAGTTATGTCACTGACCGTTCCAAGTTTGACCCACAACGGGAATGGGAAACGTTATGTCACTGACCGTTCCAAGTTTACCCCACAATGTGAAGTTCTCACTGACCGTTCCCAAGTTTACCCTCTAATGGGCAGTTGCCACTGACCGTTTCAACTTTACCCCACCAATAGGCAGTTCTGTCACTGACCGTTCCAAGTTTACCCCACCAATGGGAAGTTATGTCACTGACCGTTCCAAGTTTACCCCACGAATGGGAAGTTATGTCACTGACCGTTCCAAGTTTACCCCACCAATGTGAAGTTCTATCACTGACCGTTCCCAAGTTTAACCCTCTAATGGGCAGCTCTGCCACTGACCGTTTCAACTTTACCCCACCAATAGGCAGTTCTGTCACTGACCGTTCCAAGTTTAACCCACCAATGGGAAGTTATGTCACTGACCGTTCCAAGTTTACCCCACCAATGGGAAGTTCTATCACTGACCGTTCCCAAGTTTACCCCTCTAATGGGCAGCTCTGCCACTGACCGTTTCAACTTTACCCCACCAATAGGCAGTTCTGTCACTGACCGTTCCAAGTTTACCCCACCAATGGGAAGTTATGTCACTGACCGTTCCAAGTTTACCCCACCAATGGGAAGTTCTATCACTGACCGTTCCCAAGTTTACCCCTTTAATGGGCAGCTCTGCCACTGACCGTTTCAACCTTACCCCACCAATAGGCAGTTCTGTCACTGACCGTTCCAAGTTTACCCCACCAATGGGAAGTTATGTCACTGACCGTTCCAAGTTTACCCCACCAATGGGAAGTTCTATCACTGACCGTTCCCAAGTTTACCCCTCTAATGGGCAGCTCTGTCACTGACCGTTTCAACTTTACCCCACCAATAGGCAGCTATGCCACTGATCGTTCCAAGTTTACCTCACCAATGGGATGTTCTGTCACTGACCGTTCCAAGTTTACCCCCACCAATAGGCAGTTCTGTCACTGACCGTTTCAAGTTTACCCCACCAATAGGAAGTTCTGTCACTGACCGTTCCAAGTTTACCCCACCAATGGGCAGTTCTGCCACTGACCTTCCAAGTTTACTCCACCAATGGGCAGTTCTGCCACTGACCGTTCCAAGTTTACTCCACCAATGGGCAGTTCTACCATTGACCGTTCTAAGTTTACTCCACCAATGGGCTGTTCTGCCACTGACCGTTCCAAGTTTACTCCACCAACTGGCAGTTCTACCACTAACCGTTCCAACTTTACCCCACCAATGGGCAGTTCTGCCACTGACCGTTCCAAGTTACCCCACCAATGGGTAGTTCTGTCACTGACCGTTCCAAGTTTACCCCACCAATGGGCAGTTCTGTCACTGACGGTTCCATATTTACCCCACCAATAGGCCGCTCTGCCACTGACTGTTCCAAGTTTACCCCACCAATGTGCAGTTCTGCCACTGACCGTTCCATGTTTAGCCCACCAATAGAAAGTTATACCATTGACCGTTCCAATTTTACCCCCACCAATAGGCAGCTCTGCCATTAACCGTTCCAAGTTTACCCCACCAATAGGCAGTTCTGTCACTGACCGTTCCAAGTTTACCACACCAATGGGCAGTTATGTCACTGACCGTTCCAAGTTTACCCCACCAATGGGCAGTTCTGTCACTGACGGTTCCATATTTACCCCACCAATAGGCCGCTCTGCCACTGACCGTTCCAAGTTTACCCCACCAATGTGCAGTTCTGCCACTGACCGTTCCATGTTTAGCCCACCAATAGAAAGTTCTACCATTGACCGTTCCAATTTTACCCCCACCAATAGGCAGCTCTGCCATTAACCGTTCCAAGTTTACCCCACCAATAGGCAGTTATGTCACTGACCGTTCCAAGTTTACCACACCAATGGGCAGTTATGTCACTGACCGTTCCAAGTTTACCCCACCAATGGGCAGTTCTGTCACTGACAGTTCCATATTTACCCCACCAATAGGCCGCTCTGCCACTGACCGTTCCAAGTTTACCCCACCAATGTGCAGTTCTGCCACTGACCGTTGCATGTTTAGCCCACCAATAGAAAGTTCTACCATTGACCGTTTCAATTTTACCCCCACCAATAGGCAGCTCTGCCATTAACCGTTCCAAGTTTACCCCACCAATAGGCAGTTCTGTCACTGACCGTTCCAAGTTTACCACACCAATGGGCAGTTATGTCACCGATCCAAGTTTACCCCACCAATGGGCAGCTTTGCCACTGACCAATAGACAGATCTGCCACGGACCGTTCCAAGTTTACCCCACCAATAGGCAATTCTGCCACTGACCGCTCCAAGTTTACCCCACCAATAAAAAGTTCTACCATTGACCGTTCCAAGCTTACCCCCAACAATAGGCAGTTCTGCCACTGACCTTTCCAAGCTTACCCCACCAATGGTCAGTTATGTCACTGACCGTTCCAAGTTTACGTCACATATGGTCAGTTCTGCCACTTACCATTCCAAGTTTACCCCACCAATGGTCAGTTATGTCACTTACCATTCCAAGTTTACCCCACCAATGGTCAGTTCTGCCACTGACCGTTCAAAGTTTACCCCACCAATGGGCAGCTATGTCACTGACCGTTCCAAGTTTACCCCACCAATGGTCAGGTATGTCACTGACTGTTTCAAGTTTACCCCACCAATGGTCAGTTATGCCACTGACCGTTCCAAGTTTACCCCACCAATAGGCAGTTATGTCACCGATCCAAGTTTACCCAATCAATCGGCAGCTTTGCCACTGACCGTTCCAAGTTTACCCGACTAATTGACAGTTCTGCCACTGACCGTTCCAAGTTTACCCCACCGATGGGAAGTTATGTCACTGACCGTTCCAAGTTTACCCCACCGATGGGAAGTTCTGTCACTGACCGTTCCCAAGTTTACCCCACTAATGGGCAGCTCTGCCACTGACCGTTCCAACTTTACCCCACCAATGGGCAGCTTTGCCACTGACCGTTCCAAGTTTACCCGACTAATTGACAGTTCTGCCACTGACCGTTCCAAGTTTACCCCACCGATGGGAAGTTATGTCACTGACCGTTCCAAGTTTACCCCACCGATGGGAAGTTCTGTCACTGACCGTTCCTAAGTTTACCCCACTAATGGGCAGCTCTGCCACTGACCGTTCCAACTTTACCCCACCAATAGGCAGTTATGTCACTGACCGTTCCAAGTTTACTCCACCAATGGGCAGCTATGCCACTGATCGTTCCAAGTTTACCTCACCAATTTACGTGAATAAATGTGAAGTTCTGTCACTGACCGTTGTTCCAAGTTTACCCCACCAATAGGCAGTTCTGTCACTGACCGTTTCAAGTTTATCCCACCAATGGGCAGTTCTGCCACTGATCTTCCAAGTTCACTCCACCAATGGGCAGTTCTGTCACTGACCGTTCCAAGTTTACCGCCACCAATAGGCAGTTCTATCACTGACCGTTCCAATTTTACCCCACCAATGGGAAGTTCTGTCATTGACCGTTCCAATTTTACCCCCACCAATGGGCAGCTTTGCCACTGACCGTTCCAAGTTTACCCGATTAATTGACAGTTCTGCCACTGACCGTTCCAAGTTTACCCCACCAATGGGAAGTTCTGTCACTGACCGTTCCAAGTTTACCCCCACCAATGGGCAGCTTTGCCACTGACCGTTCCAAGTTTACCCGACTAATTGACTGTTCTGCCACTGACCGTTCCAAGTCTACCCAACCAATTGGGAAGTTCTGCCACTGACTGTTCCAAGTTTACCCCACCAATGGGCAGTTCTGCCACTGACCGTTCCTGGTTTACCCCACCAATTGGGCAGTTCTGCCACTGACCGTTCCAAGTCTACCCTACCAATTGTGAAGTTCTGTCACTGACCGTTCCAGGTTTACTTCACCATTGGGCAATTCTGGCACTGACCGTTCCAAGTTTATCCCACCAATGGGCAGTTTTCCCACTGACCGTTCCAAGTTTACCCGACTAATTGAAGTTATGCCACTGACTTTTCCAAGTTTACCCGACTAATTGACAGCTATGCCACTGACCGCTTGGGCAGTTCTGCCATTGACCTTTCCAAGTTTATCCCACAAATGGGCAGTTCTGTCACTGACCGTTCCAAGTTTACCCCAACAATGGGCAGTTCTGCCACTGACCGTTGCAAGACTACACCATCAATGACCAATTATGGCACTGAACGTTCCAAGTTTACTCCACCAATGGGCAGTTCTGCCACTGACCGTTCCAAGTTAACCCCACCAATGGGCAGTTCTGCCACTGACCGTTCCAAGTTTACCCCACCAGTGGGCAGTTCTGCCACTGACCGTTCCAAGTTTATCCCCACCAATAGGCAGTTCTGCCACTGACCGTTCCAAGTTTATCCCCACCAATGGGCAGTTCTGCCACTGACCGTTCCAAGTTTACCCCACCAATGGGCAGTTATACCACTGACCGTTCTAATTTTACCCCACCAATGGGCAGTTCTGCCACTGACCGTTCCAAGTTTATCCCCACCAATAATCAGTTCTGCCACTAACCGTTCCATGTTTACCCCACCAATGGGCAGTTCTGCCACTCACCGTTCCAAGTTTAGCACTCACCGTTCCAAGTTTACCCCACCAATGGGCATTTATGTCACTCACCGTTCCAAGTTTACCCCACAAATGGGCAGTTCTGCCACTCACCGTTCCAAGTTTACCCCACCAATGTGCAGTTCTGCCACTCACCTTTCCAAGTTTACCCCACCAACGCTTGTTTTGCTATATATAGGATTCATATTTCCCACTGATGTGCTGAAACTTAATAGCCACGTGACTTGCTTTGAAGAGACACTATGTCACCAACTAAGTCATCGACAGGCGCGGATCCAGGATTTCGGGTTAGGGGGGGGGGGTGGGGGTCGTAACTATTTTGCAGCACTTGACTATATTATCGAACGAGCTAGGGGGGGTCCGGGGGCATTCCCCCCCGGAAACTTTTTTAAATCTACATCGCATTTCCTGCGTTCTGGCGCATTTTGGAGCAAAAAAACCTCCAATAAACAATAAATTCACAACGCGAACGTAGAAACGTGCCCTGTAACTTGTAAAAAATGTTTACTCGGCGACTTTTAGGGGGGGGGGGGGGGGGGGGGGCGCGTCCACCACCCCCCCCCCCCCCCCCCTGAATCCGCCCATGATCGATAACATTCAGTTCTCGCATTTTTAAATTCTGTTATTGTTTGATGATCCTGCGCGTACATCGTGTGTTAATGTATTACAAATACAAATACAAGGTGTATGATCACGTGGTACTAACAACAACAACAAGTACTGAAACTTCCAGAATCCATCCGATTGAAAGTACATATTCTTTTATATTTTCCTTATTACGTAACGGAATTTGATGAAATATGGCGCATCAAACGCGTTTTGTTAAGCTGCATTTTGGTGGTCTCTGTACTTTGGCCCAAACTTCTGTGTTTTTTGCGAAGAATAGATTTCCGTGTCTACCGACACGGAAATCGATTCTTCGCAAAAACGACATAAGTCTGTGCCGAACTTCCTGGACCACCAAATGCAGCTCTTGAAGACGCGTTTGCTGCGCCATATTTCATCAAAATCCGTTGCATATTAAGGAAAATATCAAATAATACATATGTTGGAGTGGGCGATGTTGTTGTTGTCACCGCGTGATCATGCACCTTGAAATACAAATACAAATAGTTTTATTCAGCATTAAACATAAACAATGTTTATAGCCTACATAATCCAAAAATGTAATGGTAGTGAGAACACAATTTCCTGGAGTGGTGGGTGAAATTCAACAGTAGGTTTTCTACAGTGTTAACCCTTTCCCTGATAGAAACGACTTTTCACGCCTCTGCAGAAGATGTCTTTTGCAAACATTGTGGGAAAAGGAGAAATTGCTTGTAACAAGCAATTTCTCCTTTTCCCACAATGTTTTCTACTCTATCAGATAATTTAACCATCATTTGACCCAGCATTTGATTCTTTTATTCAGATGTTTTGGATTTGGAAGAGTCGAAATATCGCAAAACAGGGAAAGTGTTAATGTTGCGATTATATAGAAGTGTGCAATGCTGGCCATATCTTGTAATAAAGCTGTTGAAGCATTTCAAACAAGTTTATATTTTATCCCGTCAACACAGTGCGTATGTGCTGTGAAACACGGTGCCGTGAAACATTTTTGATATCCAGTCAATACTATGTTTGCATTTTACAGCCATTTGTAGGTGTTGACGGGATAAATAGAATAGTAGGTTAGTGCCGTGAATGGAACAAAATATCTGGCGCGGCACGGAAACGGGATGTGCTCGGCAGAGCCTCGCTCATACCGTTTCCTGAGCCTTGCCAGATATGTTTTCCCATTCACGGCACTAACCTACTATTCTCTGTGTTGTCTTATCTGCATAGAAGTAGTCAGTGGTAACATGAGGAATTACGTCACTGCTCGCGGGTTTCTCTATAGATATGACTTAATATGCAAATGAGATAATTAGCCTACAAACGCATGTTTATGACCAAGAACAATTTACACTGTATTCATACAATAGCCAGTGATATATCTCACGTGTTATTGTGAAATGCTTATTTGGAGGTACCATCTGAGACACAGCCACTTTAAGGTTGGCAATTTTGTTTCAGGGACACTATGTATAATAAGATGATTGGCTAGAAGCATTGTATTGCTTTATAAAGCTTAACACATTGTATTGTAGTGTGTAGTGTAGTAGTGTGTATTGTAGTGTAGTGTAGTGTAGTGTAGTGTAGTGTAGTGTAGTGTAGTGTAGTGTAGTGTAGTGTAGTGTAGTGTAGTGTAGTGTAGTGTAGTGTAGTGTAGTGTAGTGTAGTGTAGTGTAGTGTAGTGTAGTGTAGTGTTGTGTAGTTTAGTGTTGTGCTGCGCTATGCTGTGCTGTGCTGTGTAGTGTAGTTTATAATAGTGTAGTTAGTTTAGTGTAGTATAGTTTAGTGTAGTGTTGTGTAGTTTAGTGTAGTTTAATGCGGTGTATTGTATTGTATTGTATTGTATTGTATTGCAGTATTAGGGTTAACCCTAAACCTAACCCTTTAGTGTAGTGTTATGTAGTTTAGTGTAGTGTTGTGTAGTTCAGTGTAATGTAGTTTAGGGTTATGCAATTTAGTGTAGTGAAGTTCAGTGGTATGTAGTTTAGTGTAGTGTTGTGTAGTTTAGTGTAGTGTTATGTAGTTTAGTGTAGTTTTATGTAGTTTAGTGTAGTTTTATGTAGTTTAGTGTGGTGTTGTGTAGTTCATTGTAGTGTTGTGTAGTTTAGTAAAATGTAGTTTAGGTGCAGTGTTGTGTAGTTCAGTGTAGTTTTGTTGTGTAGTGTACATGTATGTTATGTTGTGTAGTTTAGTGTAGTGTTGTGCAGTTTAATGTAGTGTAGTTTAGTGTATATTACATTTTATTGCATTGTATTGTAAGTATACGTGCGGGCGCCTGAGGATAATATATTATCATAGCATCGTGCTCACTGAACGTGGGTGCGATAAAGTGTGACAATTATTTTTGGCTGTGTTTGTATTTTTTCAGTGCAACTGGGTGTTCAGTTCGAGCAACAGAAATATGTTACATCATTTTTAAGCAAACTCCACAGAATGAGATAAACAAAACCTACTTAGACACCTTGTAGAAATATAGCGTTAATTGCGAGAAAATTAACATGCAAATTACAATTATGTGTATAATCGAGATTTGTCACGCATCGGTAGGTCCCCTCTAATAGGCTACACCCGAAAATCGGCAACGGCCCTTTGATCTACTTTCCTTTTAACTATACTGCATGTTGTTCCTACGCGAGGTGTCACAATACGCAATTAAACCACACCTTTAAAACCATATTTCAAATAATTAACAAATTGATAAGCACAATAACACTATCTGATACAAATACTGCGATTATTTATTAAATTTAGCGTTAAAATTGTGCTTATATAGCATTCTCACAACGCACTATATTTTGATAGCAAGTGCGCGCGGATGAACTTATGTTGAATGTAATGGAGTACTTCGGCCGTATTGTGTTGTCCGCCATTTGAACCTAATGCGGATGGTTTCATTGAAAATGCTTAACTTTTAAGTCGGATTTTACCGTTTTCTTACCGATATTATTCTCGGGAATTACACAGATCTACTACTTACACATACTAGTGCTAAATGAGCGACTGAGATCTGCGGTCTTTGTCCAATTGAAGCGGAATTTCAATGGAGAATGAACCGAGGTCGAAGTCTCAACACAGGAAGCGGAGAGAAAGAGCTCACCAACTGGTACTCGATAACAGCGAAACCGACGGAGAGGCCGGGGAGAACGGACAAACTAAGGGGCCGGCGGGAAGGGGTCGATCGAAACCCCGGAAGAAGAAGGGCGGGGTTGGAAAATATGAGGAAGACATAATCGATGGATTTGCAATCATCAGTTTTACATCTGTAGAAGATTTGGAGGTATTTATAAAAACAAATAACATCACACTTCGTCACTTGTTTGTTTCTAAATTATTCATGGTGTTTGATTTTTGTGGGATCGTGTTAAAAACTCGCAGTATTGCCCGTTGTTTGCAGGAGTACTTGAGGTGTTACGTTTCCGCAAGCAGGGTGAGGGTAGGCTTATATTGGTGCCACTAGGTAATATGGATCTTCACATTTGCGACCAGCATAGTCCCTGATCAGCCTGCGCATCCACGCAGTCTGATCAGGGTCTACGCTGTTCCCCATTCAGTCATTACAGTAATCTCAGTCGTCAACAATATCCTGCTGTGTCACAGTATAAGAATATTAGGATCTAAAACACTAGCAGACGTCATAAGGTACCTTTTCTCAGCCGCCAGTATACTTGCACAAACATAAAACAGGGTCCTGTATAGCTGCATGTCCGCTTTATAGGCAACAGGTTGCATTATATCGCTATACCGTAAAAATGTGCGCAATAGCATTTACACTTCGTGCACTAAAATACAGAAAAAACCTGTACAGGGGTCATACCAATTATCCGGACAATCAGTTTATCGGACAAATGAAAATACCTGTTAATTAAGCGCATTCTTTTGATCAGATTTTGCAACAAATGCATCTAAGTCATGCAGGTGCATGCTTTTTCCATACCAGTGTGAAGAATATGTCGGCATGGTAAACATTTTACTAACATTTGTTGAACACATTCCCAACTCTCTGTGCAGAAGTTGTTTACAACGACAAAAGTCATGCGGGGGCTCAATCGAGTGCGCCCAATTACGTCATTGTTCTATAAATACAATACATTCTATAAATACGGTGTTTTCCAAGAAACGAAGGGCGACTGATTTTTCTGCAGAAATACACAATGTTGTTTACACGCGATAACATTATGATTTCAACGTGAGAATAGAAGTTATAAGACGATTAGTCTATATGTTTGTCCGGATAACTGATTGTCGATGTTAATTTTGGGGCAATCTTACGACTGATGATCTGACCTGATTTTAAGCGAGAAAGATGGCACAGTTTGCTAAATAGTTTACATGCGTTGAGAAAGCAAGAACCGACGATTGTTCTGTGAAAAGTTTATGCCCGTAGCTGCTATTTTAAGAAAACATCGTTACAAAACTGCCATTTTTGTCCGATAATCTGGAGGATCCCTGTAGGGCGTTTACATTCATACTTCCCTATATTGTTATTAAGAGACAATTCTACAATAATGCATGTATTACCATAAACTTACCTAATAAAGTGTGTATTAGCAAAATTCTGAAGTCACTCTGCACGAAGTAGACAGTAAACAAAGAACGCTTCAAACACACATTTGGAAAGACTACTCCGTCATAACTGTTATGTAATGAAATGTAATTAGAGTTCTGTACTCAGAACTAGGTCCTGTAGTGTTACATGTTTGCAGCCACTAGACGGTACAGAAGATTTGCAGTTATCTGGGCCCGGTTGTTCAAAACATCTGTTAGCTTAACGGACTGTTAAATCCTTAACTGAATGGTTAAAATCTCTGTGTTTTAACAGAGATTTCAACCATTCAGTTAAGGATTTAACAGTCTGTTAAGGATCTAACAGTCCGTTAAGCTAACTGGTGTTTTGAACAACCGGGCCCTGCCCGTAACTGTCGGCAGCCCATTCTGGAAGTCGGCGTGACGTAAACTGGGCAAGTGACACACATTCTGCCTTCGTAACAAAAAATATTGTTGTTAGAATAGTGTAAATACTAAGCAGTATTTCGACCTAACCCTGTCCGGTCAAATAAATACATGTAGGAAAATGGGTCAGATTTTCCCCCGTGCTCTTCACAAGGGAGGTATTGATGATCTGCAGGTGCGCACGAAATGGACAAAGTCAGAGTTACCGAATATTATCCCAGATCAATGTGGATCTTCAACTTTGAACCTCGTGATGGCTAGTTGAAAAAATTGCCGAGCTTCGTGCTAGCGCTTGCCAAAATCGCCATTCCGAGATTATTTGCCTCAGACGGTGATTGATAATTTCCATGTAAAAATAAAATAATCTACAAATTTTCATCACATCATTACTCGTTTCAATAAAATCACGCCTACCCGCTGTGACATTGAAAGTCATGTGTCGATAGTTTCTATAATCCCCTATCCAAACATTGCCTCTGGCTACTCCAATCGCCAGCTCAAAACATGTGTTATTCCCATGGCGAAGTTATTTATACAGCCAATCGTTGGTCAGTGAAGGCGGTCCTTAGTAAGCTAGGGCACGATTAACACTTTTACTGGCAAAGACGTCGGCGATTGATCATGAAATGTACTATCGAAACCACGTGCGGGTCGGTCGATCAATAACCCTTCTCGCATGTTCCCAGTAGAGTTAACTCCCCTCCGAATACTCTCCACCGGACATGCAAACACACCTTTATTACATCAAACGATATCGAGTCTTACATTGCTACAGTGACCCAGCCTAATGGGAGCCTTGTGCGAGTCGGTTAGCAAAGATTACAAGCTGTGTCACCCGGTGGCAAACAAATTTCATGGGGTTGAATAGTTAACTACATAGACTAGTTTTCGACAAACTTCATAAGCTGTTGACGCTATGTGGGATTCCATTTCCGAAATAAATCAATGCAAATAGCATCCAATCGTTAGCTGCAATTGTGTGTATAACCACTCAGGGATTCCGCTGGGGAAAATAAAAAAATCGCCACTTCAAAATATTTATTATTTTTTTCTCGAAAATTGTAATTTTTTATCGCCATTTGCGAAAGTGGCGATCGCCAGCGGAATCCCTGCCGACTCCAGGTGCCACCTATATAGTGAATGTGAAAGGCTAATGATTGAAACTTACTTTTTTGCCAAGAATTACATACAACATCGACATATTCTGATTAAATCATTTGATGCCGAGAACAAATACTGTTTATTTCAATATTAAATATTTATTTCAACCAGATTTGGCTAGCTCCAGATAAGTTTTGTTTCTAAACAGTATTGTATCCCCATATTTCAAATTCAATGCGTATTTTACTTTTACAAATGTATTATTGATTTTCTTTCTTATTACATAGGGAACAAATGATAAATATATAACACTGTTTCCTTTTTGCAGCTCAACTAAGTACATTTTCTACTTTATTACAGTAGTTTCATTACTCAATTTGAAAACCAATGCGTATTTTCACATTTATAATACTGTGAGTATTTTGGACTCCAACTTTTGATAATCAATGCGTATTCTACTCGAATAAGTGCGTAAAATACGCCAATACGCACCTTATCTGGAGCTCTGTAATTCTATTGTCAGAAAACATGAAAAAGTTTGTAAATATCGCTGACAATTTCGGCGATTTCGTACCTACGTAATTTCGTCCTTTGGCAACTTTTCCAATCGATGTTACAGATTACTTTGCTATTCGTCTAAAATATTGACATAAATGTTGTTTAATTACAATTACACGGTTAAAGAGGATACAATAGTATACAAGTTACAACTTGTGTAGGGAAAATAATGGTTCTCACGCGTCAACATTTGGCTACTACTTTATTCTTCCTAGCGCTGTCTTACACCTGCCTCTTCTATTTTTTTAGGCTCCGCAGATCTAAATTTAAGGAATACAACCGGGAGCTGTTGCGTTTACTGTAGTATAAAAACATTTGGTCTGTTTAAAGAGCGTGGAGTCCGAAGCGGACTCCTCGCAAACTTTACATTGCTTATTTACACTGCATGTTCTGAGTTTCAAAAATGTAAATAACAAAATGTATTTACACAAATACGCATCTTATCTGGAGCTCTGCATGGTTGTCATCTACTCGGTCCGAGTCTTCCACCTGTGAGTTTGCCCACAATTATACAGAGCTCCAGATAAGCTGCGTATTTGCTTAAATACCCATTTAAAATTGCCAAAAACCCAATTGAAAAAGCTGTCTAGTATTAATGTTGGTACAAAAGCTAATTTATTAAAGGTATTAATACATCTACATGTACTTACATTCTCCTAAAATGTTGGGCAAGTAGCTTTTTTGTCCGGGCGAGTAGATTATCATTGTACTTGCCCGGCCGGGAGAAGTAGCTAGTATCAAAAAGCAATACCAATTTTAGGGCACGTTTATCATGCTGCAGAAAACAATAAACAGACCACAAATATAGCATATTTTCCATGAGACAATTCTAATGAAATGCCAAGATATGTTTCATTTCGAAGCAAATTATTCAATAATTGCTGTCTGTTAATGTGTAAACAGTAGTGTGATTTTAGTTTACCGAATTAAACATTTGAAATACCCAATTGCTTCAGAAATGATAGAATGACAATACTCAATTACTAATTCCTTAGGAGCTCCTTCTGGAGCTCTGTTGAAACATCATGTGAATGGTTGTCATCTACTGGGTCCTTGGTCCGAGTCTTCCACCTGTGAGTTTACCCACAATGATTCCCTGGCCAGTGGTCACCTTCATATCGACATGCAGTCCTTGTGAAAGTGGTCACTGTCCAGTGATTCCATGTACTGATGTTTGTTTGTTGCTTGATTTAAGCGTCCCAATTGGCTCTTAGGCCTTCAATATCCTGCGGATCAAGTCGCTATATGGCACATCTGGGTAGCACCAGCTGGTAGAGCGAGAAATCAATTCTATTTCACTCCTGTGTCGGGATCAAACCCGGGCCGCCGGAGTGAGTCGTAACCTCTCTGCTACAATTCCAAGTTTTCCATGGACTGACCACTTGGTCAGTACTGACCTGTGATAAAAAACTGACCAATACTGTACTTGTATATTGGACATCATAATCTGATACTTGTGATTAGATAATAGTTGACATGCTTGAAGGTGATGAATGACCGTAGGGGACATGTCCAGCAATAAACCAGGTATACAATGTATACCCCTATACCTGTCCATCCTGATGTTGACCACTGCTCAGTGATTCCATTGGCTGACCACCTGGGCATTCATTCATTGGTCAGTCTGACTTGTGGAACAAAATGACCACTGGAAGTTAGGGGATTATTGTATATACAATGTAGATATCCAGTGCCCAGGTGGTCAGCCAATGGAATCTCAGCCAGAGTGGAATCTCAGCCAGAGTGGTCAAATTCATGATTGACATGTAGGTACATTCTAACATACTTTTGTTCCTCTGTGTTACTGGTTGTGGCAGGTGGGACCATGCATGCCATGGGTAATTTAATGACTGGGATTCATCCTTACTGGAGACATGGTTTTGCCGTCAGGTACGTCTTTGGCATTCTTGTATGTGACAGTTGAATCTGGTTATACCCCTTTTATGAGTAATACGATTATTCTAATCCTATTACTTTTATGGGAAGGGGCCATGTGACTTTTGTGTGGTATATACCTGGCACCATGTCAGGTTATTCTAATTGTAGGGCTGAATATATATATTTTCCCCAATGCAGCAGGTTAAATACGGGATTGAACCCGTTCGCCTGGCCTTAAATGACCTTAGCTGTGGATAGGTCGTTACACACCAATACATCAAATCTATCTCTGGTTACTGGGGCATGTCCCCTCCAATGACGATGATTAACCCTTTCATCCCTAAATAATTGGAATGGTTTTCATATGAAAAATTTCCGATCAATCCAATCATCACAAAATGATTTTCAGACGTGTCAATTTATGAAAAGGGGTGGGTTTTTTCATCCTAAAACATGAAAATTACTTGCATGAGTCGGCTCATCTGGATCTACACTGTTTGCAAAAGAGGGCTATAGTGTTGAAAGGGTTAAGTTAATTAATGTCTAGAGTGACATAGCTTTCTACCAGCAAGATCTGGGTAAGTTCTGTAATTGTGTGATGTTGGTGTACAAAGCATAACCATGTTGAGTGTTCTTGTAGGTAAAATCTTTTGAGTTTTGTATCAGAGCAAGCTTAAAGCTTTACATGTATGTATAAATTGATTTGAAATTCAATGTTATATTTATTTTTCCTAATGGATTACTAAACTTACCATGTCTATTTCCAGCATCAGATGGGTACTGTTTAACTCTTTGCATGCTGGGAAACTTGAGGGCTATAAATAGTTCAAAACTAGCGGACAAGAATTCATCATATTTTCTTGTATTTCTCCCCGTAAATATCATGAATGTGTCTTGGAATTTCATTAGAATTGAGTCCTGAGGACTCAATTCTAATGAAATTTCAAGACGTATTTACAGAGAGAAATAAAACATAATTTAACATATACTCCAAATTCGTTTTGCGGATATTTTCACTGCTAGCATGCAGAGTTAATTTTCTGTTCTTTCACTATGGCATATTTGTGTTAGCTGTGTACTATGGTACATGTAACTACCGTAATTACCCTATGTTAACTGTGCTATGGTAGCTACCGTAATTGCCCTATGTTAGCTGTGCTATGGTAGCTACCGTAATTGCCCTATGTTAGCTGTGCTGTGGTAGCTACCGTAATTGCCCTATGTTAGCTGTGCTGTGGTAACTACTCACTGAGTTGAATAGGTTGTCTATTTTATTATGCCCCCGCTACCGAAAGGTACGGGGGCATATAGTGTTACCGGCGTCCGTACGTCCCGATATTACCATATTCTTTAGTAACTTCTACATGGCTTCACATATTATGTCAATATTTATACACGTGATACATATGAACATGCCTTACACACTCCACCCCCCAGTACTTCGACCTTGACCTTTGGCCTTGACCTTTTCCACTTTAAATGTTTGCTTGGCACTTTGGGACAAATCTACGTGCACGTTTCTCAATCCTACACTAACTTCTCAATACTTTTGCCAATCGCTTAAATATTTATACACATGATACATATGAACATGCCCTACACACTCCACCACCCAGTACTTCGACCTTGACCTTTTGCCTTGACCTTTTCCACTTTAAATGTTTGCTTGGCACTTTGGGACAAATCTACGTGCACGTTTCTCAATCCTACAATAACTTCTCAATACTTTTGCCAATCGCTTAAATATTTATACACATGATACATATGAAAATTCCTTACACACTCCACCACCCATTACTTCGACCTTCACCTTTTCCACTTTAATTGTTTACTTGCCACTTTGGGACAAATCTACGTGCGCGTTTCTCAATCCTACACTAACTTTCACACACGCATTGCTCCAATGGTCCTCTACCGCCCTGTGACAAATCCACATTCGTCCTGCCCCCGCTAAGCACAGGGTCAAGGTCACAGACTGGGTGCGTTTGAAACCTTAATATTCAGTTAAATGGCTTATAATTTGTGTTTCCTTGCTCGGATCTGCTTCACATTTCACACACACATTGCTACAATGGTCCTCTACCGCCCTGTGACAAATCCACATTCGTCCCGCCCCCACTAAGCCCAGGGTCAAGGTGCGTTCAAAACCTTAACGCTCGGGTAAATGGCTTATAATCAAATATACCTCGTTTTCTTTGGCTGCCAGCGGGGGCATTCGTGTGCCGACAGGCCACATTTCTAGTTCAAATTGTTTCTCTTTTTAGCTCAAATAAGAGAATTTTCTCATTTTATAAGTCTTTTTACAGCCTTGTTCTCCTCATTTTTGTCTCGCCCGCGAAAGCGGAAAGCAAGACTAAGGTTTTGCTTTTCCGGAGTCGTCAGTGGCGGCGTCATCATTCAATGTTAAGTTTTCGTGTTACGGTCATTACTTCAACACCTTATCAGCTACAGTCCTCAAACTTTATACATACCTTTACTACATGTATGATAAGTAGATGAATATAGTACCATTCTCGGGGTGTCAAGGTCAAGGGTCAAGGTCAATGGTTTGATTTAAGGGTTTCAATTGGCTCTTAAGCCGCTATATGACACACCTGGGTAGAACCAGCTGGTAGAGTGCGAAATACAATTGTGCATTTGTATTTCACAAACTCCAGTGCCGATATCGAGGATTGAACCCGGGCTGCTGGAGTGACTGTCGGAGGTCTTGACCTCTCGGCTACAATTCCCAGAGCTCCAGTTAAGGTGCGTAATTTGGAGGTAAATTTCTTATTTCTCCATCAAAAATGGCAAGTTGTGAGTGCTTTAGAATCGTCTGAACGAGACGATTATCAAGGACTCCTAACCTGCCATTTTTGATGAAGAAATAAGTAAATTTCACCCCAAGTTGGTCAAATTACGCACCTTATCTGGAGCATGAATTCCACTTTTATTATTGAAACAACTAATCCTGCACTTAATGACATGGAAATGGGTCATCAGCTGACAAAGACACCTTGTCACATTTGTGACCAGTATAGCACCAGATCAGCCTGTGTGCATCCACACAGTCTGATCAGGGTGTACACTGCTTGCCATTCAGTCCCTGAATTAGGCTGGTGTTCATGAGAAACATGATTTACCCTCCACCATAAATATTCAGTATTGGATGTCAGGGCTCCAGATAAGCTGCGTATTTGCTTAAATACCCAATAAAAATTGCCAAAAACCCAATTGAAATCACAAGTAGCGAGTATCAAAAAGCAATACAAATTTTATGGTACCTTTATCATGCTACAGAAAACAATAAACAGACCACAAATGTAGCATATTTTTCTTATTTTCTAAGAAAACACATCTTGGTATTTCATTGGAATTGTCTCCAAAGAGACAATTCTAATGAATTACCAAGACATATTTTCATTTCAAAGCAAAGTATTCAATAATTGCTGTCTGTTGATGTGTAAACAGTAGTATTATTTTATTTTACCCAATTAAAATTTTGAAATTTACCCAATTGCCTAAGCTGAATATATTTGTTCTCGACGTAAATGTTCTGTTCTATTTTTGGGATTTTCCCCCCAATGCAACAGGTTAAAACGGGATCGAACCCGTTTGCCCGGCATTACATGACCTTAGCTGTTGATAGGTCGTTAAACACCTATAAACAAACAAACCAATTGCTTAAGAAATGATGGAGTGACAATACTCAATTACTAATTCCTTATCTGGAGCCCAGGGATATCACATTTTCTCCAATGGCAGCTGGGATGTATTCCTACACTGCACCGAGGCACCAAGTCATGCTAATCAATATTCTCATGCCATCAGAGCTCCAGATAAGCTGCGTATTTGCTTATATACCCAATTAAAATTGCCAAAAACCCAATTGAAATCACAAGTAGCGAGTATCAAAAAGCAATTACAATTTTGTGGTACATTTATCATTCTGCAGAAAACAATAAACAGACCACAAATATAGCATATTTTTCTTCGTTTCCATGAAAACACATCTTGGTATTTCATTAGAATTGTCTCCAAGGAGACAATTCTAATGAAATGCCATGACATGTTTTCATTTTGAAGCAAACTATTCAATAATTGCTGTCTGTTGATGTGTAAACAGTAGTGTGATTTTATTTTACCCAATTAACATTTTGAAATACCCATTCAGAAATGATGGAGTGACAGTACAATTACTAATTCCTTATCTGGAGCGCTGTGCCATCATGCAAATAAATCCCACCTGGGCTGTTTAAGCCTTTATACTGCAGAGAACATAATTCCAATATTTACAATTACTGTAGATCCAGTTGAGCCGGCTCATAACGAGCCATTTCATCGTGATCTTCAGTATTTGTTAAGATTTCTTTCATATGTAGCTCTTTGGATGAGTGCCCCGTGCAGGCACCGGGGCGGGATCAACTGATCCTGAGAATAGTGCTGCAGTAGCCATTGCTTGTCGTAAAAGGCGACTAAACTGGCTTAACGATTGGGTTCATACTTTCCGGAACCCACTATACCGGATTTGGCCCTCATGTACATTTTTGGCTTTCTTGTATGTGAGAGTTGAGTCAGGCTATGCCCCATATATAAAAGTAAGATTAGCGCTAATCCTATTACTTTTAGGGGATGGGATAAATGATGCTGGTGTGGCGAGGGCCTGGCACCAGATCAGGTTGTTCTAATTTCAGGACTGAATATATATTTTGATTGTAAATATTGAGTTCTGAAGTTGGGATTTACCCCCCTCGGACAGGTGGATACGGGACTCGACCCCGTTGACCCGTCTGCGTGTAGACTCCCTGAGGCTTGTACCTCTATGTCAGAAAAGCGGACGTTAAACCCTATTCACTCACTCACTCACTCTTTGGATGAGTGGAATAGTCAAAGAATTAGAAAAGAACATTGCATGTCAGATATTTAGGCATGACTGTGTTAACCCATTTCAGCCTAAGGATACTATGATTTTTGTTGAAAAAATCTCATTATTTTGTTCATTCATCGATAAAGGTATATGTTGTTACCACTCATTTGAACCGTCTCGTCGAGACGGTTCAAATGAGTGGTTACAACATATACTTTTGAAAGTAAATAAAGAAAATAGGGATTTTTTTCTCTCAAAAAAAAAGCTCCTGAGAGTTTATATGGCCGTAAGGCTGAAGAAAGAATCAGTTTGTTTAAATCAGTTTAAATTCAAGTTTGCAAGAGGAAGAGTAACAAACTGCAGTGCTCCAAATAAGGCAAATGTGTCGATAAAAATTGAAAAACATGATTTAAAAAAGATCCGAGCATACCAAAAACGCATGAAAATATATCGTGCAGTTACACAATTTGCAATAAACCAAAGCATTTTGTACACAAATCAATATTTACCATTGTGTACCCACTTTACCGATCCAATCAAATGATAACGAACGAAACGTGTGACTGAATGTTGATACATGTGCACTTTTAATTTAATTATTTTTTGGAATACACTGTAACTGTTTCATCGTTTTACCTGTCCCTGCACCCAGAGCTCCAGTTAAGGTGCGTAATTTGGAGGTAAATTTCTTATTTCTCCATCAAAAATGGCAAGTTGGGAGTGCTTTAGAATCGTCTCAATGAGACGATTCTAAAGGACTCCCAATTTGCCATTTTTGATGAAGAAATAACAAAGTGTCACCCCAAGTTGGTCAAATTACGCACCTTAACTGGAGCTCTGCCTGCACCTGAGTGTCATACGTTTGATTAACTGTACATGTAGTTCTGCACTCACATGTGGTTTATTACACAGGCACTTTGTGGTATGAACGAGAAAAGCCTCTTTAAATCATACCCAATTTTACTCTGATATTAAAATATCTAGAAGGTATGACATTCGCCATCTTTTCAAGCAACGGAAGTGGATTATTTACCTTGGGCCCGGTTCGCTAATTCAGTAATTGTAACGCGCGAGAATGCCGGGACCCTGCTGGTCCCGGCCTTCTCGCGCATTACAATTACTGCATTAGCGAGCCGGGCCCAAGGTACACTAGTGCCACTTCCGTTGGTTGAAAAGTTGGCGAGTGTAGTCTATAGATATTTAATATCAGATTAAAATTGGGTATGATTTAAAGAGCGTTTTGTCGTTCATACCACAAAGTGCCTGTGGTTTATTTAGGGGCAAAGCTACAGTTAATTATGCCCCCTATGCGTTAGCAAGCGAGGGATATTATGTTGCTTTCGAGGTTCCGTACATGTGCATTTACTTCAAAAAGTTTGTAAGAGTTTCTCCAACATGTAATGTCTTCAAAGGATTGCTTCGATACTTGGTCATTTGAATCAGCTGAACATTTGTCACACACTCGCGCCACCATTAACACGACCTTAATCTTTGTCACCTTCGAAATGTCACTGAAACACTTAGCCATTTTGTTGCATCAAAAAGTTTGTAAGAGTTTCTCCAACATGTAATATCTTCAATATTACGCAAAGGATTGCTTCGATACTTGGACACTTGAATCACCTGAACATTTGTCACACACTCGCGCCACCGTTAACACGACCTTCACATTTGTCACCTTCGAAATGTCGCCGAAACACTTAGCCATTTTGTTAAGTAGAAAAGTTTGTAAGAGTTTCTCCAGTTACAGTCCAGTATGACATCGGAGCATATCCATGTTTTACAACTATAATATCTAGTTACAAATATGATGTGCACACAGTCATGTACAATAATTATAGTAGTGAGTGATTAGCCCTTGAATATCGGTGTACAATGCACATATAGTACACAGGGTGTGTGTCGAGTTGATTTCCGGCATCGTATTGACAGTTCATGTAGACATGGTACATGTATGTAGTTCCAATACCATTGAATCATATCGACAGTAGACATGGTATTTTGTTCCAATGCAATTGAATCACTTCGATAGTAGACAGTAGACATGGCATGTAGTTCCAATACCATTGAATCATATCGACAGTAGACATGGTATTTTGTTCCATTGCAATTGAATCACTTCGACAGTAGACATTACAATACCATTGGATCGTATCGACAGTAGACATGGCATGTAGTTCCAATACCATTGAATCGTATCAACAGTAGACATGGCATGTAGTTCCAATACCATTGAACATTTTAGAAAAGTTTGACGAGAGCGTTCAACTGGCCATGTTGCAGCTGTCTCTAGACTTGGCCCCTTCAGACTGGAAATGAGTATTGTTCTTCCTGCACACCATATACACTTTCATGGAGAAATAAGACAAATACTAACAATAAAAAAAGAAGAAATTACAATGTATTCAGGTTACCTAAAAGTGTATTGTGAATGTCACATTGCTACATAAATTGCCATTCTGCAGCTTTCCAACTTTCCAATAACAAAGGTGCGTTCAATCTGTGTGAGTAAACACGGTGAAGACATGTCAAGTAGCTTAATACATTCAGAACGGAGCATTTACAAGTTAAAGGCTTTATTTAAAATTTGTAGTGCAGTATGTACGCTCCAGATAAGCTTTGTGCTGTGAGTATTATAATTGTAGAGCTGTGTGGAAAACACTTTGGGTGTTGCCGTGTATGAAGATTTTGAAATATTTTCTTTCCAATTTTTCATATTTCTCAATGTAAGTATATCTTGTGACCACTCATTTGAACCGTCTCAAATAGCGGTCACAGTATATAGTTCCGATGAGAAATGATGTATACACAATTTTCCATCAGTAAAATGGTGGATGCGAGTAAATTGTGTATACTCGAATGTAATTGGATATATATTTAACCCTTTCACCCCTAAGTAACTGAATGGGCTGCGATATGTTAATTTTGCAACCAATCCAATCATCGCAAAATGATTTTCAGACTATTCCATTTACAAAAAAGGGGTATTTGTTGTTCTCAAAAATATGAAAATTACTTTCAAACAGTGCAGATCCTGATGAGACGGCTCGTTACGAGCCGGCTCATCTGGATCTGCACTGTTTGCATAAACCGATATAGCGGGCTTTCGGGTTCAAAGGGTTAAGGTCTATTATAGTGCAGTATGTAGTAATATTTTATTGGCCGATCCTATGGCCAGTGAGACATGCCTGGCTAGTCACATAGCCTCATTGAAAAGGTATCATCTTGCCGTCACCATGACTATCCTGATAAATATTTGACTGGGCATATTTACATTGTACGTGGATTTATCGCTGTTTTTTTTATTGTATCTGGCTTTCCATTATAAAAGTAGTTGGATTAATTCTAGTCCTATTACTTCTAGGGGCTGGGGCTAATTGACTCTAATTGAGGAACTGGCAGCAGACCAGGATATTCTAATTTGATTTCAGGCCATTGTAAATGATTTTAAAGTGCTGACAAATTAGGTTTTTATTGAGAAATAAGACAAAATTTGAAACAAAAGCAGATGACAATCTACGTTTCCCACATTCTAAGGGTTAAACCCATTCACTTTCACTTTTTCATAACAGCTCGGGTATAGCTAAGTATGAAACTTTTGAGACAAAGTGTCCCTCTATATTCTGTATTTCATATATGTTCTTACCACTCGCTTGAACCGTCTTGACGACTTAATTCAAATGAGTGGTAAAACATATACCTTTATTAAGAAATAAATAAAATAATGAGATTTTTTCCAATGGAAATGATTCTGAAGTGCTGTCAAAGCATGTTGTAAATTATTCTAAAGTGCATGTTTTTGATGATAAAAATGGAAAATAGAAAATAAACAGCAGACGACAAAAAGAATAAGATAGTGGTCTAAGGGTTAGTCCTTACATTGCTGAATTAAAAGTTGTTGTCTGCTGTTTAATTTTTTAATTTCCAATTTTCTCAACAAAAACCTTGTTTGGCAGCTGTTTAAGTTTCCCGCCTTTTATGGGTTAACTGAAGCACATGTAGGTTCAACTGAGGTCCAGTCTCTACCTCTGGTGGGATGTTAAACCCTCTCAATTTCCCTTGTTTGTCCTGACCAGGGTTGGCAGGAGTATTTCCCAGGACGGGGGAAAATACCGGACAATACTGGGAAATACCGGGAAATATATGTACCTGCCTGAGCTGTCAGGACTCCTCCTGACAGCTCAGGCAGGTACATTTATATCCCGGTTTCAACAGAAGCACGTCCAAATGTAATACAGAGATTAATTACAGCCATATCTGCTGCACTATAATCTCGCCAAGTCTCGCGATATTGTATTTTAGTTAGAATGGCAGATGTGGCTGCATTTCTCATTACGTGCAATACGTCGATATCTTCCACCGGCGCGGATGTAACCTTATTGTAATGCTCTTGGGCCTGGATAGGTTTGTACTAATCTGTCAATACATGCCTCGGCGGCCTTTCACTGCGTGGAGTAAACGTCTGAGATGGAATAGATAGCAATAATGGGAGATCATACATGTAGTCAGTTGTTTCCCTTTGTTTGTTTATACAGTGAAACACAGACCTGCAGTACATAAGGGCAACATACAATGTTTACTCAATGCTGTATTTATTCTCATTATACTGTTGATTTCCAATAAAGTGGCAAGGGCAAAGGTCACAGGAGATTCCATGTTGAACCATAATAGGTAAAGTAGGTGTGTTAAAAATGCAAAACCGACATTAGCATGACGATTTAGCATTCATGTCACCAATGTTGGCCTGAAATATATTCAAGCAACGTTCAGGAATATTTTGAATCAAGTTGTCACTTTTGTTGTTACGTATTTGCTGAAAAAGAAAATAGTGAGCACAGGTACTCGAATTGTATCACCATCATACGTGAAGTGCTCATTTGTAATGCATGCATGAGCAAGTCAATATTAATCGATATCAGTGTTTCATTATCTAATTTTAGAACATACAATCGGTGTTAATACATACGTGTACAGAGCTCCAGTTAAGGTGCGTAATTTGACCAACTTGGGGTGAAATTTTGTTATTTCTTCATCAAAAATGGCAAGTTGGGAGTCCTTTAGAATCGTCTCATTGAGACGATTCGAAAGCACTCCCAACTTGCCATTTTTGATGGAGAAATAAGAAATTTACCTCCAAATTACGCACCTTAACTAGAGCTCTGTACATGCACCTATGTCAACCTGTGACCAATACTTACATTTCGTAGCTGATGCATGTAGCGTAGTGGTAACAGTTATTTTGTTTGTTTAATCAATCAACATTGAGGGTTGTGGGTTCAAAACCAACACTGTGCTATCTTTTTCTTATTGAATTATGTCCCTCACTTCATACTCCCAGATAGATATCTGCCGTTGTTAATAGGTTTATTTTATTAACATTATTTAATGTAACTTACAGAAACATATTTTTTGTATTGGTTCAAAAACTGATGAAGACGTATATTGCATACTGTCATTTGAATCGTCTTAGTGTACATCCATATGTCTGTCTGGACCAAATGTATAAGCGCGCAACCTTTCCCCGCTCTGGGGCGGCGGACATACAATGTGTGGGGTGTATTTACAGTCAAACATTTCCAGGGGCCGGGAATTAGGATGCCAAAAACCCTGAGGATGTGTATGTTTGACATCCCCAAGAGTCCCCCATGAAATACCTACCGGCGACAACTTTAGAATGTGTCAACATCCCGATTTTGTTTCACGTTGTTTGATAGTCAAAATATTTATTCAGTACATGAATTGTGAACACCGTATGCCCTGATCTGACTGTGTGATGTGCATCCTGATCTGTGACGCTGTAAACCCAGTGCACACGTCACAAAGACCCGTTTGTCAAACAAGACATTTTCGTACAAGTGATAAAACGTTGAATCTGTTATATGAATAAAAAAATAATAATTTGTACGAGGCTCGAACTCACACAAAAGGAACGCAAGTCAAATGCATTTACCGAGCACTCTACCATCTGAGCTGTGTGGACAATACTGCTTATGCTGGCGGATGACTGGGCAATCAAAATGAATCAATTATCGAAACGTTTTACGTTTACAAATATGGCTTTTATTGTGGTTTTCAATCGCCTGTTTCACCAGTCAACAAGTTGGTAATTTAAATTATCTCATAAGCTATCAGGAGCATGCATTTTCAAGCTCTAAATTGCTCTAGATAAGGCGTTGATTCGACCAGCTAAAATGTCTGCAAATGGCTATATCCCTAGAAAGCTATAATAGACATAGTCCGCTGACCCCGTGACGTCACATGCCCTTGCCAATTTATCAGAAACCAACAGTAGTCCCCCTATCTAATACATGTAGCCAGTTGTTTCCCTTTGTTTTGTTTATGCAATAAAACACAGCCCTGCAGTACACAAGGGCAGCCAAATCCATGGTTTACTCCATACTGTATATATTCTCATTGTAGTCCCCTATCTAATACATGTAGTAGACCCCCCCCCACCACTCCCATAATTGCATAAGACTGCTGTGATATTATAGGAATGAATGGCCTTTTTGTCGAATTTATCGGGGTATAAACTTGGAAAAGTCGCGGGAATACTGGACGAAGGCCGGAAGGCCGGAAGGCCTCGTCCAGTATTCCCGCGACTTTTCCAAGTTTATATCCCCGATAAATTCAACAAAAAGGCCATTAATTCCTTATAATTCCAGCATTTGAAATAAATTCATCAAGAAAATGTGTTTATTTTGACAGACGGCAGCCATTTGTTTACATTGACAGCACTGACAGCGCCCCTGTAGAAAGTAGTTCGGCGTGGGAGTTTATTGGGATATAAATTTTGGACAGAGACTTGCTACGGGCCAATCAAATGTTAGGGAATTGTGTAAATATTTTTGTGCTGGAATTATATGACTATAGCATATGTGAATATTGTCTTGATACTGTATACTATATGGAGCATTGAGTTGCCATCAACGCCATCTTTGTATGTACAAGCCATTGTACAGTTTCACCACTTTGTGCGTTTGACACATACATGTACAGCAAATAATATGACAGTAAACCAAATAAAATTTGGTGCAATACACAATAGACAGATATGACAACGGCAAGCTATAAATATTATGCCAGCAGACTATACAAAATATGAGATATCTGAGCATTTCTCCCATCAATCTCAAAATAAATTTTGATGTGTAAACTTTAACATCTAATGCACAGTCAATTATTATTGTACACGTTACCCATATCTAAAGCCATATCTACTTGTTTAGTAGGTGAGTACACTCAGGTAACTGCTTACATGTACATGTCACTAGTTTTGATAGCTAATAACAGAGTACAGTAGTGGGTATATATGTTGGGTATGTGTTGTGTGGTTGGCCAGGTCAAAGTGATACACTGTGCGATTTTCTGTGCATGAGGTTATTTATAATGGTGTATAATTGTGTTGTTAAAAACACAGGCACAAACCTGTCCAGAAAACTGACATATTTGTTACAGTTTGGTGTAATATAATCGAGAGTCTATTCCCCTGGCTTTTCTTCATGTGATTAGCTACATTATATCATGTGTTTTACTTCACATTTTGAGTTCTTTGTGAAATGGCAGAACCGGTGAAACTGGCTGATGGCTGGAACACACAAATATGGCCGAGTTGGCCACCCCATGTGCCGTATAGGATACAGTAACAAGGCAGTGTTCACATATATGTTATACATATATTCCATCACATTTACAAAGCAACTATCTTTGAATCTAACGATGATCAGGTATATAGTTGGTCCTTAAATATTGGTCTAATTCCCAAGGCCCCGGCCTCCAGCAGCATTTACTATGGAGGTCACAGGATGTGATATGATGTGCTGGCTTGTGAATGTCAAATATTCATTAACCCTTAGATCTTGAATCACCTGAACATTTATCACACACTCGCGCTATCATTAGCACGAACTTCACCTTTGTCACCTTCGAAATGTCGCTGAAACACTTAGCCATTTAGTTTTGTGGCTTTGCCTCGTTTCTTGTTCTTGTTCATGGTCCAGTATGCCAGGGGGCATACCGATGTTATACAAACATAATCTCTCATTTTGAGATACACATATCCAGGGGCCCGTTTCACTAAACTTCGTACGACTAAAAGGTTCGTAAGTGCAACATTATGATAGTCTGTAAATATCGCATTAACAATGTTTTCTTGATAACAATAATTATACGCAGCCTATGCTCAATAAATGTAAATCCATCAATTGAAATTTCCAGACAATCCTAAATTTGCACTTACAAACATTTTAGTCGTACAAAGTTTAGTGAAACGGGCGCCAGGTATCCACAATTCCAAACCTACTTTTGCTGACGTTTCATTGGTTGTGCAACATACACAAGTCGGCCGTGTTTGCAATGAAATCATATTTACTCATTCTGCAACATAAACTGTCGGGGCTCCAGATAAGCTGCGTATTTGCGTAAATACCCAAATTAAAATTGCCAAAAACCCAATTGAAATCAGAAGTAGTGGGTATCAAAAAGCAATGAGAACAATAGTGGTACCTTTATCATGCTGCAGAAAACAATAAACAGACCACAAATGTAGCATATTTTTCCATGAAAACACATCTTGGTATTTCATTAGAATTGTCTCCAAGGAGATAATTCTAATGAAATGCCAAGACATATTTTCATTTCGAAGCAAATTTCAATAATTGTTGTCTGTTGATGTGTAACAGTAGTGTGATTTTATTTTACCCAATTAACATTTTGAAATACCCAATTGCTTCAGAAATGATGGAGTGACAATACTCAATTACTAATTCCTTATCTAGAGCATTGAACTGTCATTGTATCTAGGTGGGGCCATGGGGTCATCAGCCCCTATTTATCATAAATGGCCCCAAACATAAATAGTGAGTGGCCAAAATGGTCCATAATCTTTTGAAATGGCTCGGAATCCAATGGGCCACAGTTTAATACCGGAGGAGAAATCACACAGAAACAGGACCTGGCATCACATCAGGATTATTCTGATTTCAGGGCTGAATATATTTTTTATTTTTTTTTAATGTGAATATTCAGTTCTGATTTTGGGATTTCTCCCCCATTTTGTACATGTACTTGAACATATACATGTACTTGTACAGGTAATATAAGGGATTTAGTACTAAACCTATTGACCCGGCCTAAAATGACCTTAGCTGTTGATAGGCCGTTAAACCCCAACAAACAAACAAACAAACACACAGAAACAGCAGAAATAAGATGACAAGTTGATGGTTAATATTTCAATATTATGCTTGTTGAACATGATTTAAAATTTCAAACACAACATGGTATTTTCATTGTATTATAAAAATATGGCTTAACTCTTTGCATGCTAGCGGTGAAAATATCCGCCAGACGAATTAAGAGTATATATTTTATTTCTCTCTGTAAATATGTCTTGAAATTTCATTAGAATTGTGTCCTCCGGACATATTCATGACATTTATAAGGAGAAATAAAAGAAAATATAATGAATTGTCATCTGCTATTTTTGAACTATTTATAGCCAACAAATTTCCCAGCATGCAAAGAGTTAAATGAGGTGTATGTACATGTATGAATTATAACACTATAAATACTTTTCCGGTATTAAAAATGTTCACCGGTTTTGTAACAGAAATGCGTTAAAGTTATTGTTTTTTCACAATACCTCTTTAACCCCTTGCCAGACATTGATAATATGTCACATCAATGTTTGTCTAGGGATGATGCTTCATTACGCACACCCCCACATCCAAATTATCAAGGTCAAGGTCATTTATTTACTTGTAATGTTCACCGGTTTTGTAACAGAAATGCGTTTAAAGTTATTGTTTTTTCACAATATCTCTTTAACCCCTTGCCAGACATTGATAATATTTCATATCAATGTTTGTCTAGGGATGATGCTTCATTATGTACACCCCCACATCCAAAGTCTGAACGTCAAGGTCATTTATTTACTTGTAATGTTCACCGGTTTTGCAACAGAAATGCGTTAAAGTTATTGTTTTTTCACAATATCTCTTTAACCCCTTGCCAGACATTGATAATATTTCATATCAATGTTTGTCTAGGGATGATGCTTCATTACGTACACCCCCACATCCAAAGTCTGAACGTCAAGGTCATTTATTTACTTGTAATGTTCACCGGTTTTGCAACAGAAATGCGTTAAAGTTATTGTTTTTTCACAATATCTCTTTAACCCCTTGCCAGACTTTGATAATATGTCACATCAATGTTTGTCTAGGGATGATGCTTCATTACGCACACCCCCCACATCCAAATTCTCAAGGTCATGGTCATTTATTTACTTGTAATGTTCACCGGTTTTGTAACAGAAATGCGTTAAAGTTATTGTTTTTTCACAATATCTCTTTAACCCCTTGCCACACTTTGATAATATTTCACATCAATGTTTGTCTAGGAATGATGCTTCATTACGCACACCCCCACATCCAAATTCTCAAGGTCAAGGTCATTTATTTACTTGTAATGTTCACCGGTTTTGTAACAGAAATGCGTTAAAGTTATTGTTTTTTCACAATATCTCTAACCCCTTGCCAGACATTGATAATATTTCATATCAATGTTTGTCTAGGGATGATGCTTCATTACGCACACCCCTACATCCAAAGTCTGAAGGTCAAGGTCATTTATTTACTTGTAATGTTCACCGGTTTTGTAACAGAAATGTGTTAAAGTTATTGTTTTTTCACAATATCTCTTTAACCCCTTGCCACACTTTGATAATATTTCACATCAATGTTTGTCTAGGAATGATGCTTCATTACGCACACCCCCACATCCAAATTTTGAAGGTCAAGGTCATTTATTTACTTGTAATGTTCACCTGATTTGTAACAGAAATGCGTTAAAGTTATTGTTTTTTCACAATATCTCTTTAACCCCTTTCCAGACATTGATAATATTTCACATCAATGTTTGTCTACGGATGATGCTTCATTATGCACACCCCCACAACCAAATTCTGAAGGTCAAGGTAATTTATTTACTTGTAATGTTCACTGTCAAATGCCTCGGCAGGCGCGACACCGCTTCCGTGGCGGAATTCTTGTGTTTTAACCAGGACTGGTCCGCTAAAAATATGATGGGACCAGTGGCCCCAAATACTGTAATACCAAGCTAGTGTCGAATTCCTCGACAAGCCTCGGAATTCCCACATGTTTCCTAGCCTCACCTGGTAACGTGATGTCAAAATACAGCAGCCTGGTTGGTATTCTCTACTCGTGTTGATAGTGGTGTAATTGGTGTCAGCTGTGTCTCATATGACGCTTGCACATTTCCCCAAAATAAGTCAACTAGTTGTATTTGTAGATTGAATTTAATTATTTAACGTTTTAGAATGTAATTGGCGCAGTTACATTGAATTATCACTGACTGTCTGAAATGCCTGAACGTAAGTAAATTTGAATGGCCACACAGACAATTGTAATGTTTTATTGGGGAATAAACTGGCTGTGGGAAGATACTGAAATGGTTTACTGAAGATTATCACAGCGGGGCGATAACAATAAGAGAACATTATACAGTTGCTTGTCTAACATTGAATTGAGCTGTAATATTATCTTTTCAAATCACACTGCAAACAAGCAGGAGCAGAGGGGTGTAATTGTAACAGGCTGTACACACAAAGAGCCGGAACTATGTTGCCTTTGACCTTTGACATGGACTGGTATACAAGCCTAGAAAATAAATCACAAGTGTTTGCACTAATAGGATAAGCTGTGGAGCCACTATTTGAGATGAGCTGTTTGGTTTGGGGAAACTATTTTTGTGTTTCATGAAGTAAATGTGCACGTAGGGCATTATTTATCTCGAAGCTGTTACCAACATACATTGTAGCTCACCTGAGCCAAGAATTCTTTATATTCACTGTTGATTGTCTAGACATTAGGTTTGAAGTAGATATTTATGTTGATTAAATGTTCTTGTTGATAGTCTAGACATTTAGGTTAGTTTGAAAGTAATTTTTATGCCGAATGCGGGGATTGAACGCACAACCTTCATGTTTAAATTTGATGCTCTAGTCATTTGATGACAATCAAGCCATTTGAAACTGAACAGCATTGCTTCTTTGGTGATGGAATAGCGAACAGTGTAGCCTCAGATCAGACTGCGCGGATGCGTAGACTGCGCGGATGCGTAGTCTGATATCATGTGATATGGGGCTTTGCTGGTCGCATTCATTGTAAGATCTCAGTTACGGGCAGATCAGGAGTACGCCATTCCATCAATGAAACAACTGTCATGCTTCTAACAAGCATGTGGACCATTATGAGGTTGCAGGAGTGAGATATTTCACCATGAGGTACACTAGTCACAACTGCCATAAGTCCCATTTCTCCAGTCACAGCTAGCTACATGCAGCTGGGTCTCCCACATGGATCAAGTTGCAAAGTAGTTCTTGATGACTCGGAATGGCAGAAACGTCATTGTGGTCAGAGCTCCAGATAAGCTGCGTATTTGCTTAAATATCCAATTAAAATTGCCAAAAACCCAATTGAAATCAGAAGTAGCGAGTATCAAAAACAATAAACAGACCACAAATATAGCATATTTTTCTTATTTTACATGAAAACACATCTTGGTATTTCATTAGTATTGTCTACAAGGAAACAAACAAACATTAGAATTATCTACAAGGAGACAATTCTAATGAAATGCCAAGATATATTTTCATTTCGAAGTAAACTATTCAATAATTGTTGTTTGTTAATGTGTAAACAGAAGTGTGATTTTATTTTCCCCAATTAAAATTTTGAAATACCCAATTGCTTCAGAAATGATAGAGTGACAATACTCATTTATAGTTGTGGACCGATAGTATTGATGCATCGGTAGATCGCGATACATATCTTCACGATACATGCATCGCGATACACTGCCAACTATCAATAGTTGACGATAGCTACATTGTAATTATTAACACATTTTCAATGATCGTGTTTTTGGTTCTAGAAACAGGTAAATATTTGAAGTGATTTTTATAGGAACCTCTGGATTCGACATCCTAGGACATCGACAGTTTCTTTAACAATCATTAATGTGCACAAAAAACACTTTATTGAACCGTTTGGCTTGTGCGCAGTTGATGGCATTTTTTTTAGTAACCTCATATCAAACCGGAAGTTCGGAACACGTGCCGTGTTATGGGTTTTCGCGACCATTTTTTTGCACTTCCACATCGAATAAGGCAGCGTTACAGTAGAACTGGCCATTTTTGGTGTAAAATTAAAATGCAAAATTGTTGTTTAATGATGCCTCTGTGTGTTTGTGGGTCCTTGTAGATTCATTTTGAATATATGTTCAAGAATTAAATAAAAATAATAATACAAAAAATTCAACTCCAAATCACAATGTTATTATCAATCAAATTGAGCTGCATCATTATTATTGAGTATTGTGTATTTAGCGATCTTTTTTTGAGACACTAGACTTTCAATCCTCCCTATCCAAGCGCCCTCCACCCCCTCACCACAGCCCCACCTCTTTCTGTCCACTGGCATTTTTTTTTATTATTTGAAAACCGTCTGGAGGCCAATTAATTATGCAATATAACTTGATCTATTTTGTATTAAAGAAAAACGAGTAGAACATGCATACAACTAATTATAAACAGTGTTAAACACCACACAACAACTATGTATGGTACACAACTTTGGCTGCACAGTACAAAAGCAGTGTAACTGGTTATCAGAGTAATTGGCGATACTATCGTGATACATATCGTGATACGTCCCGACTATCATGATACGTATCGCGATACGTTTTTTTCGGCAATACCCAACACTACTCATTTACTAATTCCTCATCTGGAGCCCTGGTGGTATTGCAGTCTCACCATGGTATAACGTGCACCGGTAGGGGTGGCTGGTGGTATTGCAGTCTCACCATGGTATAACATGCACCGGTGGGGGTGGCTGGTGGTATTGCAGTCTCACCATGGTATAACATGCACCGGTGGGGGTGGCTGGTGGTATTGCAGTCTCACCATGGTATAACATGCACCGGTGGGGTGGCTGGTGGTATTGCAGTCTCACCATGGTATAACATGCACCGGTGGGGGTGGCTGGTGGTATTGCAGTCTCACCATGGTATAACATGCACCGGTGGGGTGGCTGGTGGTATTGCAGTCTCACCATGGTATAACATGCACCGGTGGGGGTGGCTGGTGGTACTGCAGGTCTCACCATGGTATAACATGCACCGGTGGGGGGTGGTGTGGTATTACAGTCTCACCATGGTATAACATGCACCGGTGGGGGTGGCTGGTGGTATTGCAGTCTCACCATGGTATAACATGCACCGGGTGGGGGTGGCTGGTGGTATTGCAGTCTCACATGGTATAAACATGCACCGGTGGGGTGGCTGGTGGTATTGCAGTCTCACCATGGTATAAACATGCACCGGTGGAGGTGGCTGGTGGTATTGCAGTCTCACCATGGTATAACATGCACCGGTGGGGGTGGCTGGTGGTATTGCAGTCTCACCATGGTATAACATGCACCGGTGGGGGTGGCTGGTGGTATTGCAGTCTCACCATGGTATAACATGCACCAGTGGGGTGGCTGGTGGTATTGCAGTCTCACCATGGTATAAACATGCACCGTGGGGTGGCTGGTGGTATTGCAGTCTCACCATGGTATAACATGCACCGGTGGGGTTGCTGGTGGTATTGCAGTCTCACCATTGGTATAACATGCACCGGTGGGGTGGCTGGTGGTATTGCAGTCTCACCATGGTATAACATGCACCGGTGGGGGTAGCTGGTGGTATTGCAGTCTCACCATGGTATAACATGCACCGGTGGGGTGGCTGGTGGTATTGCAGTCTCACCATGGTATAACATGCACCGGTGGGGTGGCTGGTGGTATTGCAGTCTCACCATGGTATAACATGCACCGGTGGGGGTGGCTGGTGGGGGCATTATGCTCTTCCTTTATTATTCTAATGCACTCTATAAGTATCACGCAATCTGATTGGCTGATGACCATACATTACAGGTATATCATTGTTGATGAACGGTCGCAAATTATTTCAATATGTATTCCTACGCCAGTAGTAAAGGAGTGCATTAGAAATAGGTTAACCGCATTGTAATTTTGAAATTTGCGGCGTAAAATATATCATGATTTTTCGACCTATCATTTTCTGATATACGCCGCAAATTTGAAAATTACAATACAGTTGACCCTATAATGTATGTATATGTTGTAACTCAACAAGTAGTCATAACATATACTTCCATGTTGAAATATGCAAAATTTGAATGTTACATGTATATGTATATGAGCAAAATCATCATCTACTATCAACATGAAATGGTATATGAGTAAACCAAACTAGAGACAATTGGAATGTTGGTAAACAGCATAGATCCAGATGAATCTCATAACTCATTTGGTCATTGAAGTCATGAATATGCAGGATATCATTGTATACCAGCGCTCTAGATAAGGAATTTGTAATTGAGTATTGTCACTCCATCATTTCTGAAGCAATTGGGTAGTTCAACATTTTAATTGGGTAAAACACACAACTGTTTACACATCAACAAACAATTAATTATTGAATGGTTTGCTTCGAAATGAAAACATGTCTTGGCATTTCATTAGAATTGTCTCCTTGGAGATAATTCTAATGAAATACCAAGATGTGTTTTCATGGGGGAAAAGATGCTATATTTGTGCACAGGTGGAAGACTCGGACCTATGACACCAAAAAAATGCCTATTAAAAAAAATCCCATTACCCCACCCACTTGGTCTCGTACAGTACATAACGTTAAGTCAAGGTGAGCATAAATAGCGCTATTATAGAAAGAGCCCTCTTTTTTCCGGCTCGCACAAACACAATAAACATCGATTAAATGTATGAAATATGTCTCTGGCAATCGATAAAGGTATTAGGTGTGTGAATATACTCACTTCAAATCGCTGTTTCAAGTATTTATTGAGTTATTCGCGTTTTGATTACCCCATCCAAAGCGAAAGTTGCGTGTACGAAAGAATCTCACACAGAATCGGAGGCCGTCCGGCTGGATTATCGGTCAATATTTGGCCGATAGCTGATCGCCAGCTCAAACTAAAGTCGTGCACCATGATCATATACATTAGAGACTCCAACCATACAAAGTTCGTCCAATTGTGATCGTTCGCCGATCTAAAAAACACTTTTTTCTATAATTTCGTTCATTATCTGGAACTGGGTCAATGCACTATCTTCCATAATACAACCACCGAAGCGTCTATGTAAGAACATCTCTGATTGGTTTAAACCTTTATAAAAAAATGACGCGAGGACTTTCCCTTTTGGGTTTTCAGGGTTTACCGGGAAGACATAATCTGATAGTACGCGAATCATGAAAGAAAGTCAATAAAATTAGAAAAAAGTGTTTTTTTTTTTTTTTAGATCGGCGAACGATCACAATTGGACGAACTTTGTATGGTTGGAGTCTCTAATGTATAGTGATCATGGTGCACGACTTTAGTTTGAGCTGGCGATCAGCTATCGGCCAAATATGACCGATAATCCAGCTGGACGGCCTCCGATTCTGTGTGAGATTCTTTCGTACACGCAACTTTCGCTTTGGATGGGGTAATCAAAACGCGAATAACTCAATAAATACTTGAAACAGCGATTTGAAGTGAGTATATTCACACACCTAATACCTTTATCGATTGCCAGAGACATATTTCATACATTTAATCGATGTTTATTGTGTTTGTGCGAGCCGGAAAAAAGAGGGCTCTCTATAATAGCGCTATTTATGCTCACCTTGACTTAACGTTATGTACTGTACGAGACCAAGTGGGTGGGGTAATGGGATTTTTTTTAATAGGCATTTTTTTGGTGTCATAGGTCCGAGTCTTCCACCTGTGTATTTGTGGTCTGTTTATTATACCCCCCGCAACAAGTTGTGGGGGGGTATACTGGAGTCAGGTTGTCCGTCCGTCTGTCTGTGCGTCCGTAAACTTAACATCAGAGAAATATTGTTATGACTTCTATTTCCTTCATCTAAAATGCTTAATATTTCACACTTGCATTCCTGTAAGGCTCTACTACCATGCTGTGCCAAATCCACGACCGTCCAACCCCTGCTGATCCCAAGGTCACGGTCAAATACTTAGTCTCTTTACAAAACTTAACATCAGAGAAATATTGTTATAACTTCTATTTCCTTCATCTAAAATGCTTAATATGTCACACATGCATTCTTGTAAGGCTCTACTACCATGCTGTGCCAAATCCACGATCGTCCAACTCCCGCTGATCCCAAGGTCAAGGTCAAATACTTAGTCTCTTTACAAAACTTAACATCAGAGAAATATCCCAATGTGAAGGTCAAATACTTAGTCTCTTTACTACAAAACTTAACATCAGAGAAATAAGTTATAACTTCTATTTCCTTCATTGAAAATTCTTATTATACCCCCCCCCCCCCCCCCCCCCACAAAACTGAACAATTGTAAATTTCCTTTTAACTTCTCTTTTCCCTTTGTGGAAATCTTTCATACCCACCCGCCCCTTCTCTGACATGATACATCATTCTGCAACAAACTACGACCCCCATTTATGCCAGGGGTCAAGGTCACGGACTTAGAAACTTAGAAAAAAACGAAAACTTAACAATTGTAAATTTCCTTTTAACTTCTCTTTCCCTTTGCGGAAATCTTTCATATTTTACCCGCCCCTTCTCTGACACTCATACATCATTCTGCAACAAACCTACGACCCCCATTTATGCCAGGGCTCAAGGTCACGGACTTATAAACTTAGAAAAAAAAAAAAAAAACTAAAACTTAACAAATGTAAATTTCCTTATAACTTCTCTTTCCCTTTGCGGAATGCAGTGACATTTTGCCCGGCCCTTCTCTGACACTCACACATCATTCTGCAACAAACCTACGACCCCCATTTATGCCAGGGGTCAAGGTCACGGACTTAGAATGTCTAGTTTGCTTTTTTCAACTGGAACCACCATCGCACGCTCCATATGTGCTGACATAGTCTTTTATCTGAAAATGATAGTATGCGAGCTGGAATTCATTCTAGGTCAGGGCTGATGCGGGAGGGTATTCCGTAAGCCCCCGCTTACTGACAAATCTAGTTATTTCACTTGTGCATTCCTCTAAGGTTGTACTATCATGCTGTTACAAATCTACGACCGTCCAACCCCCGCTGATCCCAAGGTCAAGGTCACATACTTAGTCTCTTTACAAAACTTAACATCAGATAAATCGGTTATAACTTCTATTTCCTTGCTCGGATCTGCTTCACATTTCACACACACATTGCTCCAATGGACCTCTACCACCCTGTGACAAATTCACGTTCAAGCTGCGCCCGCTAATCCCAGAGTCAAGGTCACAAGCCCACACACTTGGAAATGTTTACATATTTTAGGGGTACCTGGGGGGGGGGTATTCCGTAAGCCTCACTTACTGACCAATCTAGTTGTTTTCTGCAGCATGATGAAGGTGCCATAAAATTTGTATTGCTTTTTGATACTCGATCGCTACTTCTGATTTCAATTGGGTTTTTGGCAATTTTAATTGGGTATTTAAACAAATATGCAGCTTATCTGGAGCTCTGGTATACACTAGTTGTCTGCAGTGAATTATGTGCAAGCCTGAGACAAGTCGCGGGCCATGGTGAAACACTGTTATTAGCCGGAATAATGTGTGTTCAGAGCTCCAGATAAGCTGCGTGTTTGCTTAAATATCCAATTAAAATTGCCAAAAACCCAATTGAAATCAGAAGTAGCGAGTATCAAAAAGCAATAACAATTTTGTGGTATCTTTATCATGCTGCAGAAAACAATAAACAGAATGGTACAGAAAACAATTATAATGGAATGCCAAGACATGTTTTCATTTTGAAGCAAACTATTCAATAATTGCTGTCTGTTGATGTGTAAACAGTAGTGTGATTTTATTTTACCCAATCCAAATTTTGAAATACCCAATTGCTTCAGAAATGATGGAGTGAAAGTACTCAATTACTAATTCCTTATCTGGAGACCTGGCGAAAGACTGTTATTAGACGGAATAATGTGTGTAGACCCAAATTAGCCTTACATGCACTACATGCAGGACCTGCAGGTCTCCAATATGTGCAGACAATGATTTGGTTAAATCCATGGTTACTACATGTACATACAAACATCCTCTGTTTCCATAGAGATATATTTAACCCTTGACCACTATCTTAATTTTGTTGCTGTCCGCTGTTTATTTTCTATTTTCCATTTTTATCATCAAAAACACGCTGTGACAGCACTTTAGAATAATTTACAACATGCTTTGACAGCACTTCAGAATCATTTCCATTGGAAATGTCAAACCATGTCAAACCATGTTTTTTGTCGCGCCCGCTTGCGGAAAGCGCGATATAGTCGGCACTTTGTACGTACGTACGTACGTACGTGTGTCCGGTTAAAGTTTTTGGTTAAGTTGTTTGGTTAAGTTTTTTGGTTAAAGTTTTTCGTTATACTATATCTCTGCAACTGCTTTGCCCATTACCTTGAAACTTCACATGGGTGTTTATCATCATCTATATTTTCATTCTACCCTCCTCCCGTGCGGCCCCTGTGCCCAATGTCGAGGTCAAATTACTTTGAAGTTTTTGGTTAAAGTTTTTTTCACGCCCGCTTGCGGAAATCATGATATAGTCGGCACTTTGGCGTACGTACATGTGTCCGGTTAAAGTTTTTGGTTAAAGGCATGTTGTAAATCATTCCAAACCTTGTTTTTGACGATAAAAATGAAAAATAGAAAATAAACAGCAGACAACAAAATATTTAAGATAGCGGTCTAAGGGTTAATCTCCATTTCTTGCCTTTCATTCCCAATGTCGGTATAACTTGGTGTGTACTATATGTGGATTAGTGGGCCATGTGACATTCTATCTCAGTCGGTGACATTGTATGCCAGCGACATTCTTCGTGGGCAAACAGATCAATATGAACTATAATGAACGACATCAAACTTTAAATGCGCCTCCCATGGCGATCTGGATTGTGTCGTCTGCTGTTTCATTATTTTTTTCCACTTTTCTCATCAAAAATGTGGTTTCACAACACGTTATAATCGTTTCCTCTGGAAATGATTCTAACTTGCTGTGAAACCTTGTATTTATTTAGAAAGGTGACAAAATATAAGACACCAGCAGACGGCAATTTATGTTTCCCGCCTCCCATGGTTTAAGTTGAAGTGATTCAATGAGTCATCTGCTGACAAGTGTCGGCTTATTGTGTTTCTGAGGATATCGACTTCCATTCAGGGTTGCCACATGTAACATACTATTTTACTATTGCTATTTCTTCTTCATCTTAATTGCTTGGCCTTTAATGATACTCTTTTGTGTTGGTGGGCCGTGAAGCACCATTCCATTCAATTCAGGGTTTATACTGTTCAGGCCAAAATATTTATCAGGTTATGAGCCAGCTAAGCTTTATATCAAAAGTCACCAGCCTGGCACTCTATTTATCAGGTAAATTTTTATGCTACAGAATGGGCAAAAATAATGTGGATGTCATTAAAGAGTACGCAACTTGCTTACGTTACGTCATTACACTCACATAGTTTGATAAGGTCATGTGACATTGGACCAATGTATTTCTGCCTATAGATCGCTGTGGCAAATACTCAGCAATGGCCCCATCATGTGTCAGCTGTATCAGATGTATTTCTGCCTATCGCTGTGGCATATCAGCAATGGCCCTATCATGTGTCAGCTGTATCAGATGTATTTCTGCCTATAGGTCGCTGTGGCAAATACTCAGCAATGGCCCCATCATGTGTCAGCTGTATCAGATGTATTTCTGCCTATAGGTCGCTGTGGCAAATACTCAGCAATGGCCCTATCATGTGTCAGCTGTATCAGATGTATTTCTGCCTATAGTCGCTGTGGCATACTCAGCAATGGCCCTATCATGTGTCGCTGTATCAGATGTATTTGCCTAGGTCGCTGTGGCAAATACTCAGCAATGGCCCCATCATGTGTCAGCTGTATACAGATGTATTTCTGCCTATAGGTCGCTGTGGCAAATACTCAGCAACAGCCCCATCATGTGTCAGCTGTATCAGATGTATTTCTGCCTATAGATCGCTGTGGCAAATACTCAGCAATGGCCCCTATCATGTGTCAGCTGTATCAGATGTATTTCTGCCTATAGATCGCTGTGGCAAATACTCAGCATGCTGTATCATGATGTCATGCTGTATCAGATGTATCTGCTGTATAGATCGCTATGTGGCAAATACTCAGCAATGGCCCCATCATGTGTCAGCTGTATCAGATGTATTTCTGCCTATAGGTCGCTGTGGCAAATACTCAGCAATGGCCCCATCATGTGTCAGCTGTATCAGATGTATTTCTGCCTATAGGTCGCTGTGGCAAATACTCAGCAATGGCCCTATCATGTGTCAGCTGTATCAGATGTATTTCTGCAAATATAGGCTCGCTGTGGCTGCCAAATACTCAGCAATGGCCCCATCATGGTCTGTCATGCTGTATCAGATGTATTTATACTGCCTATAGGTCGCTGTATTAGATACATGGCAAATACTCAGCAATGGCCCTATCATGTGTCAGCTGTATTAGATGTATTTCTGCCTATCACTGTGGCAAATATTCAGCAACGGCCCCATCATTGGTCAGCTGTATTAGATACATGGCAAATACTCAGCAATGGCCCCATCATTGGTCAGCTGTATTAGATACATGGCAAATACCAGCATGGCCCCATTCATTGGATCAGCTGTATTTGATACATGGATACCCAGCAATGGCCCCTCATTGGTCAGCAGTACATGGCAAAGCAACGGCCACATATTGGTAAGCCCTGTATTAGATACATGGCAAATACCAGCATTGGCCCCATCATTGGTCAGCTGTATTAGATACATGGCAAATACCCAGCAATGGCCCCATCATGGATCAGCTGTATTAGATACATGGCAAATACCCAGCAATGGCCCCATCATTGGTCAGCTGTATTAGATACATGGCAAATACTCAGGCACGGCCACATGATTAGCTGTATTGATACATGGCATACCAGCAATTGGCCCCATCAGATCGCTGTATTAGATACATGGCAAATACCCAGCAATGGCCCCATCATGGTCAGCTGTATTAGATACATGGCAAATATCTCAGCAATGGCCCCATCATTGGTCAGCTGTATTAGATAAATGGCAATATCGCAATCGGCCACATCATTGGTAGCTGTAGTAGATACATGGCAAATACTAGGGCAATCAATGGAATTCATCTGGTATTAGGATACATGGCAAATACCCAGCAAATGGGCACATGGATCATCTGGTAGTAGATACACAAATGGCAATAACCTCAGCAATTGGCCTCATCATGGATCAGGCTGTATTTAGATACTTGGCAAATAATCCCCAGCAACGGCCTTAAATGGTCCCCAGGCTGTATTAGGTTACATGGCAAATACCCAGCAAGGCCCCATCATTGGTCAGCTGTCAGGCTGTATTGATACATGGCAAATATCTCAGGTCAACTGCATCAATCATTGGTAAGCTGTATTAGATACATGGCAAATACCCAGCAACCCCATCATTGGACAGCTGGTATACACTACCCCTAGCAATGGCCCCATCATGGATCAGCTGTATTAAATGGCAAATACTCAGCAACCCACATCATTGGTAAGCTGTATTAGTACATGGCAAATATCGCATGGCATATGGATCAGCTGTATTAGATACATGGCAAATATCAGCAATGGCCCCATCATTGGTCAGCTGATTACATGGCAAATACAGCAATGGCCCCATCATTGGTCAGCTGTATTAGATACATGGCAAATACTCAGCAATGGCCCCATCATTGATCAGCTGTATTAGATACATGGCAAATAATCAGCAACGGCCCCATCATTGGTCAGCTGTATTAGATACATGGCAAATACCCAGCAATGGCCCCATCATTGGTCAGCTGTATTAGATACATGGCAAATACCCAGCAATGGCCCCATCATGGATCAGCTGTATTAGATACATGGCAAATACTCAGCAATGGCCCCATCATGGATCAGCTGTATTAGATACATGGCAAATACCCAGCAATGGCCCCATCATTGGTCAGCTGTATTAGATACATGGCAAATACTCAGCAATGGCGCCATCATGGATCAGCTGTATTAGATACATGGCAAATAATCAGCAACGGCCCCATCATTGGTCAGCTGTATTAGATACATGGCAAATACCCAGCAATGGCCCCATCATTGGTCAGCTGTATTAGATACATGGCAAATACTCAGCAATGGCCCCATCATTGGTCAGCTGTATTAGATACATGGCAAATACCCAGCAATGGCCCCATCATGGATCAGCTGTATTAGATACATGGCAAATAATCAGCAACGGCCCCATCATTGGGTCAGCTGTATTAGATACATGGCAAATATTCAGCAATGGCCCCATCATGGATCAGCTGTGTAATATAGCATGCACATTCCTCACTGTGGATCTCGGTGCATAGCGAGTCACTCCGCTTGTTGGCTCGGGTCGAGTTGCCGTTTATTGATCGTATTCCCTCATTCAAACCAAGCAGTAGACTGCTATCAAAGTGGTTGTGTAGTCTTAGCCCATTATTTTCCGTATATGCTTATATGCATATGAGCATTAAAACATGTTTTTTCTACTTTGTTTGTTTCTCATTGTAAGTATATATTGTGACCACTCATTTTAACTGTCTCGATCTCTATGAGACGGTTCTAATCAAATTTTTGCCTATTTAAACATTTAAATTACATTATTTAAGGTCCCCGCTCAATTGAACCAGCTCTTGGAGACGATTAAAATGATATTGTGAAACTGTTTCTGCTGCCTATTTCTCAGTGGACTTATATGCTGTGACTGAACCCTAACCGCCTCATCTTGAACCCTAACTGCCTCATCTTGAACCGCGTCTTGATAAGATGGTTCAAATGGTGGCCACAACACATACTTCTGATGAAAAATATGGAAAATACATTTATAATTTTCCTTCAGTAGACTGTACTGTACCATGGGATAGTAATTAAATGATGTACATCAATGCTCCAGATAAGCTTTGTGTCTAAAGCATACTATACCCCCTGGTTTCAAAAGTATTGCGTATTTTACTTTTACAAATGGATTAATGATTTTTTTCATTACTAAATAGGGAACAAATGATAAAAAAATTATAGCAAATTTAAACATTCACTTAATTGAGCTGCAAAAAGCAAACACTGTTTGCTTTTTGCAGCTCAACTAAGTTAATTTTTAACTTTATGAAAGTATTTTCACTACTCAATTTGAAGTTCAATGCATATTTTCACATTGCTGTGCGTATTGTGTACTCCCACTTGCGATAATCAATGCGTATTCAGCTGAAATAATTGCATAAAATACGCCAATACTCACCTTATCTGGAGCTCTGGTTCATATACACCTCCATTGAAGGCATCTGTAGATGTAGAAGTATTCATTGAAGGCATCTGTAGATGTAGAAGTATCCATTGAAGGCATTTGTAGATGTAGAAGTAGTCATTGAAGGCATCTGTAGATGTAGAAGTAGTCATTGAAGGGTAGATGTAGAAGTAGTCATTGAAGGCATCTGTAGATGTAGAAGTATTCATTGAAGGCATCTGTAGATGTAGAAGTAGTCATTGAAGGCATCTGTAGATGTAGAAGTAGTCATTGAAGGCATCTGTAGATGTAGAAGTAGTCATTGAAGGCATCTGTAGATGTAGAAGTAGTCATTTAAGGCATCTGTAGATGTAGAAGTATTCATTGAAGGCATCTGTAGATGTAGAAGTATTCATTGAAGGCGACTTAACCTTACAAGCATCTGTTTCACCACTTAACCCTTAGACCGCTACTCACAACAATTGTCGTCTACTCTTGCCTTATTTCTCAATAGAAACATGTTTTTTGACAGCAGTTCAGAATCTGAAGTGCTGTCAAAGCATGTTGTAAATTATTCTAAAGTGCTGTCAAAGCATGTTTTTGATGATAAAAATGGAAAACAGAAAATAAACAGCAGACGACAAAAAAAATAAGATAGCGGTCTAAGGGTTAAACTCTTGACTGATTCACCACAGCACAGCCCAGTGAGATAAATAAGTCAACAAGTTAATAACTATCATTTTAAACCAACACAAATGTTAGATTCTATTTATTATACACCCCCACCCTCACCCCTGGCATATGAAGTATGTTGAGATGTATATAGTTTATGTATTTTCGTCCATCTGTCTGTAAAATTTGCTGTAATGTTTTTCTCTCTCCAGGCAGAAGTCGGGGGGGGGGGGTATCTGTGAAGCTCTGCTCACTAAGTCTTGCTCTAGTTTCATAAGCACATCATCATTCATTGAAACTGTACTGATCAGATAATATGTTTCCTTTAGCGGCATCATTTACATACTTGTTAAACGTGTATTATTATGGTTTGAATATACATTGTACTGTGTTATTACACTGAACACAACCCATTTCATGTAATAAGATGATTTAGGTTGTGCATGCACATTATGCATACTTGATTGACGTGCAACACGTGGATTGAGCGTGCACAAATCTCACTGATCTACCCAGACATCTCGGCTACATGTAAGGTATGTAGTGGTGTCTTACGCATTCATTTTAGCTGAATGCGCATTGATTTTCAAAATTGGAAATGCAAATTGCACATAATTATTTACAAATACTCATTGATTTTTAAAACTGAGGATTGGAAATGCTTAAAGGTACATGCCCACGCAGTAGGCAGAAAATGTTCTCTATAGGAATTAAATAAGTGTATAATTATGTCACTATTCCACCAGTTCTAAAAATGACGAGTGCCCGCTATACAAATATAATCATTTATTAATTATCAATTTACTGTTAGCGACGCGCAGCGGTAACAGTCTATTTTGATAATGTGCGGGGACGACGACTTTCACATCACGGCTAGCGGTGCGCATGCGCAGTATACTACGCGCGCCAGTAGGCTTCCCAATATGTAAACAAGAATATCAACATGTCGAAACGTCCAGGATGGAAATTGCATGAAACGGCGTCGGCCAAAAAAAAGGCGAAATGTCTGAGGGACAGGCAGTACAGAGAGAGAGTGGTTAATATTGGCGACCAGATCATCAAATGGAAACAGTTACATGGAGATTTAGATTTGGACTCGAACAGAGATTTTTATTCTCAACTTCCGATACTTCACTGCGCATGTCAAAGACGTGATATGATTGACCGTGTCACGTGACGCGTGTTGGTAAAAATAGCACAAGGTCGGAAAATACGCTTTCTGGTCGCGGCATATAAAATGTGATTTAACACCAATTAACACGCGCCGTAATTAAAAATAACTCGTTAGTGGGTAGACAATGGCTCATATAAGGCATGACAGAAAATGAAAAGTAGTAGTACAGTGTAACCTGCTGCGTGGGCATGTACCTTTAAAGTAAAGTTAAAAATTCACTTATTTGAGCCGAAAAAGGGCAAACGGTGTAAAGTTGAAAATTCAATTTCTTCTGCTTGTCTTGCTCATTTTTCCCTATATTGTATACATCAGAGCTTCAGTTAAGATGCGTAATTTGACAAAATATTCAAGATATTTTTCTTAGTTATTCACCAAAAATGGCAGGTTGGGAGTTCTTTAGAATCGTCTCAATGAGACGATTCTAAAGCACTCCCAACATGACATTTTTGGTGGAAGAAATTCCCTCCAAAGTTCCCTCAAATCACGCACCTTAACTGAAGCGCTGTACATGTATATAAAACCGTGATAAATTCAGTAATCCATTTGCATAAATAAAATATAAGCATCGGGGTATATGTTACTCTAAACACAAAGCTTATCTGGGGCTCTGGGTGTAAGGAGGAAAACAGCCGCTTGACATTTGGCAAGTAATGTTGGTGAATGACTGTAAAAGAACTGTTTGTATCAATTGTAATTGTCGGCTGTCAGGCCTGTCTTGCCTGTCAAGCCGACAGAAACAGACGTGTGCAGATCTGAGCTTAGTGGCCTTGGATGCATACTTAAAATCACTACGCGGGAGACGAAAATTACGAAAATTGTCGTCTGCTGTTTTTCATTTTTGCCTTAATTGTTAACAAAAAAAAAACTGTTTTGACAGCACATGAGAATCGTCTCCAGTGGAGACGATTCTCATGTGCTGTCAAACAGGTTTTTATCAATAAATATTGAAAATAAAACATTTCCAGCAGACGACAAAATATAATTCAGCATAGTAAGGGTTAATTAGTCGAGCTAGATATTCTTCATTTTTCCTTTATTAATCTTCTTTCTTTTGAAATTGACAGATAAAAATAAAAGATAAACAAAATATGAAGTATTGAATTCCATTAAACCTTTCAACACCACATACCTCTGACTTATTGTTTGCAAACAGCACATGTAGCTCCAGACTAGCTGGCTCGTAACAAGTCATTAGAACCTGCACAATTTGTGGATATTTCGAAGTTTTAATAAAATTCCCCCTTTTCGAATTAGTGAAAACGTGAAAATTAAAATGGAAGATCCCATTCCAGTTACTTAGGGGTTAAAGTTTTAACCCTTAGAATGCGGGAACCGAAAATAGTCATCTGCTGGTAATTCATATTTTGTCTTTTCTCTGAGTAAAAACATGGCTTGGCAGCATTTTAGAATCATTTCCATTGGAAATGATTCTTAAGTGATGCCAAACCAAGTTTTTCATGAGAAAAATGGAGAGAAAAAAAATATTCAGCAGACGACACAAATTAATTCAGCATTGTAAGAGTTAAACAGGGCACAATCTGAAAATAGTGCAGAGCTGTTTCATCCGGATATACATCTACACTCATTGCTTAACCCAGGCATGGGAAATTTCCGGATTAATCCGGAAATTCGGATTTGAGGTCCCAGGGACTACTTTTGTGAATCTTGTAAATCCGTTGAGAATGGCGATAAAAAATTACAATTTTCGAAAAAAAAAGAAAAAAGTTTTATGTGGCGGTTCTTTTATTTTCCCCAGCGGAGTCCCTGCTATACATGTACTGACTTCTTGTTGCAAGTATTATTTTAAATTGAAATGGATTATGTTGCCAATTTTTCCTAATTATGGCATATTTTTTCAGGGGAAAATGTGATCTATTTAATGCTAAATATACCTCAGAATGAAGCATAGAGCAATCTAGAATTGAAAAAAAATTCTGGGGAGGTGGGGGGGGGGGGGGGGGTATGCCCCCAGACCCTAGCAAATCGCAGGGCAATCTGATACTCAAATAAATTTTCAGAATTGGGGATAGTGTTCCACTCCCATGCCTGTTAACCCTTAGACCTTATTTCTAAAAAAAAACATGGTTTGACAGCACTTCAGAATCATTTCCAATGGAAATGATTCTAAAGTGCTGTCAAAGCATGTTGTCAATTATTCTCAAGTGCTGTCAAAGCAGGTTTTTGATGATAAAAATGGAAAATAGAAAATAAACAGCAGACAACAAAAAGAAATAAGATAGCGGTTTAAGGGTTAATGAGAGATAGTGTTGTCTTGTTAAAATGTTAAAGGGTGTGTCTCAGATATTTAATAAGTGGCTTTCCTCTTTATGTACTGCAAATGGTCTAGACCAACAAAATGTGCCATTTTATTTGATCAAATGACAAGGGGTTTGTGTCTTGTTATACTAGACATATTACTGTTCTCTAGTAGGAAATACAAGTCCTGAATGAAACAGTATACTACTATATCTAGAGCTCTAGTTAAGCTGCTTAATTTCACCAACTTGGGGTGACATTTTGTTATTTCTTCATCAAAAATGGCAAGTTGGGAGTCCTTTAGAATCGTCTCATTGAGACGATTCTAAAGCACTCCCAACTTGCCATTTTTGATGGAGAAATAAGAAATTTACCTCCGAATTACGCACCTTAACTGGAGCTCTGTATATCACTTCATATGGGATTTGTGCCCATTGTAGCTCCTGATCAAATAGCACACACCTGCACACGTAGCCTGATTACGATCTAGGCGTATATTGCTTGTTAGAAGCATGGCATATTGATGTAATATCAAACAGTGCAGATGATGATCGGACTGGCGATGCACAGGCTGTTCTGGATCTACGCTTGTTGCAAAACCCATAAGCCCATTTATCCAGCCACAGCCATGGATATATGTAAGTTTCCATTCTAAGACACTAGCTGAATTGAAGTAAAGTTATAATTATAGTAACCATTGATATACACAAACTAGCATTGACAATACCACTTCAAGCTCCAGATAAGCTGCGTATTTGCTTAAATACCCAATTAAACTTGCCAAAAACCCAATTGAAATCAGAAGTAGCGAGTATCAAAAAGCAATACAAATATTATGGTACCTTTACCATGCTGCAGAAAACAATAAACAGAGCACAAATATAGCATATTTCTCAAAAATATTTCTTATGTTCTTAGTATTTCATTAGAATTGTCTCCAAGAATTGTCTCCCAGCAAACTATTCAATAATTGCTGACTGTTGATGTGTAAACGGTAGTGTGATTTTATTTTACCCAATTATGAAATACCCAATTGCTTCATAAATGATGGAGTGACAATACTCAATTACTAATTCCTTATCTAGAGCTCTGCTACTTAACATTTCAGTAATATAAACACATCAGACCGTTGTTTTATTAGGCAACTCGCAGTCTCGCAGGCACAATTCCGTTCCGGAATAAATACAAATTTACAATTAACAATTTACAATTAAATTGTTTCTTTTTATCTGTTTAATCACAATCTTCTGTGACCAAGTGCCTTTCATGGCGCGAGTTTTGGCTGCAAGGCGTCTAATCTCGACTTTGACAATCTGCCAGTACTTGTAATAGTGAATTACATGTTATTAGATAACGTGCTGTAAATTGGCCTAATACATACTGATAACAAATTGTAATACCCTTGACTATATTTGCATATCCACCAATGTTTCATTGGTCCAACGGTTAATACGGGATCTTAGCATCTAACCTTTTACACGACTATATAAACAATGCAAACACAATATTTTTTTCTATAATATTGAATTAAAGCAAAATTTAAGAATGAGCTTTCTTTTTATTTTGTGAAATTTGGTCAAATATTTATTTTATTGCGAGAAAACAATTTTCCCATGTTAAATCCCCATATACATCTGTCACTATCCAATTTTTTTTTCGTTTTCTGACACTCCTTCCACAGCTCCTCCTTAAAAGCCCCCCCCCCCCCCCCCCCCCCACCCCTGTTAAATTCCCATAGACAAATCAATTTTTCGTAATAAAATCAATATTTGACCGAATTTCACAAAATAAAAAGAAGACTCATTCTTAAATTTCAATAACATCTAATATTTATATTGAAAAAAAATAATTGTTTTTGCTTTGTTTATATGTCCGTAAAATTTGAGCAGGTTTCGTGAAACAAACAGTGGAGAATCAGATGGATAATTTACCGGCGCCTGTAACAACGAATCACATTCTTGGCCTAATATATTCTTTATGGATCAGCAGGTGTTTGTTATTCAGATTAGAATGAATGAGTAGGTGTTATTTTGTCTCTGTCAGATATGATAATATATCCCTTGCTAATTTTAAATCTGAGCGCAGAGTTTATAATGGGTATCAAAATTCAAGGATCAAAATGGCTGATCCAGATTGAAGTTTTAAGCACAAAATGCAATTTAACCCTTACACCGCTATTTTGTGTCGTCTGATGTTTATTTTCTATTTTCCATTTTTATCATCAAAAACATGCTTTGACAGCACTTTAGAGTAATTTACATGCTTTGACAATACTTCAGAATCATTTCCATGGAAATGATTCTGAAGTGCTGTCAAACCATGTTTTTATTGAGAAATAAGACAAGATATAAAAGCAACAGCAGGCAACAATTGTTGTGAGTAGCTGTCTAAGGGTTAAATGTGTTATTCAGCAAAATTGACCCTTGATCCACAAATCCTAAGAGTCAAAAGGTGATTTCAATGGACAAATACAATTTATCCCAATCATGCAACTAATAAAACCCCTGCAGAACTCCAGATAAGCTTTGTATTTGCATGAACACATATTGAGTTTGTGACCAGTGTAGACCCAGTTCAGACTGCACACTTGCACAGGGATGCTGTGTGTGTTCAATTGATAGGAGAAACATCGTTGATGCACTTTGTTTCGGGGGTTACGAGTGTGCTACATGTAGTCAGTTAGGAGCTACACTTGTTGAAAATTAACTAAGCCTCTTTTGTCACGGCAGGTGATCATTTTGACTGGAGGAATGGGGCTTATGGCCTTTTCGATCAGTGTAGGCCCAGATCAGCCTGCTCCTCATCTGCGCAGTCTGATGAGGGTCTACACTGTTCGCCATAATGCACGCATCGTACTTTTGGCAAGTTTTGGAATGTGCATACAGATCAAAAGCTAGACTGGGATATATTAGCTGCAGCCAATAAATATCAACTTCATTTATAGCTAGACTGGGATATATTAGCTGCAGCCAATAAATATCAACTTCATTTATAGCTAGACTGGGATATATTAGCTGCAGCCAATAAATATCAACTTCATTTATAGCTAGACTGGGATATATTAGCTGCAGCCAATAAATATCAACTTCATTTATAGTTAAACTAGAGCTGATAAATTTAGCTGCAGCAATAAATATCAACTTCATTATAGCTAGACTGGGATATGACTGCGAATAAATATCAACTTCATTTATAGACTGGGTATATTAGCTTGCAGCAATAAATATCAACTTCATTCATGCTAGCCTGGGAATTAAATTAGCTGCAAGCCAATTAACTATTTTCAACTTCATTTATAGCTTAGATGGGTATATTAGCTTGCAGCCAATAAATATCAAACTTCTGCCAATTGCCTAAGACTGGGAAATATATTTAGCTGCAAGCCAATTAAAATCAACTTTCATTTAGAGCTTTAGACTTGGGATATATTAGTCTGCAGCCAATAAATATCAACTTCATTCATAGCTAGACTGGGATATATTAGCTGCAGCCAATAAATATCAACTTCATTTATAGCTAGACTGGGATATATTAGCTGCAGCCAATAAATATCAACTTCATTTATAGCTAGACTGGGATATATTAGCTGCAGCCAATAAATATCAACTTCATTTATAGCTAGACTGGGATATATTAGCTGCAGCCAATAAATATCAACTTCATTTATAGCTAGACTGGGATATATTAGCTGCAGCCAATAAATATCAACTTCATTTATAGCTAGACTGCCATTGGTATTGCTGAAAGTTATAAAACGGCAGTTCATTTATCATATTTTATGGAAGAGATTATAGCGATTTATTTCTCATAGTTGAGAATTGAAAGCTATTTACAACAGGCAGTCACTAAGCCAAGTCTGTTTGCTTTGCAATTTAGAATATAGTCGATTTTATATGCCTTTGTTGCACAGTAAAACCCCACATTAGACAACGCTTAACCCTTCCTACGCTTAACACGAAAATTGCCGTCTGCTGTTTTTCATTTTTGCTTTAATTCTTAACAGAAAACTGGTTTTGACAGCACATGAGAATTGTCCACTGGAGACGATTCTCATGTGCTGTCGAAACCAGGTTTTTGTCGAGAAATATTGAAAATAAAACATTTCCAGCAGACGACAACATTTAATTCAGTGTAGTAAGGGTTAAAGTACCTTTGTTTGATTTAATAACCAGATTGTATAAGTGGGTAATTGGTTCGTGGATGTAGTCAGCCGTCTGTCTGACTGCTCTGTTGAATGGCTGTTAAACCCAGATCAACGATTATTGGATTGGTTCGTGGATTGCGTAGTCAGCCGTCTGTGTCTGACTGCTCTGTTGAATGGCTGTTAAACCCAGATCAATCAATTATTGAATTGGTTCGTGGATTGTCAGCCGTCTGTGTCTGACTGCTCTGTTGAATGGCTGTTAAACCCAGATCAATCAATTATTGGATTGGTTTGTGGATTGTCAGCCGTCTGTGTCTGACTGCTCTGTTGAATGGCTGTTAAACCCAGATCAATCAATTATTGGATTGGTTTGTGGATTGCATAGTCAGCCGTCTGTGTCTGACTGCTCTGTTGAATGGCTGTTAAACACAGATCAATCAATTATTGGATTGATTCGTGGATTGCGTAGTCAGCCGTCTGTGTCTGACTGCTCTGTTGAATGGCTGTTAAACCCAGATCAATCAATTATTGAATTGGTTCGTGGATTGTCAGCCGTCTGTGTCTGACTGCTCTGTTGAATGGCTGTTAAACCCAGATCAATCAATTATTGGATTGGTTTGTGGATTGTCAGCCGTCTGTGTCTGATTGCTCTGTTGAATGGCTGTTAAACCCAGATCAATCAATTATTGGATTGGTTTGTGGATTGCATAGTCAGCCGTCTGTGTCTGACTGCTCTGTTGAATGGCTGTTAAACACAGATCAATCAATTATTGGATTGATTCGTGGATTGCGTAGTCAGCCGTCTGTGTCTGACTGCTCTGTTGAATGGCTGTTAAACCCAGATCAATCAATGTCATTCAATGATTGGATTGGTTTGTGGATGCATATCATTGTTTTCTCTTCAAGCTCGAGAATAGGAAATAAAATTCATAAAATCGCCACAAAATTATTTTAAAACATGAAATGTTGGAAGATTATGACAAGTCGTGTTACAACAAACTAACATGTTATTATGTGTGGGCTTACATGTTTTAGTGTATTGGAGCTAACGTAACAATATCTGAACCCTTTGAACCCGAAAGCCCGCTATATCGGTTTATGCAAACAGTGCAGATCCAGATGAGCCGGCTCGTATCATCAGGATCTGCACTGTTTGAAAGTAATTTTCATATTTTTGAGGGAAAAAAAATACCCCCTTTTCATAAATGGACTAGTCTGAAAATCATTTTGTGACCATTGGATTGGTCGGAACATTAGTATATCACAGTCCATTCCGTGGGTGGCAGACGACAACAGTTCATTGCATTTTCATTTATTTCTCCCTGTAAATGTCATGAATATGTCTTGGAATTTCATATCATGAATATGTCTTGGAATTTCATTAGAATTGAGTCCGGAGGACTCAATTCTAATGAAATTCCAAGACATATTTAGAGAGTGAAATAAGAAACATACTCGTAATTTGTTGGCTGTTATTTTCACTGTAATCTAGTGCAGTTATAATTTTCTGTGTTGGTCAATATTCTGATATCACAGAATCTCTCTCAATGCTCCCATATGTATGGTTATAGCGGGGGTCAACTGTACAAACTGTACAGTATTAGTGGGAAAGCATTGTGTCATTGGGTTTTTGCAAGACACTTTACATACCACCCACTGTCTGGCTGTTATATCATTCAAGATTGCATATTATCACCAATATTGGATAAGGAGTTGGTTCAGAGCTCCAGATAAGGTGTGTATTGTGTGCAGGGCTCCAGATAAGCTGTGTATTTGCTTAAATACCCAATTAAAATTGCCAAAAACCCAATTGAAATCAGAAGTAGCAAGTAGCAAGTGAGTATCAAAAAGCAATAAAAATGTTGTTGTACCTTTATCATGCTGCAGAAAACAATAAACAGACCACAAATTTTGAAGCAAACTATTCAATAATTGCTGTCTGCTGATGTGTAAACAGTAGTGTGATTTTATTTTACCCAATTAAAACTTTTAAATACCCAATTGCTTCAGAGATGATGGGGTGACAATACTCAATTACTAATTCCTTATCTGGAGCCCTGGGTGTATTTTACTCATTAATGTTACTCGCAACAATTTGAAAATATTCATTGATTTTCAAAATGAGTAAAAATGTTGCAAATTCACTGTTTGCTTTTTGCAACTAAAAATAAGTGCATTTTCAAATTTGTCTGCTTTTTAGGCCCCCTGGGTCTCGGTAGAGCCGGGAGGCATATTGTGTCGGGAATGTTTGTCCGTCTGTGTGTCTAACAGATCCTGTTAAGAAGCTTGCCATAGTTTCTCCAATCTGCCACCGGGGAGGGCATTTATGTGCCGCCATACGGCATTTTCTTGTTTTTGCTTCTAATCCATATTTATCTCTCCCCCATATATGGGGAGACATATAGTTTTTGGCGGTTGTCCGTCTGTCCATCACCAAATTTGTGTCGCGTGTTTCTCCAAAAGTATTTGAGTTAAGAGTGGCAAAATTTTACAGGAATATTTGTCATGATGTGGAGTTGCGCACCTGGGGGCCGTTTCACTAAACTTCGTACGACTAAAATGTTCGTAAGTGCAAAATTATAATTATTGGATTTACATTTATTGAGCATAGGCTGCTTATCCAAGATGGCCGCCGTCTAAAAATATCACAAATTCTTCAAAAATCGATGTACAATGCTCTTTCAAAGTTGTTAAAACGTGACCCCGGGGTCAAAAATGGGCATGGCCCGTGGGGTCAAATTGGGGTCAAATCTTATTTTTGACCGAATATGGTCATGTTATATACCAAATCGAAAGTATCAACGAGGCGATCACTCCGGTGCATTTTTTGTCGAAATCGGATGGTTATGTCATCCAAGATGGCCAACGAAAGGTCAAAAGGTCGTTCTTTTATTAGAGATTTCAAAATTCTTCTCCACATGAACCGCTTGGCCCATGGTAGCCAAACTTAAAAGTGATGGTCCATGAGTGAAGCCTTTCCAGATTTGTTAAAATGGAGGTCATCGCTTATCCAAGATGGCCGCCATCTAAAAATAGCATAAATTCTTAAAATGAACCGCTAGCTGGATTTCGACGAAACTTGGTAGGAATGAACGATGTACAATACAAATTGGGGTCAAATTTAATTTTTGACCGAATATGGTCATATCTATATAAAATCGAAGGTATCAAAGAGGCGATCGCTCTGGCACATTTTATGTCGAAATTGGATGGTCATGTCGTCCAAGATGGTCGCCGAAAGGTCAAAAGGTCGTTCTTTTATTAGATTTCAAAATTCTTCTTCACACAATCCGCTTGGCCCATGGTGGCCAAACTTCAGAGTTATGGTCCATGGGTGAAGTCTTTTCAGATTTGTTAAAATGGAGGTCGTCGCTAATCCAAGATGGTCACCATCTAAAAATAGCACAAAGTCTTAAAAAATCTTCTTCTCATGAACCGCCAGCCGGATTTCGACGAAACTTGGTAGGAATGATCGATGTAGAATGTTCTTTCAAAGGTGTTAAAATGGTGACCCCGGGGTCATAAATGGGCGTTGCCCGTGGGGTCAAATTTTATTTTTGACTGAATCTGCTAATGTCATATATCACATTGAAGGTATCGATGAGGCGATTGCTCTGGTGCAATATTTGTCGGAATCGGATGATTATGTCATCCATGATGGCCGCCAAAAGGTCCATTTATTCAAGATTTTGAACGTCTTTTTCTCAGGAACCACGTGGCCGATGCTGGCCAAACTTCATAGTAAGTTAAGATCCTTGTGTGAAGCATTTTCAGATTTGGTAAAATGAGAGTCATCGCTTAATCCAAGATGACCGCCATCTAAAAATAGCACAATTTTTTTTGAAACACATAAACTCAATGTCACATTCTCCTCTGGTGTTCATGGAGTCAGGTGAGCGAATTAGGGCCATCATGGCCCTCTTGTTTTATTATCTCCCAATATACAGCTAACTTACGCAGAAAAACAAGGTGGCTACATATATGCTGTTGTTGCCTTAAATTCTAATTTTCCAAGTCCCAATAACATGCAGTCGTGGTGTGGGGGGAGACATATGTTTTTGTCTGAAAAATAACCCTCTAGTTTATATTGAAAATACATGTGATAAATTCAGTAACTATCCATTTGCAAAAATAAAATAAACATTGAATTTGAAATTATGAGGGTATAAAACCATTTAGATAGAAAACGTATCAGAATCTCTTGGGAGTTCCTTTGTATCTTCTGGCTGCTTGTCATTGGAAATGGAAGTATTGGAGTGTCAGAACATGTTATTCGGCTTGCTGATACATTGTACATAGGGCCTCCCAGGAGATTTATTTAGTAAGTACATGTACAAATCATGTTGTGTTATTTAATTGTTCCTTGTTTCTGTTCCAAGTATAAATGACAGACGATAATAAGTTGCTGGAGGTCAATCGATGAGTCCCAATATAGGTAGACCAGGTGTGTTATCGTATCATAGCCTCGTTTTCGTGTATAATAACTACATGTACATGATAAAGTGCACGTGCATGCATGTCAATATAATAGTGTCCTTTATGTTCAAAATAGACATGTAGTGTGGCTCAGTGGTATCGAAGCGGGAGAATATCCATACGTTAGCAGAAGTTTTGTTCATTTTATCTGGTCGAGAGTTCGAACCTCACAAAACGCATTGCTTTTGTCAATATCATTCTGTTCTTTATATGACTGCTTGCTGGAGAAGGGAATAAGTGAAACGGCAAGGGTTATCACTATTCTTGTATGACCTCAATGTGACATGACCGGTGAGAACATACTCCAGATTCTTCATGTACACACATATGAAATGTGCATTTAGTTGTTAGTTTTCTTCAAAGTGAGACTAACGTTCTACATGTAATCTATCTCATGCTTAGGTAATAATGTAATTTGTAAGAGAAAAACATATAAAAAAAGAAATATACTTGTGTAATATAATATAAGCAAATAAAAATGTATACCGTATTCTTGCGATTATAAGTCACATTTGTTTTTACTCAGATTTGTATCCGAGAAAGCCCCTGCGTCTTATAAATACATGTAGATATATGAGCATTTTTTTCCACCCGAAATATTGACATAAACGACAAAAAAAATAAAAATGCGTTCCTATATTTGTTGTTGTTGTTAGTCTTTGGGGTAAAATCCGGTATTGGATAAATGGATTCGTATTCTAAACAGTTTGTACCTTACTCGCGCCTTACTCGTTCCGGCCCTGTCTCACATTCGGTACACATTTTCTATACCGAAGGCGAACAGTGTATACCAAGATCAGATCCAGTTTGCTGATTTAGCCTATTTTTAAAATGGCATATCCGTACCCTAACCAGTTTTCCCCATACGGCCCTGTATCAGGAACACGTAATTGACTGAATTTCCGAGTTAATGGTCTATACATTTATTATTGGGAAAGCACATTGATTTACAAGTTGATCTGTGTCTACAATATGTACTAAATTTTCAGCACAAGCCATTTCTCATGTGAATTGGTCCGATTTGTTTTCTTAGTGAGAACCTGTCTCGATAATTGAGTCATATTCTGATTAGGTGTTGACATTAAGAAGATGTTCTCAAACTGACAGTTGGGTTAAATACCACCGAAAATTCTTGTTTTCTGATATCGAATTTTGAACAGTATCCTCTATATATTGTCAAACTTTCACAAACCGCCATATTGTTTGTATTACTTGATTACATGAATTTGTCCGAAACTTACAGGGTACGAAAAATAAATAAAAAACAGCGCGGTATTAAATAACAACAACTTGGCGATTAATTGTATTGGTCCGAAACGTCCAGGGTACGAAGCTTGTGAGTGACCAAAAAAACAGCGCCTGGTAGTATTTATAAACAACAACAACTACAACTCTGCAATTTTTTTGTTTTTTAGAAAATTGAGGGCGTCTTCTAGCCCCATGTAGACATTTTCCCCAAGATTTTGGAGTGAAAATAGGGGTGCGACATATGCATGATTGCGACTTATAATCGCAAGAATACGGTATGTATATATATGTATGACAAACTAAGATTCGAACTCGCAACCTATGGCAATGATATCCGTTATCCGTCACTCTTACCCCTGGACTACATAAGCAAGGTGATGATCATGTGGTGCTAACAACATCAACCAGTACTGAAACTTCCATAATCCATCTGATTCAAAGTACGTATTCTTTTATAGTGTCCTTATTACGTAACGGATTTTGATGAAATATGGCACATCAAACGTGTCTTGTTAAGCTGCATTTGGCGGTCTCTGTATTTTCGCCCAAACTTCTGTCGTTTTTGCGAAGAATCGATGTCTGTGTCTCTGACACGGAAATCGATTCTTCACAAAAACGACATACGTCTGTGCCAAACTCCCTGGACCACCAAATGCAGCTCATGAAGACGCGTTTGCTGCGCCATATTTCATCAAAATCTGTTTCATATTAAGGAAAATATCAAATAATACTTTCAAGATTTCAACACTTTCAGCCACTGTTGTTGTTATAACCACGTGATCATGCACCTTGCATAAGACTTGATGACAAATTTAATCAAAGTACTGAAAGTACTGAACATAGGGTACTACAAGATTAAACTAGATCGATCGATTGATTGATTGATTGATTTGTTGTTGGTGTTGCAGTTTCATTAACCCTTGAAGGTACATGCCCACTCAGTAGGTACAAAATGTTCTTTACATCAGAGACATCATCTGAGACATTTCCTGGCAAAATAAACATTCATGCGCCATTATCCCACGTATTGATTGGCATTATTATGCATTTTATATCAGACGTAAATTTACACACTGATATCAGGGGCGATGACCGTGTTTGCTTAAAATGTTAACGGACATTACTATTTAATCTCTGTATTTATTTTATGATGTGCAATGATCATACTTTAAAATCTGTCGAAAATATTATTTTTTCAGGTGACACATTTCTTTAGTATAAATAATTAAAAAATATCATGCCTCATTTGCATATGAAAATAGCCTGATACCACCGCGCGTCACTATCAGTTATACACTTATTTAATTCCTATAAATTACATTTTGGGCTTACTGAGTGGGCATGTACCTTTAAAGTGCTGGAAACGACAATTGTCGTCTGCTGTTTTAAATATTTTTATATTTTCTCCTCAATAACATACTGAGACGATTCTACTGCACTGCCAAAACAGGTTTTTAAAGAGATTAAAATATACAAAATGAGCAGACGGCAATTTTATTTTTCAGCGTTTTAATGGTTAAGGGGTAAACTATTGATATGGCACAACTTGAAGTACAGTATGCACTGCTACAGTATGTAGCAAAACATTCAACAACATTACAGATTATGCATAGCAATATCAGAAAGATACGGTAACACATATACAAGACATCATCAATTCAAGTATACAGATTCCAGATATCTATGATCATTATAGATATATTGAAAACTGATTGAAGAGCAATAGTTACAATAATTCCGCCATGGAAGCGGTGTCGCGCCTGAAAATGCCTTATCGGTACATCGCCAAGTTTACTTCTGTTTTGTGAATGAAATAGTTGGCCCCGGATTGAGTATATTAAAACATACAAATGACGTCATTGGGGAAACCGCTGACAAAATGTTCAATGTATGGAAACCCAAACTTGTTAGATTTTTTGTTGTTGTATTTCAGTACTTGCATTAATATGGGTATTAATATACGCTGGATGTGTTATACTGTCATTAATTTGTTCCCTGACTGTAAGTTATCACCTTAAATACTGACTTATTGACCCCCTTCCCTGAACTGAACGTAGAATTGACACTCATGTGTGCATAGGCTGTCGGAAGGTCAAACTTGATGTAGTTTGTGTGACCGCAAATGGGGGCAAATCACGCGCAACAAAATAATCCGATGTATTTTTGTACGTAGAACATCCGTTGTTGATATTGTGCAGTGCAAGTAGTTTTTCATAATATTATTTTCAATTAGCGGTTGCGTATGCTAGTTAAACGTTGAGTAACACAATGCATTTTGTTGTTATGGTTATTCCAAGATATCACTACGGACGTGCCCATCGAGGGGGGTCTGGGGCTTGGCTAACTGTCCGACGCGATTCCAATACATAGGCTACCCTATGTAAAAATCAATATTGAAAAGGAATACAGGCACGGGTATAATCATATGGAACGCCATGACTGTCTTATGTAGGCTCACATCAGTTGGTATTGTGGTCCCGTCATTTGGTAATGTGGTCTCGCCATTTGGTATTGTGGTCCCGTCATTTGGTAATGTGGTCCCGTCATTTGGTATTGTGGTCCCGTCACTTGGTAATGTGCTCCCGTCACTTGGTAATGTGCTCCAGGTAATGTGCTCCCGTCATTTGGTAATGTGCTCCCATCATTTAGTAATGTGGTCCCGTCATTTGGTAATGTGGTCCCGTCACTTGGTAATGTGCTCCCGTCACTTGGTAATGAGATCCCGTCATTCGGTAATGTGGTCCCGTCACTTGGTAATGTGGTCCCGTCATTTGGTAATTTACTCCCATCATTTGGTAATGTGGTCCCACTTTTGTAACTTGGTATTTGTTAATGTGCCCAATCATTTGGTAATGTGCTTCGGTCCATGGTAATGTGCTCCCGTCATTTGGTAATGTGTCGTCCCGTCACTTTGGTAATGTGGTCCCATCAGTGGTAATGTAATGTGGGCTCCCGTCATTTGGTAATGTGCTCCCGTCATTTGGTAATGTGCTCCCGTCATTTGGTAATGTGGTCCCGTCACTTGGTAATGTGGTCCCATCATTTGGTATTGTGCTCCCGATGGTAATGTCCCCGTCATTTGGTAATGTGTCCCCGTCACTTGGTAATGTGGTCCCATCATTTGGTAATGTGCTCCCGTCACTTGGTAATGTGGTCCCATCATTTGGTAATGTGCTCCCGTCATTTGGTAATGTGCTCCCGTCATTTGGTAATGTGCTCCCATCATTTGGTAATGTGGTCCCGTCACTTGGTAATGTGGTTCCATCATTTGGTAATGTGGTCCCATCATTTGGTAATGTGCTCCCGTCATTTGGTAGTGTGGTCCCGTCACTTGGTAATGTGCTCCCGTCATTTGGTAATGTGCTCCCGTCATTTGGTTGGTAATGTGGTAAAAATCGATTGTTTCTGTAAATGACAAAGAGAGTTGACGAAATGTCCAGAGATGTGCGTTATCTTCTTCTGCTGACTTTGGAAATCAATTTCTTTGGGTGGGATTATTTCGCGTATTATAAGTGACAAAAGCCGCAATAGTGTCCTGTGTTATCTAATATCTAATATAATTATTACATAAAATGTATAACGTTTTCTACAGCAATACATATTTTATAAAAACTTTACTTGTCATATTCTGCTTTATGTGTAATTGTTAACATTTAACATTCCAAACTGCGTGTATGAAACTGACTATACAAAAGACCATTACTTGAATAATTAGTTTTCGTTATATCAACCGCAAACTGACTTTACGTGATGACGACACAATGCGGTAACATTTCTTTATCGCTCACCTGACTTTAGTCAGGTAATTATGTAGCTCGTTAAATGAGTTTAATAGAAATGAAAATAAATGAAGGATATTCCATCGTATATTTTTTATAGCGGGAAATAATAGAATAGAATTTATTGACTTAAACTCGTACAAGTTTCTCGTCATATAAACAAATACATGTACATGTATATACAAAATAGCGATTTAAACTTGAAAACATGAAACAATACATGTGAGTATGTAGAAAGCCGAAGATGTACGATTTTGCATAAAAAATATGTACATTGAAACCTCGCTAAACCTGACACCATGGGAGGTTCCCAGGGTGTCCGGTTTAGCGAGGTTTCACTGTAAATCAGGCATTTGATTTTTCCGAGTCATAGTTGTGTGCTATCATGAACTATCATGAACAGGCATTATCACCCGAGATAAATGACAATGAAACCCATCAAAATTATGATCACAAATGTTTCTGGTTGTTCAGTTTAGAGGTTCCACTGGACAAAAACTGCGATATTTTGTTCCGTAAATGATGTGGAAAATGAGATCTTCAGTGCAAATGCGGAATAGGAAGTTATTTGTTCTGAACATTTCGTCAACTTTCGACGTCATTTACAGAAAGTATCGTAAATATTTTTCATGAGATATCGCACAGCTTAGGTACAAAATAAAAATCATGGCTTGTATGCATAGCATTTTGTCCAGCGATAATTACCTGAGGCTACGTGATAAAAAAAAACCTGAATCTAATTAATGTGTAATTAGTCCTGCCGAACTTCCACGGGACCCGGACTTGGCGTATATACAATGGGTTTTTGTTGATCTTTCATCTTTAGGATCTACAGTGGAACCTTTCTAAACCGGACACCAAGGAAACTAGAGCAAGGTATTCCACGGTTTCAATCCGCTTCCTGGGTCCCTTCACCACGCAGTAGGCACAACATGTTCTTTATAGGAATTAAATAAGTGTCATTATTCCACCAGTTCTAAAGATTACGAGTGGCCGCTATATACAAGTATAATCATTCAGTAATATTTGTTGTACTGATAGTGACGCACGTTGGTATCAGGCTATTTTCATATGCAAATGAGGCATGTTATTTTTTCATTATTTATACTAATTATATGCGTCACCTGAACAAATAATATTTTCGACAGATTATAAAGTATGATAATTGCACATCAAACAATAAATACAGAGTATAAATAGTATTTTCCGGTAACATTTTAAGAAAAGATGGTTATCGCCCCTGATATCAGTGTGGAAAGTTACGTCTGATATAAAAAGTATAATAATGTCAATCAATACGTGGTGTAATAGTGAATGAATGTTTATTTTGCCAAAAAATGTCTCAGATGATGTCTCTGATAGAAAGAACATTTTGTGCCTACTGAGTGGTCATGTGCCTTTAATAGCATCGTATGTAGCGGTTAAGAGTCGTATTTATTTGACTACAATGAAACATCTGTGATCTTATTGTTGATGGGTTTCTTAGTCATTTATGTCCGGTTAAATATGCCTGTTCATGATCGCATAGCACACGACTATGGCTCAGAATGATCAAATGCCTGATTTACAGTGAAACCTCTCTAAGCCGGACCTTCCACCTGTGATCTGGTTTAGAGAGGTTTCACTGTATATTATGTGAATTCGACGAAAAATGTAAATGTAAATGCTTGGATTTAACGACGGCACTGGCTCAATGACCTTGCATGTCATCTCCCAAGAAGGGGAGAAAGGAAGGAGGTGGATACAGAAGAAACCGGCCCCTGGTGGCCTAGCTCTTACTAGAATAGTCCGCTCTGGTTCTTTAACGTGTTCAGACTCTCCTTCAAATCTGATACACAGGACCGCCTTTTAACGTCCCCATCCGAAAGGACTAGTGGTAGCTAGCTGTAGAAAACGTTATACATTTTATGTAATAATTATAATAACATTTCAAAATTGCAATATTCGCAGGCAGGGGAGATAACACAGGACCAGGGCTCCAGATAAGGAATTTGGCATTGGGTACTGTTACTCCATACTTTTGAAATCAATTGGGTATTCTCAATTTTCAATTGGGTATTTTAAAAACATTACCCCATAAAAAAAATTCAATTGGGTATTTCCAGATTTTGATTACAAAAACCGATTTGGAAACAAATCGTAATAATTTATGTATTAATGGTAATGTTTTGTTGTTCATATAATTAATTGAAGCAGTCTTATACTTACATGTGTATGGTAACACTGCTTCCCTTACTTATAAGAACACCAAAATGATTAGTTCCAAGTTTTCAATGATTCCAAGTACATATAAGTAACTGTTACTAGAGTAATTGCATGGGCTTATGGCATTTGTGACCTGTGTAGTTCCGGATCTGCTAGCACACTTATAGTTATAAGTTATGTAAAAAGCAGTATCGTGTATTCAAAAATCATGCGAGATGTTTCATTATCTGAATGACAAACAGTGCATACGCTGATCAAGAATGCTTTGATTGGCAGATTCATCTTTGCAACACGGGATCCATTTTTTGTTTGCCGACCACGTTTGACAGCAATTCATCAATAATGTCAATCACGATTAATTTGGGGTCTCCACACACCGAGCTCAACAAAATGACTGTATGATGCCTTGTGCAATGGATTGAGATTCCATCTTTGCATCGGTCGTAAAATAAATTGAAATAAGGTTAACATTGGTGGTGGACTTTTGCAATTTTTTTCTTCCACGTTTGTTGTGGCCGCCATTTTGTTGCGCCATGTGTCACCAATTTTCTACGAAAAAAACTGACATGATCGGATTGTGTTATTTATAGTGTCTATCGCTACTACGATTATATTAATTGGTGAATTCGGGCGCCGTTCAACTCGTCCTATGTTAACTTAGTTAATTCGACCGCCATTTTATTCAACGTGTGCGTTGGTCGAAATAGTAATAATGTTACCATATTTTCATTTATTACTTATGATACTGTCCCACATGTAAAATATAAACCTGACACATTCAAAATAATAAAATGTCTGTTGCGGACGTTTTTCGTTGCATCTCCTTGAGTAGACTCGGTGTCGCCGAAACAAGCAGTTTCACATCGATTTCAATTTAAGAAAATAGACTAGTAATGAGCCTGGATGTCCGGTTCACAAGTGTCGCACTGCCGTTTTTTTCCACAATTATTGATTTGAAAATCAGTAATATTTTCCGTAAATGACGTAATTGATAGGCCCTCTTATCCGATTTTTTTTCTCAAAATAAATGTGGGCAAAAACGGCCGATGCGATAAGGGTAGAAATTTTAGATTTTGGTTCATTAACTTGGAACGGTACCCGAAACAACTGCCGTGTGATGGGTTACTAGAGTTTCGTATCGAGTTGGACCCATTTTTTTTCCGCTGAGAGTCGGAATCTCTCCCGCTATATCCTGGAGTTCAAATCGAATCCACCCGAAAACTGGTTTCCAGCCGTTATCGGTGATATACAGCGAGACATTGTCCGCAGCTAGAGCCGGGACCAGACTTTGTAAACATTGAATGGCCGACCGCACAGGTCATCGGCGATGATTTTGTAGGATTGTATACATGAACAAATCTAGCAGTACGCGACAGACTGAAAATACATTTGAGGAGTACGCTACAGGATAAAAAAGAATTGCGTACCGGACATTTTAATTGCTTTTTGGTACGCATTGTCTCTGATTTTAATTGGGTTTTTGCATGTTTTAATTGCGTATTTACGCAAATACGCACCTTATCTGGACCTCTGCAGGACACTATTGCAGCTTTTGTCACTTATAATACGCAAAATAATCCCACCCAAAGAAATTGATTTCCGAAGTCAGCACAAGAGGATAACGCACATCTCTGAACATTTCGTCAACTCTCGACGTCATTTACAGAAACAATCGATTTTTAAAAAAATAATTTTCATGAAATATCACACATAGTATGGTTATATAAATGCTTGATATTTCCGGTGCTACATGTCAAATCCCTCGGTATAATTTATCCGGAATTTATCCGGAACCACCGAATGAAGTTAGCACCGAATGAAGTTAGCACCACCGAACGAAGTTAGCACCAAATGACAGGAGCACATTACCAAGTGACGGGATCACATTACCAAATGACGGGAGCACATTACCAAGTGACAGGAGCACATTACCAAATGACGGGAGCACATTACCAAATGACGGAGCCAAGTGACGGGACCACATTACCAAGTGACGGGACCACAATACCAAATGACGGGACCACATTACCAAGTGACGGGACCTCATTACCAAGTGACGGGACCACATTACCAAATGACGGGACCACATTACCAAGTGACGGGACCGCATTACCAAGTGACGGGACCACATTACCAAGTGACGGGACCACAGGACCACATTACCAAATGACGGGACCACATTACCAAGTGACGGGACCACATTACCAAGTGACGGGACCACATTACCTATTACCAAATGACGGGACCATATTACCAAATGACGGGACCACATTACCAAGTGGCGGGACCACATTACCAAATGACGGGACCACCTTACCAAGTGACGGGACCACAATACCAAATGGCGAGACCACATTACCAAATGACGGGACCACAATACCAACTGATGTGAGCCTACATAAGACAGTCATGGCGTTCCATAGTCTCACCTATTCTGTGTTTTGTTTATGACCGGTTTGTTTGTAAACAAGTAACAAGTTATGTCTGCGGACTATATATGTTGTGACCCCTCACTTATGTTGTGACCACTCACCTGTATATGTACCTCGACAAAATGGTTCAGGTGAGTGGCTCAAACATAAACTTCTACAGGGCTCCAGATAAGCTGTGTATTTGCTTAAATACCCAATTAAAATTGGCCAAAAACGCAATTGAAATCAGAAGCAGCGAGTTCCTTTATCATGATGCAGAAAACAATAAACAGACAACAAATATAGCATATGTTTTCATTTCGAAGCAAACTATTCAACAATTGCTGTCTGTTGATGTGTAAACAGTAGTGTGATTTTATTTTACCCAATTAAGATTTTGAAATACCCAATTGCTTCAGAAATGATGGAGTGACAATACTCGATTACTAATTCCTTATCTGGAGCTTTGTTTCAATTTTTTTTTAGTCTGAAAAAGTGTAGAGTATTTATCTAACAATAGCACCCTGTCTCATTTTAGCAGCCGCCACACAAGTTTCATCATAATATTTGATTTTCACATATTACATGTAGTACATTGTAGTCATTTTATATCACAATTTTAGAAAATTGCATTGCCACGGAAACGATTATTAGCATAAATACTGTATCATTAGCATGTCAATATATTGCACTTGTATTTTATCTATTTTCAGAAATTTTCCTCTGGGAAGTTATCCATCAAAAACAATGTCACGGCAAATAAGTTCAAGAACAATAACTCGCTGTCTCTGGGACGACACAAATCTCGACCAAATGTCAAAAAGAAAGAACGAAGCAAAGAAAAGAAGGTAAGAATGTTTTGTTGTAAGTTCAGCGCTGCAATGCTGATATCCCAGAAATATGCATGTACAGAACTCAATCTGCTTCTACGCAGTCGCACCCCTTGAAGGGCAGGAGAGTAGACAATCTTAGCCTTTTACATTTGGAATACGCTTATGCGTACAGGCCTATTGAAATATTTCCTTTTCTATTTTTCGTATATTGCAACAAAAGTATATGTTGTTACCACTCATTTTAACCGTCTCGATGAGACGGTTCAAATGAGTGGTAACAACACATACATTTATTGAGAAATAAGCCAAATAATGAGATTTATTCTGATGCGAATAAAAGAAATATTTGTAATTTTCTAACCTGAAAGATACATGCCCACTCAGTAGGTTATAACATAGGGAGACAGATAGTTTTGTTCATTTTCTAGATATGACATTTTCTGGTAAAACAAACGACGATACTACTGTCTGTTTCATGTTGACCTGCCAATTTTTATTACAACTATTTAAACACCCTAAAACTCTTATTTTTTTGCAAAAATTCATTTTTCAGCAAAATTTAGCGATGAGCCATCTTTTTATTTTTTGAAATTCGGTCCTATAATGAAGTAATAGCCCTAAATCAAGAATTGAATGCAGGGTTGCAATGTTAAAATGTCAACGTGCGATCAGATTTTCAACATTTTTCTAGCATCGAACTTCTTGCTGGATTTCATCATAAAAAAAAGACACTAACCTTGTATTTATGAGAGCAAATCTTGCCAGGTTGAAAAATAAAGGAATCGAGCCTCCATTTCTCGGTTTTCGTACAAGAATTCCAAAAGAAAATGCCGCGAATTTGGTCAAAATGCAACATGATGTCATCATTATCTGCTACAGATTCTGCTGGGGAAAATAACAAAATCTCCATTCAAAAATAATAAAACAATTGGCGATAAAAAATTACAATTTTCAAAATTGTAATTTTTTATCGCCAATTGTTTATTTTTATCGCCAATTGCGAAAGTGGCGATCGCCAGCGGAATCCCTGGTAGACTAGTGTTCTCTATATGTTCTTCTGGTTGTTTTGGTTCTTGTTTCACACCCAGGTTCACGTATTCGGAGAATTGTATAGCAGTCGGTTATGCTGCCAAGTTATCTTGAAACTGGATATTCCTGTCTATATGAAACAATGTTCTTAGATTTACATAAACACCATTCAATCACAATCAATCAATCAATATTCAATCAATATATCAACAAAGCAAATTGAGTAAGGGCTGTAATTAATGTTGTGAGAACTTGTAGCCCAAGCCCATTGTACTTGCTGTATGCAATAAACTATGTTTAAACTAAACAAAGCAACCGACTAACCAATTGATCAATAAACAGGGCTCCAGATAAGGATTTAGTAATTGAGTATTGTCACTCCATAATTTCTGAAGCAATCAGGTATTTCAAAATTTTAATTGGGTAAAATAAAATCACACTACTGTTTACACATTATCAGACCACAATTATTGAATAATTTGCTTCTAAATGAAAACATTTCTTGGCATTTCATTAGAATTGTCTCCTTGGAGACAATTCTAATAAAATACCAAGATGTTGTGTTTTCATGGAAAATAAGATAATTATGCTATATATAAACCCCCCGCAACGAGTTGTGGGGGGGGTATACTGGAGTCAGGTTGTCCGTGCGTCCGTGCGTCCGTGCGTCCGTGCGTCCGTCCGTGCGTCCGTGCGTCCGTGCCGCTCCGTGCGTCTGATTAGGGTTCGTGGCACCATTGTATTATGTGGCTAGCCCCACAGGGTTATGGACTTAGTAAAGGATAGGGTTGGTTACAATTAGCCACCTAAAAAATCCTTTTATGTGGCTAAAAATCGTTTTATGTGGCTAATATTTAACATGTGATAAGCCACATAAGTATAGTAATGTAAGCGTTCGTTCGTCCGTCCGTCCATCACTAAACTTAACATCAGAGAATTTCCTTCATCTAAAATGCTTAATATTTCACACATGCATTCCTGTAAGGCTCTACTACCATGCTGTGCCAAACCCATGACCGTCCAACCCCCGCTGATCCCAAGGTCAAGGTCAAATACTTAGTCTCTTTACAAAACTTAACATCAGAGAAATATTGTTATAACTTCTATTTCCTTCATCTAAAATGCTTAATATTTCACACATGCATTTCTGTAAGGCTTTACTACCATGCTGTGCCAAAACCACGACCCTCCAACCGCCGCTGATCCCATGGTCAAGGTCAAATACTTAGTCTTTTCAAAACTTTACAAAATCAGATATTGTTATAACTTCTATTCTTCATCTTAAATGATATTTTCTCGTGCATCCTGTAAGGCTTACTACCATGCTTGTGCCAAATCCCAACGACCGTTCAACCCCCGTAATTTCCAAGTTCAAGGTCAAATAAACTTAGTCTCTTTAACTTAGATTTTCAGAGAAAATTTTTTATAACTTCTCCTTCATTTGAAAATCTTAATAGTTCACACATTGCCATCCTGTAAGGCTCTACTACCATGCTGTGCCAAATCCACGACTGTCCATCCCCCGCTGATCCCAAGGTCGAGGTCAAATACTTAGTCTCTTTACAAAACTTAACATCAGAGAAATATGTTATAACTCCTATTTCCTTCATTGCAGATTCTTAATATTTCATGCATGCATTCCTGTAAGGCTCTACTATCATGCTGTGACATATCCCCGCTGATCTCAAGGTCAAGGTCACATACTTAGTCTCTTTACAACACTTAACATGAGAGAAATTGGTTATAACTTCTATTTCCTTACTCGGATCTGCTTCACATTTCACACTCGCATTGCTCCAATGGACCTCTACCACCCTGTGACAAATTCACGTTTGTGCCGCCCCCGCTAAGCACAGAGTCAAGGTCACAAGGTACAACAATTTTTTAATTGCTTTTTGATCTCACTACTTCTGATTTCAATTAGGTTTTTGGCAATTTTAATTGGGTATTTAAGCAAATACGCAGATTATCTGGAGCACTGTAACTACAAGCTCGTCTACTGAGTAACCCATACAGGATTATACAGACAGTCACTGCCACCCGTACTGCCATCACAGTCCATCTTTTATACAATTTCCCAATCTACCCTATCACCTATAGTTTGCTGTTACTTAACAACGTCTCAAAATTGCATCTAAAGTAATGAACCACGGGCCCATCTCTACCATATGCTGTTTTGCGGAATGTACATGCCAGATTATGTCTGCCAGATTACAGTGTGGCTGCTGTACCAACAAAGCACCTGCAATCCTGACTTGGAATATCAATATGGCTAACCCACGCAACTGCCGTATGTGCAGAACGATCATGAGGCATAATAAGCCACATATTCCTCGGCAAAAACACTATGGAGAATGTGATGAGTTAAATACTGATAGAGGATTTATTTTCACTTATCTCCATGTAAATTGAAGTTGCAACGAGTTAAAGCATCGCGTTCCAGGCTCGTATTGCAAAACCGACAACGTAGCAATTGCTGGCAATGTAATCATAGACAAACTAGGGGAATAATTGAAGGTGTCTGTGGAAGAAGGGGGCTAACTCCCTCCTGGTCAGTGGAAGAAGGTGGCTAACTCCCTCCTGGAGTTAGCCCCCTTCTTCCACTGACCCTTGGGGATGCATTGTGGTCTAGCGATTAGAACACCTGACTTCCAATCCTCGCGTTGCAAGTGCAAAGCTCTCCTTAGACATCCTAAAATACTTTCATAGTATTTCCATCCCACTGGTATTTCAGATGAAACTTGAAATCGAGGTCCCATCCCTAAATGACCTTAGCTGTTACTGGGACGTTAAACCCCATTCACTTCCACTTTTTCCGCTCACCCCTTCAATTCATATAAGCTCTCCCAGCTTGTCTTTTGTTTTTCGAAATATGTATTATTTGGAATAAAATCTTATTTAAAGCAATGTAATGTTATACTGTAGACTAAACACACCGATGAAACCTGACTAGAGTTACAACTGTCAAATGATCAGGATGAAATATTTGCAGTTTAGTATCACAGTGTATTAAACTCATAATTCTATCAATTTGGTGATCAGTACATCTTGAATGCATGACTGTCTTCCAATAATATAACATTTGTGGGATTTTTTCTCTCATCGCGTAGCGGAAATTGCATATAGAAAAGCCGTCCGTCCGTCCGTCCGTCCGTCCGTCCGGGCACACATTAGGGTACTTATGTGGCTAGCCCCACAGGGTTATGGACTTGTTAAAGGATAGGGTTGGTTACAATTAGCCACCTAAAAAATCGTTTTATGTGGCTAAAAATCGTTTTATGTGGCTAATATTTAACATGTGATAAGCCACATAAGTACCCTAATGTAAGAACATCCGTCCATCTGTCCTTTTCTGTCCGTGATGTTTTCCAATCTGCTATAACTTCTTTACCGTATGACCGATTGGCTTGAAACTTCACATGTGGATGTTTATTATTATCATCCATATGTTCATTCCCCACCCTGCCCATGCTCATGCTGTGCCCAAGGTCAAGGTCAAATAACTTTGCGTCCAGTAGATACATGCGCATTTCGCCATTCTCCTATAACTACTTTACCGTATGACCGATTGGCTTCAAACATCATGTGCATGTTTCTCATCATTCATATTTTCATTCCCAGCCCTACCCATGCTCCCCCATACCCAAGGTCAAGGTCAAATAACTTCCGTCTCTGTGCATTCTGCTATAACTTCTTTACTGTATGAGCGATTGGGTTAAAATTTCAAGTGCATGTTTCTCATCATTCGTATTTTCATTCCCCTCCCAACTAATGCTCCCCCATTCACAAGTTCAATGTCAAATAACTGTTTGGGTGTTTCTCCATTCTCCTATAACTTCTTCCCTTTATGAGTGATTAGCTTCAAACTTCATGTGCATGCATTCCCCACCCCATCCCCAAGGTCAAGGTACAAAAACTTTTAAATTTCCCGTTCAGTACATTTTAAATTTAGGCTCGGTAGACTCCCTCTGCTGAGTGAATTGTCGTCTGCTGTTGCTTTTATATCTTGCCTTATTTATCAATAAAAACATGGTTTGACAACATTTCAGAATCATTTCCAATGGAAATAATTCTGAAGTGCTGTCAAAGCATGTTGTAAATTATTCTCAAGTGCTGTCAAAGCATGTTTTTGATATTAAAAATGGAAAATAGAAAATAAACAGCAGACGACGAACAAATTAAGATAGCGATCTAAGGGTGAATAAACTAGTCCAAAAAGTTACATGAACCAGTCTATTGCAGTTATTTAGGGGTGAAACGGGGGACAATTAGGTGGTCAAATCATAATATTTAGATCCGAAGCAAGCCACCTCAAACAAGCCATTATACACTTGTTTACATGCCTTGTATACACAAACAATCAGTTATGAATAGTAAAGGGAACTCTTCATGATTATTCCAAGCTTATTAACGACTATCGTTGATTAATAATAGTTTTATTATCGACAACAAATGTCAAGAGCAGCCCATAGTGTAGTTGGTTAGCAGTTGAACAACTTCTGTAATAAATATTTCTTGCTTTATGTTCTATCCCCACAACAGATTTTATTTTAGCTCACCAGAGCCAAAGCTTCATGTGTGCTTTTGTTACCGCTTTGCATCTTTTTGTCGGTCCATCATCCGTCCATCATCCGTCCTCCTTTTCAAATCTGTTCTATGCCTGTACTGCTGAGCCGATGTTGGTCAAACTTCACAGGGATGATCTATGGGTGAAGCCTTTTCAGATTCATCTCTTGAACCACCTGGGATACTGTGCCTGGCACTAGATCAAACACTTTTTCAGTGCTGATATTTTGATTGTATTCTTAAGGAGACAATTCTAATGAAATGCCAAGACATGTTTTCATTTCGAAGCAAACTATTCAATAATTGCTGTCAACAGTAGTGTGATTTTATTTTACCCAATTAAAATATTGAAATACCCAATTGCTTCATATATGATGGAGTGAAAATACTCAATTTCTAATTCCTTATCTGGAGCCCTGGTGGTATCTCACCTACCGGTATTAGTGTCTGCATATAGTTTGTAGTGTGACTCTTCAGGCGACTTGAGCAGGTCGTCCCCAATATAATTATATAACTCCCATACCTGTGTTTTCCTGGAGAAATAATACCTGTGTGTGAAACTATGCCGCTTATCAAGAACAATGTTAACAGATACATTTGATAGTGGTATAAGTAAACAAATAGCGCCTGCCGCGGCTAGATAACATTGTTATGCAGTATCATGGTTATTTTATTGGATTACCAGTTACGCAGTAATTTGCCAGAGACTGGTGTGTTTTGATGGAGGACTACTGTAGATATACGAGAGGACTGATGTCGGGTTTTACAACAAATCAACACGGAATATTAAACATGCCACACATTTATTAGTATTAACTATTTATGCCCCTGGTCTCGGTAAAGCCGGAAGTCATATAGTGTTTGCGCTGTGTGTGCGTCCGTAGGTCTGGTTAAGAAGTTTTCCCGAGTTTCTCCAATCTGCCATCGGGGGATGTGGGGGGGGGGGGGGTATTTGTGTGACAACAGGTCACAGTTTCTTGGTTCTAATTGTTAGACAATATTGATATATTTTTAAAAATTAAATTAACCATACTACTGACACATGAAAAGGGAACTTACGACACATGCAACTAGTTTAGTTCAAGATGATCCTGCACATCAGGGGCCCTTTTCACTAAACTTCTTACGACTAAAATGTTCGTAAGTGTAAAATTATGATAGTCTGTAAATTTCACATTAACACTATTTTCTTGTAAACAATTATTGGATTTACATTTATTGAGCATAGGCTGCATATGCAGCCTATGCTCAATAAATGTAAATCCATAAATTGAAATTTCCAGGTGATCATAAATTTGCACTTACGAACGTTTTGGTCGTACGAAGTTTAGTGACTCAGTCTGATCCAGGCTAACTGTCATCAACAAAACAAATAGTTTGTAAGTAACCTGACTGTAGAGTAGAGGAGGAGAAATATGTAAAAGTCAATATGTGAACAATAACATATTTAAATGTGCTTCCCTTCGGAGGTTATTGGAAATTACTAACATATTTATAGTTCAGCCATAGTTTACTATGCATCTCGCATCTGAGTATTGATTTTCCATTTCCTGTTGAACAATTAATGATTGAATCTGGTAATATGTAACTTATTGGGGTTAGCTCTTGCACTGTGTGAAATAAGTGTAGCTTGATACTGGCCAGCGATTGTCTTAGAAAGTAGGGCAAACTATAAATTCAACTGTTGCAAATATTGCACCCCCTTTCCTGGCCAGGGGCCTATATGCCGCAGGGGCCTGTTTCACTATAGGAATGAATGACTTTTTTTTGTGGAATTTATCGGGGTATAAACTTGGAAAAGTCGCGGGAATACTGGACGAAGGCCGGAAGGCCTCGTCCAGTATTCCCGCGGCTTTTCCAAGTTTATATCCCCGATAAATTCCACAAAAAGGCCATTCATTCCTTATAATTCCAGTATTTGAAATAAATTCATCAAGAAAATGTGTTTATTTTCCGTTTTCTTAAGAATTATTTTAACTGCGCCTCACGGTTACGGAAAGTAGTTCGGCGTGGGAGTTTACTGGGATATAAATTTTGGACAGAGACTTGCTACGGGCCAATCAAATGTTAGGGAATTGTGTAAATATTTTTGTGCTGGAATTATTAAACTTCAGACTAAATTCACTAAAATGTTCGTAAGTGTAAATTTAGGATCGTCTGGAAATTTCAATTGATGGATTTACATTTACTCAATAAATGTAAATCCAATAATTGTTGTCAAGAAAACATTGTTAATGTGATGCAGTTTACCAGAATGCTGCACTTACGAACATTTTAGTCGTACAAAGTTTAGTGAAACGGGCCCCAGGATATGCGCATATGCAGCCTTTGCTAAGCTACACAGGCTGACCAGGCACTACACTGGTAGTAAACATCGAACGGTCCGTCCCTCTTGCCATACGGGGCCGAACTATTGTGTACGGGTAGATGGGAAGGTGCATCTGTGAAGCCTGATATGGTGTACAATGATCACAATCATTCGATATTACTCCAGCACACATTGCAGTCGTCCTGGGTGATTCAGTGTCACACTTATCATCAATGTTTTCCTTGTCTAAAATGTGCATCGGGCACCCACTGGGAATTAGACAGTGAAACAAAACACAGATACAAATTAAATTAACTTGTTTTGTTGAAATACACTGTAATTGATTACATTTTAATGTAATTAACCCAAATTTGAAATTAAAACATCCCAAGAGCCTCAAGAGGTGGAGGTATTAGTTTAGTACCGTCTTCTATGAGACAAATGCAGCCCCCACCCTTCAGTACTTGGGAATTAGACACCAGTTATAGGGCTATGTCTAATTCCATTGACATGGGAGTGAAGTTATCTTTTGTTGTAATACCCATTGCTCCAGATAAGTTGTTTTATCTAAAGAGTATTATACCCCCATATTTCAAATTCAATGCGTATTTTAGTTTTACAAATATGATTTCCTTAATAAATAGGGAAAATATGATACAATTTTTTTTTTTAATCCACTTACTTGAGCTACAAAAAGCAAACATTTTCACTACTGAATTTTAAAAGCAATGGGTATTTTCAGATTGCTGTCAGGGGTTGAAAACATTTTTTTTTTCCACTCGCCCAGCTGGACAAGTACAAATAAAAAGTACTTGCCCAGGTCAAAAAGTTACTTGCCCATTTTTTTTTTTTTAATAAAATGCTGCATGTTGCATCTTATTTATAAAAAAAAAGCTTGTCCATATATATATATATATATATGATCATTACCAAAACGGATAAGACATATTCACTATTATTGTTATTTATATTTTCATTATTAAATGAACATAAACAAACAAATCAATGCTAAAGTCATTCACTGAGTCAGTCAGTGTCCGAGTCATTTGCTCAGAGGCTTGCACGCTTCTTATTTTCTATAAGCGTTGAGTGACATAGATTTTGTTTTATTTATAGTGGCTATGTTTGCATGTGCTGCCTTAATTACTAAATTCAATGGTTTTGGACCCGGCGCCGACCGTTTCGTCCCAAGCAGTTATGTTTGGTGTCTGAAATGCGCGTTAACCCAACTGTCTACGAGACGATATATGTGGCTGTGTATGATAATACACAGTCATATTATTTGTTAGCCCGGCCGCGTACAGCCGACAAATAATCCGTGAATTAAATTTGCAATTCTACCCGTAACCGTGTACATAGACACTGCTTGAATCTTACTTCCGGCAAACTGACGTAAACTGTAAACAACAAATGGTCGCTAAATTAATATCATTTGTTGGCCGTTATCGATGGAATTAATTGGCAATTTCTTCAGAAAAAAAAATCCAGACCAAATTTTTCACTCGCCAAACTAGGCGAGTGCTTGTTGAAAGTACTCGACCGCCACAAAAAACACTCGACATGGCGAGCTGGGCGAGTGAAATTTCAACCCGTGGCTGTGATTATTTTGTACTCCCACTGTAGATGATCAGTGCATATTCATCTACAATAAGTGCGTAAAATACGCCAATACGCACCTTATTTGGAGCTATGAATACCTGGCACCATATCAGGACCATGTATATTCTCTACTATATCTTTAATTTTCCCAATCAGAGGCCTGTTTCACTAAACTTTGTTCGACTAAAATGTTCATAAGTGCAAAATTATGATAGTCTGTAAATTTCACATAAACAATTATTGGATTTACATTTATTGAGCATGCAGCCTGTGCTCAATAAATGTAAATCCATGAATTGAAATTTTCAGACGATCCTAAATTTGCACTTAGGAACATTTTAGTCAGACACATTTTTTTTCAAATGGCCCTCACATCTTTCCAGCCAGTTCCACAAACACTTCGGAACAGTATTGAAGAAACGTCTTAAATTGGCGTGATAAAGTTTTCAAAACAGTTCCCTCGTGTTTGAGAAACTCCTTGGCAATATATAACATTAATTTTCTATGAAATGCCCTACAATTTAACGGTATGTGATTAACGTTACAATGTTCTACATGTTGGTGTAATTAAATTTAGTCTGTAAATTTCACATTAACTATGGTTTCTTGTAAACAATTATTGGATTTACATATGCAGCCTATGCTCAATAAATGTAAAATCCATCAATTGCAATTTACAGGCGATCCTAAATTTGCACTGACGAACATTTTAGTCGTACGATGTTTCGTGAAACAGGCCCCGGGTGGGCAAACTGGTTGAGACTATTTTGTATTTATATTAACCCTTTCAACACCACAGACCTCTATAGAGACAATGTTTGCAAACAGTGCAGATCCAGATGAGCCAGCTCGTAACGAGCCGTCTCATCAGGATCTCCACTGTTTGTTAATAATTTTAAACGTAGTACAGATTACCCTTTTAGAAGAATGGGATAATTTGAATGAACAAAATTAATGAAATAGTGTGAAACATTGGCATGGAACATCCTATTAAGTTACTTGGTGTTGAAAGGGTTAATTAGGTTTATGTTGTCACAACCAAATATTAGTCAATATACATGTACATGCTGACACATGTTGGAAAATGTACACGCTGACCCCACTGTATCCCCAACAGTATTTTATCTAGAGTATAGGAACTGTACAGAAATGTTAATTAGCATGATTATTTGTGCACCGATATTTTTGCCCTGTGAAGGCAGAGTTACTGCCCTTGGCTTAGTCAATTTGCATATTTCCAAAAGTATTTATGCACCCTATGTGATAGCAAGGGGGGGGGCATGTTGCATTGCTCTGGAGGTTCCGTACAACCGTCCGTGTACATTTATGTCGAAAAGTCGAAAGTGTTTCTCCAGTTAAGAGTCCAGTATGCCACGGGGGCATATACATGTTTTACCTATGCATAAAGTGTAGTTTACCAAGTGTCTTCAAACTGTACAGAATGTTAATTAGTATGTACTGCTGTGCACCTGGGCGGTGCTCCAGATAAGCTGCGTATTTGCGTAAATACCCAATTAAAATTGCCAAAAAAAAACCAATTGAAATCAGAAGTAGCGAGTATCAAAAAGCAATAACAATTTTGTGGTACCTTTATCATGCTGCAGAAAACAATAAACAGGCCACAACTATAGCATATTTTTCTTAATTTCCATGAAAACACATCTTGGTATTTCATTAGAATTGTCTCCAAGGAGACAATTCTAATGAAATGCCAATATGTTTTAATTTTGAAGCAAATTAATTCAATAATGCTGTCTGTTGATGTGTATACAGTAGTGTGATTTCATTTTACCCAATTAAAATTTTGAAATACCCAATTGCTTCAGAAATGATGGGAGTGAAAATACTCAATTACTTATTCCTTATCTGGAGCCCTGCCTGGGGTTGGCTGTGCTTGTCTCCAATAAGGGTCGGACAGGGACATCCTTGACCTATAGTCACACATCTAGTTCTATTTATTTCTTCATCAAAAGATTTGCTGTTACCACTCATTTGAACCATCTCGTTGAGACGGTTCTAATGCTGTGATCACCATTTGAACCGTCTCAACAAGATGGTTCAAATGGTGATCACAGCATATATATGTCTTAGAGATTAGAAAAATATTTAATTTCTGTCAGCATTATGTCTGGATATTGCTTATCAGGCTGCTGGTTCTGGTAGAGATAATTTCCATGGCCGCTCACTGATGTTCTCAGTTTCCAATCTCGATATTAATGTTGCCTTATTTCCTTCAAACGTGTATGATTTGTCTCCCTTTAATCATAGAATAATCCAGGAAAGTGTTGTCTGGGGGGAAATTGATTATGCAGGATATGTGACGTATCGGGACAAATACTGGTGTATGGAGTATGTGACCAGTGTGGGTGTTTCAGTTTCAGCCAGTTGGTACACTCGTACATCCTGGTACATGTACAAGTTCTTGCTCTCGGGCGGAATCAATTATAATTTCCCATTGTATCCTTTCAACCGGACAAGCCATTAAGCCAACATTTGCAAACACTAGATACTGATGAGCGGGTCAAGACCCAGGGTGATGAGAAATGCCATAAGTAAGCCTCATGTCTACAGTCCACACTCCAGATAAGCTTTGTGTCTAAAGCGTACTATACCCCCTGATTTCAAAAGCATTGTGTATTTTACTTTTACAAATTAATTATTGATTTTCTTCATTACTAAATAGGGAACAAATGATAAATAATATAACAAATTTAAACATTCACTTATTTGAGCTGCAAAAATCAAACACTGTTTGCTTTTTGCAGCTCAACTAAGTGAACTTTCAACTATTTTCACATTGCTGTGCGTATTTTGTACTCCCACTTTTGATAACCAATGCTTATTCAGGTAAAATAATTGCGTGAAATACGCTAATACGCACCTTATCTGTAGCCTATTTCATCAACAGTGCAAAGTATACTTTACTAGCAAAGTATACTTTGAGGGAGTAATCATTTATTTTTCCTGAAATGCATTATTTCATATAGAACTAACAAATGCATATATTTCATGATTAAAAGTATGCAGAATTATTATACTGAATTTATTACATTATCACAGCCATTAAATGGCTGTGATAATGTAATAAATTCAGTATAATAAAAATTAATAAATTAAAAAAAAAATTGAAAATTTCTCCCTCAAAGTATACTTTGCTACTAAAGTATACTTTGCAATGTTGATGAAATCTGCTACTGGAGCTCTGACAGTCTCAGATAATGATATACATGCATATGTATCAATGTGCAAAATATCTGAAATGATTGCCAGTAATATCATAGTTCCATTTGCACAGCCCGGGCGCAGGGTGGTGGGGTGGTAGAATATTTTATTGCCAGTGCGACAGTGATTATTATTCCGATGTCACTAGTAATACCGTGTCAGGGCTCCAGATAAGGAATTAGTAATTGCGTATTGTCACTCTATCATTTCTGAAGCAATCGGGTATTTCAAAGTTTAAGTGAGCAACATAAAATCACACTACTGTTTACACATCAACAGACCACACTTATTGATTACTTTGCTTCGAAATGAAAACATGTCTTGTCATTTCATGAAATACCAAGATGTGTTTTCATGGAAAATCAGAAAAGTATGCTATATTTGTGGTCTGTTTATTGTTTTCTGCAGCATGATAAAGGTACCATAAATCTTTTATTTTTTGATACTCGCTACTTCTGATTTCAATTGTTTTTTTTGCAATTTTAATTGGGTATTTAAGCAAATACGCAGCTTATCTGGAACTCTGCAGTTTGATACCTGGCGGGTGAAACGCATCATGTTCCCAGTTTCATGTGAGTGTCGATTTTCATACCAGGAATGAGTGTATCACGAAACCTCTTCAAGATAGCTCCAGATAAGGTGCGTATTTGCATAAATACCCAATGAAAATTGCCAAAAACCCAATTGAAATCAGCAGTAGTGAGTATCAAAAACCAATGAAAAATTTGTGGTATCTTTATCATGCTAAAGAAAACAATAACAGACCACAAATATAGCATATTTTCTTATTTTTCCATGAAAACATATCTTGGTATTTCATGGAGACAATTCTAATGAAATGCCAAGACGTGTTTCATTTAGAAGAAAACTATTCAATAATTGCTGTCTGTTGATTACAATTTTGAAATACCCAATTGCTTCAGAAATGATGGAGCGACAATACTCAATTACTAATTCCAAGACATATGTACTTGTTAATGTTCCAAAGCAACTTAGCAGGGGATAATTTTCCAAGTGGGGATACTCGAAATTAAAATTGGTAAATGGTTAAATTTTCCTTGCTGGAGTTAACATCAGTACAACATTTGGAATCATTTTCGTAACTTGTTTATTTCTCAAGGGTCCTGTTGTATACACTACTTGAGGGAAAGTTTCATCTGTGTTTGTCAAAAGCTTATACTTTATATATTCAACCAGTCGAGAGGAGAGGAACTCTATAAGATAGCAATCTGTCATTCCAATCCTCTTTACACAGCTTGTATACCGAAACATGATGTAATTACTATTTAATAAAATAGGTTTAAACCAACCAGTAGATACTGACCTACTAAACTGTGTCAAATATCAGTCCATGTTAAATACAGGCCTTAACTATCTTAGTTCAAAAATAGCAGACGACAATTCATTGTATTTTCTTTTATTTCTCCCTATAAATATCATGAATATGTCTTGGAATTTCATGAGAATTGCGTCTAGAGGAATTCTAATGAAATTTCAAGACATATTTACAGAGAGAAATAAAACATATACTGCTACTTCGTTTGGCAGATATTTTCACTGCTAGCATGCAAAGAGTTAAATACAGGCCTTAAATGACCTGTTGACAAGCTGTTACAGTAAACACCATTAAGTAAATAAATTGAAGTTATATGGCATAACGATATTAAACGACAATAAACAAACAACTGAACTAACTAAATATGTGTATTATAAATAGCATAGAGGGTTAGCCCTGATCAGGGTCTATGCTGTTTGTAAGATCAATATTTCTGAAGTTTGCAATGATAGTGTGAGTGTGAAATAAAAAAACAAAATACCAAATCATCTAGATTGCCGTGGCGTTCATGTTGCGCCCGCTGAGGCTTTGATAGTATAACGAGGCTTTGATAATATAACGAGGCTTTGATAATGGAAAACATTAACCAAAATCCTTAACCCGGACGCACGTATGGTTGTCCGTCCGTCCGTGGCGTGTGTGCATACGTGCGTGCGTCCGTCCGTCCATCACTAAAACTTAACATCAGAGAAATATGTTATAACTTCTACTTCCTTCATTGAAAATTCTTAATATTTCACCCATGCATTCCTCTAAGGCTCTACTATTATGGTGTGATAAATCCATGACCGTCCAACCCCCGCTGATCCCTAGGTCAAGGTCACAGGCCCACAGACATTGAAAAAATCTACATATTTTTAGGGGTACCTGGTGCCACGCCTCGCTTACTGACAAATCTAGTTTCAATGCTAAATAAATGGTTGCTCCATACAAGTGAGTTGCTGTCTGTATATAACCTCGCTGATGAACAGACGTAAACTCAATCATTCAGTCTATCTTGTCATGATATGACTTCTGTTTCCTCCGTTATTCCAAGATGGCAACAACACATGACCAATTAAACAATATGTGACGGATGTGACTATTGTAACCCTCGGTACTTCAGTGTGGGATACTGAAGGTTAGTTGATGTCATCAGAACTACACATGTTGTTCCGTTCGATAACAGGAGTGCTGTTTATCTGATCTTCACAGCTTATGTAAAGGGGAGCCACTTAAATTTCAAACATTTATATATCAGTTAACTGGCTGCTCATTGGCCAAATACATGACCTCATACCGTATTATTGTAACTCAAGGCAAACTTGCGGAATTTCAAGCCCAAGAGGAGATAATCCATGACCCAAGGTTGGCTCGAAAATCAAACTTTGCACATTCACCATACGTCAGTTAAATACCAAGTATCAAGCTTCCAACTATACCGGTTTAAGTTTTACGAGTAACAAGGAAAATGTTCACAAGGAGGAGATACTCCACGACCTGGGGTCGATTAAAAAAATTAAAATTCACTTTGCACATGTATACACAACAACGAAGCTACACGCCAAGTTTCAAGCCTCTACATACACTATGTACCGAAGAAGGGACAGTAGGACTGAAGTGTAACACTAAACGCCCCCTCCACTTAAAGCTCCAGTTAAGATGCGTAATTTTATCAACTTTGGGGGGAATTTGTTATTTCTTCACCAAAATTGGCAAGTTGGGAGTGCTTTAGAATCGTCTCATTGAGACGATCTTAAAGAACTCCCAACTTGCCATTTTGGGTGAAGAACTAAGAAAAATACTTAGAATATTTGGTCAAATTACACATCTTAACTAGAGCTCTGACACCATTAACTCTTGGAAGGTGGGAACCGAAAATTGTCATCCGCTGTTATTTCTTATTTTGTAGTTTCTCTAAATAAAAACATGGTTTGGCAGCATTTTAGAATTGTTTCCATTGTAAAAAATTCTAAAGTGCTGTCAAAGCATGTTTTTGATAAGAAAAATGGAAAATAACAAATAAACAGCCGACGACAAATTTTATTTCATCGCTGTAAGGGTTAACTATGCTTCTAGCGGACATGTGAAAAGCATATGTGCAGTGCCACGCATGTGTAGCGATCCTTGTGAACTACATAGTACATATCGTAAAGTACGGTAATATTGCTGTTACAATCTACACAAAATTTAAGGACCATTGTCCTCTATTTTGGATTTTAACAGTTTATTTCTGGCTTCTAAGATATCTGAGATATCCCGGATAATTGTAGAAATCAATACGCCATGCAAATGTGAGTACAATCTGCATAATGTTGTGGCTGTGACTGGAGAAATGGGGCTTACAGGATTTGTGACCAGTGTATCTCCTGATCAAATAGCTCACTTCTGTATGGAACATCCGTGTTCTATCAACATGTTTCTAGATTAGTTGTGAAAAGATCATACTATACCACCTAATGTACAGAAATATGTTGGCATTTGACACTCGTTGAAATTGCATATTGCGTTGCTCTTGAGGTTCTATACATCCGTCCGTCCCCGTCCGTCCCCGTCCGTCCCCGTCCGTCCGTGCGCCGTCCGTCCATCCGTCCGTGTTCATTTACGTTGTGAAGTCAGAAAGTTTGTAAGAGTTTCTCCAGTTATAGTCCAGGGCCCGGTGAAAAAAATATATTCAGCCCTGAAATTAGAATAACATGACCAGGGCCCGGTTGTTCAAAACACCAGTTAGCTTAACGGACTGTTAAATCCTTAACGGACTGTTAAATCCTTAACTGAATGTTAACATTCAGTTAAGGATTTAACAGTCCGTTAAGCTAACGGATGTTTTGAATAACCGGGCCCTGTATGCCACATGGGGCATATCCATGTTTTACAACCATAATGTCTAGCTAATTTTGTTATTTCTCAATGAAAGTATATGTTGTGACCACTCATTTGAACCATCTCGATGAGACGGTGGTCGCGACATACACTTCTGTGCGCATAGAAGGAAAATATTTAAGAATTTCCGCAAACGTAATTGCGTATCCTCAGCATGAAAATGGTTAATAACCTTAAATTACAGAAAAACTAGCTGTTGTTATGGTAGTTATTTTTCAGTACTAAAAGCATGGTTATTTACCAAATTTGTTTTCAGGCAACATGTATAGTCCGCAGACGATAACTTGCTACTTGTTTACAAACAAACCGGTCATAAACAAAACACAGAATAGGTGAGACAGGTAAATATACCCATGACAGTATTCCTTTTCAACATTGATTTTGATATTTGTCATCAAGTCTTATGTCTCATGTAATGGAGGGGTTAGAACAGATGTCAATGAACAGATGTCAATGAACAGATGTCAATGAACATATGTCAATGAACATATATGAACATATGTCAATGAACATATGTCAATGAACATATGTCAATGAACATATGTCAATGCAATGAACAGATGTCAATGCAATGAACAGATGTCAATGAACAGATGTCAATGAACAGATGTCAATGAACAGATGTCAATGAACAGATGTCAATGCCGTAGGTAGTGAGTTTGAATCTTAGTTTTTCATACATATATACACATATATTTGTATTTGTTTATATTTTATTATATATTTATTTTTTATGTGTGTTGCTCTTACAAATTACATGAACTAAGCATGAGATAAATTACATGCACAACGTTAGTAACACTTTGAAGAAAACTAATAACTAAATGTACATTTCATATGTGTGTACATGAAGAATCTGGAGTATGTTCTCGCCGGTCATGTCACATTGAGGTCATACAACAATAGTTATCACCCTCGCCGTTTCATTTAGTCGCTTCTCCAGCAAGCAGTCATAAAAATAACAGAATGATATCGACGTTTGTGAGGTTCGAACTCACGACCAGGTAAAATGAACAAAAGTTCTGCAAACATATATATATTCTCCTGCTTCGATACCACTGAGCCACACTACATGTCTATTTTGCGCACCAAGATACACTATTATATCGACATGCATGCACGTGCACTCTATCATGTAGTTAGTATACACGAACACGAGGCTATGATATGATAACACACCTGGTCTACCTATAATTGGACTGCTCAATTGACCTCCAGCAACTTATTATCGTCTGTCATTTATAGGTACATTTGGGTTTTGTTGATAGGCCATTAAAACACCAACAACACACATTTAGATTCAGACATATGATTCAAAACTACACATTAAATTATTTTGTACTAATCTGTTTCATCATTTTCCGCACATTACTGAGACCCAGTTAACCCTTAGACTGCTACACACACAACAATTGTCATCTGTTGCTTTTATATATCTTACCTTATTTCTCAATAAAAACATGGTTTGACAGCACTTCAGAATCATAATGGAAATGATTCTGAAGTGCTGTCAAAGCATGTTGTAAATTATTCTAAAGTGCTGTCAAAGCATGTTTTTGATGATAAAATATAAAATAAACAGCAGACGATAACAAATTAAGATAGCAGTGTAAGGGTTCATATCTGCCGGCAACGGAAACATATTTTTTATGCATGATCTTATATACAGCAGCACGATCTGCGAAGGGCCGTGTCAGAATTAGCCAATCTTCCTCACACTCTAGGTATGAGAGGCTCGTAACCAAACAACCACGCTGCCAACTTATCTTAAGTAAGCGAGGGGCTTCTTTTATCACGCAGATAATTTGTGCAAACAAGGAATTTTAAGTCGTTCTTGGCTGATTAATGAGCGACGATTGTATACTATCAGCTCACTCCACCAATTTGTTCCTAGGAGGGGACTTGTGCGCAATTGAGTTTATTCCGAGGATTTCCGTTGGATCTAGTGTGTTGACTGGATGTAAAGATATTTTCTCTAGTTCTGTAACCCATTATGTTTTGAATTTATATTTGGGCGTTCAAATTTTATATAAAACTTTTTGTTTGCTTCTAATTTTTCAACGTAAATATATGTTGTGACCACTCATTGGAATCGTCTCGACGAGACGGTTCCAATGAGTGGTAACAACATAATTATACTTTGATGCATGATTAAGAGAATTATTGTGACCACTCATTTGAAGTTTCTCGACGAGACGGTTCCAATGAGTGGTGACAACATCAGCATTGGAGTAGAAATAAAGGTTTCTCCTCGGGAAAATAGCATATCAGCAGAATATAATAGGTTACGAGTACTGACAGGAACTTTGTCTAAATTTTTATGTGTAGTAGTGTCCATGGAAAACTTGTGATATTGGATTTAAAAATTGGAATTTTTGTTGTAAATGAAAAGAAGTTGATAGACAAGTTGTGGTAGCGCATACTGGAGTACATTTTCAGAGACAATTTGTAAGTATTGTTATTTTTCTTTATACTAATTTCCTCATCAAATGATTTTGTTGCCTTTCTCTATAGTTCATATCTACATCGTACCTGCATATGGTACTACCATGTTATTCATTTCTATTTTTGAGTCACATACTTATTTATATTGACGGTATGAAATTTAAAGCAAACTGTATAATACAGGGCAAACAGTTCCGCTTTTGTTGCACTATGTTTCATAAAAATCTGTCATTCCATTAGAAAGCTTAGATTAAAGGAAATCTACTGACAGTCTGTAAACACAACTAAAAACATGCTGTCATTCTGTTTGGAAACCACATGATCCCACACCCTGATATATTGCCTTCACAGACTGGCAAATCTAGTCCACGTCACTTTAATATCGCTACGCTCAATGGAACCGTGGGCAAACCTGAGATGCCACACCCTGATATATTGCCTTCACAAACTGACGTATCTAGTCCGCATCACTTTAATACCGCTACGCTTAATGGAACCGTGGGCAAACCTGAGATGCCACACCCTGATATATTGCCTTCACAGACTGGCGTATCTAGTCCGCATCACTTTAATACCGCTACGCTTAATGGAACCGTGGGCAAACCTGAGATGCCACACCCTGATATATTGCTTCCACAGACTGGCGTATCTAGTCGCATCACTTTAATACCGCTACGTTAATGGACCGTGGGCAAACCTGAGATGCCACACCATGATATTATTGCCTACCACGACTGACGTATCTAGTCCACATCACTTTAATACCGCTACGCTCAATGGAACCGTGGGCAAACCTGAGATGCCACACCCTGATATATTGCCTACACAGACTGACGTATCTAGTCCGCATCACTTTAATACCGCTACGCTTAATGGAACTGTGGGCAAACCTGAGATGCCACACCCTGATATATTGCCTACACAGACTGACGTATCTAGTCCGCATCACTTTAATACCGCTACGCTTAATGGAACTGTGGGCAAACCTGAGATGCCACACTCTGATATATTGCCTACACAGACTGACGTATCTAGTCCACATCACTTTAATACCGCTACGCTCAATGGAACCGTGGGCAAACCTGAGATGCCACACCCTGATATATTGCCTACACAGACTGACGTATCTAGTCCGCATCACTTTAATACCGCTACGCTTAATGGAACTGTGGCAAACCTGAGATGCCACACTCTGATATTGCCTACACAGACTGACGTATCTAGTCACATCACTTTAATACCGCTACGCTCAATGGAACCGTGGGCAAACCTGAGATGCCACACTCTGATATATTGCCTACACAGACTGACGTATCTAGTCCACATCACTTTAATACCGCTACGCTCAATGGAACCGTGGGCAAACCTGAGATGCCACACCCTGATATATTGCCTTCACAGACTGGTGTATCTAGTCCGCATCATTTTAATACCGCTACGCTTAATGGAACCGTGGGCAAACCTGAGATGCCACACCCTGATATATTGCCTACACAGACTGACGTATCTAGTCCACATCACTTTAATACCGCTACGCTCAATGGAACCGTGGGCAAACCTGAGATGCCACACCCTGATATATTGCCTTCACAGACTGGCGTATCTAGTCCGCATCACTTTAATACCGCTATGCTCAATGGAACCGTGGGCAAACCTGAGATGCCACACCCTGATATATTGCCTTCACAGACTGGCGTATCTAGTCCACATCACTTTAATACCGCTATGCTCAATGGATCCGTGGGCAAACCTGAGATGCCACACCCTGATATATTGCCTTCACAGACTGGCGTATCTAGTCCACATCACTTTAATACCACTACGCTTAATGGAACCGTGGGCAAACCTGAGATGCCACACCCTGATATATTGCCTTCACAGACTGGCGTATCTAGTCCATGTCACTTTAATACCGCTACGCTTAATGGAACCGTGAGCAAACCTGAGATGCCATACACTGATATATTGCCTTCACAGACTGGCGTATCTAGTCCGCATCACTTTAATACCGCTACGCTTAATGGAACCGTGGGCAAACGTGAGATGCCACACCCTGATATATTGCCTACACAGACTGACGTATCTAGTCCACATCACTTTAATACCGCTACGCTCAATGGAACCGTGGGCAAACCTGAGATGCCACACCCTGATATATTGCCTTCACAGACTGGCGAATCTAGTCCACATCACTTTAATACCGCTACGCTCAATGGAACCGTGGGCAAAACTGAGATGCCATACTTTCTGGTGCAATAAAAAATCTGCTAAATATGAGGTATGAAAGAGATCAGACATCATTCTGTCTGATATTACGTGATATGCGAACAAGCAGAGTGCATCTGGCTGTTATTTTAATTAAAATCTGCTCTTTTAATGGAATATATTTTAAATTATGGATTTTGCTATGAAAGCCGATGGAAATCTAGCTGTGGTATCAGTGCACCAGATATCAAGTGGATGTTCTCTCCGCCTGCTGATATGAGATGTTCCTAGTTGGAACTTCCCAACTCGGCCTTGCAACCTACCGGTATTCAAAGTAGACAGAAAACAAGTCATTAACTTTTTCATTTTTTTGCCTCGCCTGCACGAAGTGCAGAAGAGCTTATGGCATACCCCCAGCGTCATCGGCGTCGGCGTCTGCGTCTCGTCGTCGTCCACAAACTTAACGTTGGGGTAAATGTCTTATAACTTCTGTTTCCTTTCATGGAACATCTTGATATTTCATACATGCATTCCTCAGATGACCCTCTATCATGCTGTAGCAAATCCATGACCCGCCACCCAACCCTTACCCCAAGGTCAAGGTCACAAACGTAGCACATTCATAAACTTAAAGTTGGGGCAAATGTCTTATAACATCTGTTTTCTTTCATGGAACGCCTTGATATTTCATACATGCATTCATCTGATGATATTCTATCATGCTGTAGCAAATCCATGACCCAACGCCCATCCCTTACTCCAAGATCAAGGTCACAAACTTAGCACATTCATAAACTTAACGTTGGTGTAAATGTCTTATAACATCTGTTTCCTTTCATGGAATGCCTTGATATTTATACATGCATTCCTCAGATGACACTCTATCATGCTGTAGAAAATCCATGACCCACCGCCCACCCCTTACCCCAAGGTCAAGGTCACAAACTTAGCACATTCATAAACTTAACGTTGGGGTAAATGTCTGATAACATCTGTTTCCTTTGATGGAACGCCTTGATATTTCATACATGCTTTCCTCAGATGTCCCTCTATCATGCTGTAGCAAATCCACAACCCACCACCCAACCCGTACCCCAAGATCAATGCCACAAACTTAGCATGTTCATAAACTTTACGTTGGGGTAAATGTTGTGTACGGTAACTTCTGTTTCTTTCGCGGGGATGCTTTGATATTTCATACATGCATTCATCTGATGATCCTCTATTGTGCTACAGCAAATCCATGACCCACCCCCCACCCCTTTCCCCAAGATCAACATCATAAACTTAACGTTGGAGTAAATGTCTTTTTATTACTTCTGTTTCTTTATAAGGAATGCCTTGATATTTCATACATGCATTCATCTGATGATCCTCTATTGTGCTACAGCAAATCCATGACCCACCCCCCACGCCTTTCCCCAAGATCAAGGTCACAAACTTAGCACATTCATACATGCATTCCTCATGTGAATAGCTATCATGCTGTAGAAAATCACCAACTTAGTGCGTTCATAAACTTAACATTGGGTTAAATTTTGTTTTACTTCTGTTTTCAGGGAGCGCATTGATATTTCATACAAGCATTCATCTTAATATGCTATATCATGCTATAGCAAATCCACGATCCACCTTCCACCACTGACCTCAATGTCAAGGTCCACCGCACACCCCTTAACCCAAGGTCAAGTTATATAATATTCATGTTTTTTATACAACTGTGCCAAGTTTGAGTGAAGGCTGCCAACAGGCGAGCTTCGTTGTCTTCTGACAACTCTTGTTTGTCATGTGAGCTTCAAGTGGTTGTGGGGAGCTCTGTAAATGGGGACCAATGTTACCTGACACCAGATCAGATGTTGTTCATTCCAGCAGCACAGAAATTGATTTTGTGCATTATGGAGATACATTCTGCAGTCACCTGTCTGCAAACAATCAATCAATCAATCAATCAATCAGTCAATCAATCGCCAATTGTTTATTTTTATCGCCAATTGCGAAAGTGGCGATTGCCAACGGAATCCCTGGTTGCTACAGCGTTTCCGGGATATAATGCCCTGCGATATATTGTGATTACGGTTATAACGTTGTCCACCTATGGCTTTGAAAAAAATGTTAAAATATTCCGCATAAATGTGGAGTTTGGCTGACAATTTGAGCCGGTAAAATTATACATCTTTTGCATCCCCAAATTGTCGTCTGCACCGTTTGACATTTCCCATTTACATTTTGTAGGACCATTGTATTTTCAGATAAACGCAGGCATCAGTGTAGTCTGAATGATCACGTAAGGCCTCATGAACTTATATATGAAGTGCGATGTTTGCCAAACATATTCTGAACAATATTATGCGTAAATGACCGTGTGTACAAAACTGACTTGTACACATTACACTCGTCCTATACTAGCAGGGAACAGCCAGCATTGCCAGCCATTTTGATACCTGTGTATGTGTTTCCTGCAAAATTTTATATGTAATATTTTGCCCACTTGCAGACATAACATTTTGCCCACTGGCAGACGTAACATGTTGCTCACTGGCAGACGTAACATGTTGCTCACTGGCAGACGTAACATGTTGACCACTGGCAGACATAACATTTTGCCCACTTGCAGATGTAACATTTTGCCTGTGGGTGGCAGATGGGAGCATGTGATGGGTAATTTAACAATCGGGATTCATCCTTACCAGAATCCCGACCAGAGACCTGGTTTGGCCCTCACGTACGTCGTTGGGATTCTTATATGAGTATTATGATTATTCATAATCCTAATTTAGGCGAGGGAGCCAAGTGACGTTGGTGTAGTATGGACCTGGCACCAGTAGCCTATTTCATCAACATTGCAAAGTATACTTTAGTAGCAAAGTATACTTTGAGGGGGAAATTTTCAATTTTATGATAAATTTATTATTTTTTATTATACTGAATTTATTACATTATCACAGCCAATTTCCAATTTGGCTGTGATAATGTAATAAATTCAGTATAATAATTCTGCATACTTTTAATCATGAAATATATGCATTTGTTAGTTCTATATGAAATAATGCATTTTAGGAAAAATAAATGATTACTCCCTCTGCTAGTAAAGTATACTTTGCAATGTTGGTGAAATCGGCACCAGGTCAGGTTATTCTAATTTCAGGGCTTAATATATCTGTTTTTGATGTAAATATTTCGTTCTAATTTTGGGATTTTCTCCCCAATGCAGCAGGTTATATACGTGATCGAACCCAGTGCCCCCCACCCCCCCCCCCCAGTGCCCTCCCCCCCCCCCCCTTAAATGACCTCAGCTGTTGATAGGTCGTTAAACACCAATAAATCAAATCAACATTTTTCCCACTGGCAGACGTAACATTTTGCCCACTGGCAGACGTAATTATCTAGACACATATCATACCAAGTTTACCATTTCCTGTTATCGGAGTGATGCATCCTGGGTAGAATTAAGTTGATCAGCTAATGTATCTGTTACTGCCTATCTCTGTGTATCGATTGTCTGACAAAGACATATTTATTTGTCTACGTTCTCCGCTATTTATACGTGATATTGGATGTGATATTGGATGTGAGCGTTGTAGCATTGTCATTGAATTTAACTCTGCATACTAGCGGCGAAAATATCCGCCAAACGAATTAGGAGTATATGTTTTATTTCTCTTTGTAAATATGTCTTGAAATTTCATTAGAATTGTGTCCTCTGGACACAATTTTAATGAAATTCCAAGACATATTCATGACATTTATAAGGAGAAATAAAAGAAAATATAAATGAAAGCTATTTTTGAACTATTTATAGCCCACAAATTTCCCAGCATGCAAAGAGTTAAGTGATAGCTGAGTGAATATTTCTTCCGCTGATTCAAATCAATCTTATACATTGTACTTGGTTTGTAGAAATCAAATTATCGAGACAATCGGACGTGCTTCGCTGATTATATTGGGGTGAAATGAAAGCTTAGATGTATTACTGAATGCAGGGAGAATGCGGGATCGATATCCCCATATGGATCTGCAGCTTTTGTACGCATGCTCTCCGGAGATTGGTCCGACACAACGACTTAAGTTGTTGCTCTCGGGGGGAAACTCGGCTTCCGTTCAAAATCACTTGCACCAAACTAGTTTATTAAGTGTACCCTTTACTGCTGGGGATATTATTTATTTTCTGTTCATAAACGTGAATGTTCCTGATTTGTTCTATGAAATTGTTTTTGCTACTCATCGGAATATGTTACAGATTAATGTGTTAGAAGATGTAGTGAAAATTAGTGAAGACAAATAAGAAGAGTGCAAACATAAATATTTCTTTCATGTCTTAACAAGGATTAGTTAACAGTGCAGTGCTGTAGATCAACATGCAAGATAAAGTGTATAAACAGAATCCTGGTAAGGATATAAAAATGGAATCAGGGTCTTATATAGATGTCAAGACAATGCATTCAGATTCAGAGAGAATTGCAGATAAAAGTGTGAATTTGCATGACAAAGATTCCCGGAAGGATATGCAAATGGATATGCATGTGGAGAAAATGGATGCTGAGGAGAGAAGCACAGAATCAAACTTTAATTGTAGGCAGGTATTTCATACTGAGGATTTAAATGGAATAAGTCCGAATGAACCTCTTGATGGAACATCAGAGAACCAGCCCGTAAACAGTGTGGAACGTAATTCAGAAAAAGAGTCAAATAGTGTGGAATGTACCAAAGTTGATGTGAATGTGACAGGTGTACGAAAGGATAACGGCAAGTTAGAAGGTGAAACGTTGATGAGGGTAAGTTATTACAGTGAAACCTCTCTAAACCGGACACCATGGGAGGTTCCCAGTACAGTGGAACCTCTTAACCAGACACCATGAGAGGTTCTGGAGGTTCCCAGTACAGTGGAACCTCTTAACCAGACACCATGAGAGGTTCTGGAGGTTCCCAGGGTGTCCGGTTTAAAGAGGTTGCACTGTCAATGAAGTTTGTGACTGGACTGTGCAATGGCACAGTTTAGTGCTTTGTAATCATGAACAAACTTTTGGAAAGAATTCAATTACACTGAAAATCCCCCGAAGTCCAACCTTATTTTATACTACAGTCAAACTTGTCTTAAGCAAGCGGCCATGGGAAAGTCCAAAATTGCTTGCTTAACACAGGTGGGTGCTTAATGGAGGTTCATCTTGGACCGACTTATAACTTGTTCCATATAGATTTATATGTACAATTAATGTACAGTCAAACTTGTCTTAAGTTCATATGTACATCATGATATACAGTGTTTACTTTAATTTTGAATACTCATTGATCTAAGCGGCGCCTATGTCAATTAGAAATGCCAAACACAAAATGCGTCTTTGTGTAAAAAAAAAGAAAAAAAAAAAAAGAAGAAAAATCGGGATTTCTGAAGCCCCCCCCCCCCCCCCCCCCCCCCCCACCCCCCCCCCCCCCCCCCCCCCCCGAATCCGCTACTGGATAATGTAAATACAATATGCACAATAGAATAATTTGATGGGTCAATCGCGTGTTTGTTGTTACAAGATGTACCAGTTCGTCCGAAAATCACCAGTTTGTCTGGCGTATGTAGTTAGGCAACGGCCCACGGTCAGCATAGCTTGGCTTATAACAGCAGTCCCCATGCCACGCTCGCTATAACTTGCACATTATGATGCATGCAAATTAATCCGTTTAAATTCCCTTAAAATATCATTTATGAACTTGGATGTGCATAAATTCTGTATATTTAGTTAATACCAAACTGAATTATCATAAAATCGGGTTACGTTAACATCGATTGGAAAAAGTTGCAAAAGGACGAAACTACGTAGGTACGAAATCGCCGAAATTGTCCGTGATATTTACAGACTTTTTCATGTTTTCTGACAATACAGTTAGCCATATTTGGTTGAAATAAACGCGTGTTTGCATGTGTTTGTTTGTCTGGTTGAGAGTATTCGGAGGGAGTTAACTATAGCGGGTTCATGATCAATCGCTGATAGATATATTGCCGACGTCATTCGCCACAGTAACCTGTCAATCATGCCACTAAGGGCTGCCTTTACTTACCAGCGATTGGCTGTACTGTATAAATAACTCGGCCACGAGAATAACACGTGTTTTGAACTGACAATTATAGTAGCCAGAAGCAATGTTTGGCTAGGGGAATTATTGAAACTATCGACCCTTGACTTTTATTGTCACAGCGGGTAGGCATGATTTTAGTGAATCGCGTAATGATGTGATGAAAATTTGGTCAAACAATCGGGTGTCATAAAACAAATTGAAATGGTATTGTAAACAGTTTGGCAGGCCTGCAATTAGCGAGATTTAGGTCACTGGGTGGGAAATGGGGATTATCTGAACGAATTTGGTCCCAGCTTTTTTTTAGAATTTCCGATATTTTGCCGAGAATGGCCGCTAAAACGAGGATTTCGAGGCAAAATGGACGATTTTGCCTGTCCGTTGGCCGCGTTAGACAGGTTCACGCTTAATACAGGTGCATTTTAGAGTAATTTTCATTGGGGGGAAATAAAATGGCCGCTTAACGGAGGGAGACGCTTAATACAGGTGGCCGTAAGTACAGGTGCGACTGTATATATATATATATATATGTAGCACATTGCTGTCATTTTTTACTGACAATTGTGTGCTCTGATATAGACCACAAACCTTTTATCTAGCTATGTCAATTTGAAAATAATTTTAATCCAAACACTGACTGTGACAATGTAAGAAATACATGACGTGAATGATAAATTCCTTTAATGCATAAAGTCATATTTGTATTTAATAAAATAAAAATATTTTGATTCAAACAATGGCTCTGTGATAAATGTAAGAAATGCATGACATGAATGATAAATAATTGTATTCATCAAAATCTAAACAGGCGCTTATTTTATAGGAAATTACATGTTTCAATGCATACAGATAATTACACAGCTCTCAGTCCACTTAGTGTCCACTTAATGTATGTAGGTCAAGGGATAGGGCCATTCTGGGAATTCTGTAAGCTTTCATCAATTTTATATTTGGATTTACATCCTGTAAATATGCATAAATATGCTAATATGTGGCTCTGACTGGAGAAATGGGGCTTATGGGCTTTTGTGACCAATGTTGTAGATACAGGTCAGCCTGTGCATCCGCACAGTCTGATCAGTATCTGCACTGTTCGATATTCCATCAATGAAACACCTGGCAGGCTTCCAACAAGGAATGTAATCTTTATCGGGCTACATGAGTGGGCGGTTTGATCACGAGCTACACTGGTCACAAATCCCATAAGCCACAGTTATCGAGTTGCAGCCACAGATATGCAAATATATTCAGTTCAATACCAATAATAGAAACTCCAGTGGGAGAAAATGCATTATTACCAGAACATTGGAAAAGGTGAAGGGGTTAGTCCCAGTCACAGCTAAGGTCATCTGTGACTGGAGAAATGGGGCTTATGGCATTTGTGACCAGTGTAGCTCTTTATCAAATTGCACTGTAGCCCGATAAGGATCTATTTTCTATTTTGCTTGTTAGAAGCATGACAGGTGTTTCATTGATGGGCTGGCAAACAGTTTTGGTCCTGATCAGACTGTGGATGCACAGGCTTTCTGGATCTACACTAGTGTCAAAGCCCATAAGCTCCATTTCCCAATAACAACCACATTTAGAGATGGGCCTGGGAATTATCCAAACGACAGTTGTTTTCATACCTGGGTATTCAAGTCGAATGCTGCACCACAGAACTTCCGACCCAGTTCACCAGTTCACTGATAGGAACTGTGGGGCTGAAGAAGAACATATTCGGACAAGTTGATCACTCTATATACTGTTGGGTCTGGAGATAGAGAATAGTAGGTTAGTGCCGTGAATGAGAAAAAATATCTGGCAAGGCTCAGGAAACGGGATGGGCGAGGCTCTGCCGAGCACATCCCGTTTCCGTGCCGCGCCAGATATTTTTCCCATTCACGGCACTAACCTACTATTCTATTTATCCCGTCAACATTACAAATAGCTTTAAAATGCAAAAATTAACTCCAGCCGCATCTCCAAATTGTATTGACAGGATATCAAAAATGTTTCACGGCACCGTGTTTCACGGCACATACGCACTGTGTTGACGGGATAAAAGAACATATTCGGACAAGTTGATCACTCTATACTGTTGGGTCTGGAGAAGAACATATTTGGACACGTTGATCACTATACGAGCTGTATGTGGTTTATTGTCGCGCCCGCTTGCGGACAGCGCTATATAGTCGTCACTGGCGTACATCCGTACATACGTAACATCCCGGTCAAAGTTTTTGGTTTATTTTTGGTTAAAGTTTTTCGGTATACTATGAAAGCCTCTGCGGGTGCGACGTACGTTTGTGTCATTATTTAGTATTCTGCACTGTTTGCAAACCTGAACACATACATTTGGACAGCATTACCCATATCTCCAGCTACACCAGGCTGATAACTTACCATTAGGAAATTGGAATTCTTATAATGGCTGATAACCATGCAATTATTCATGGAGATTGGTTATCCGTTAGTTCAGACATCAGACATCATTCTCCGGTCATCCAGAGACAACATGGGTATGCATATGTGACCTACCACTCGTTTTAACAATCTCGTTTAGATGGTTCATGTGAGTGGTAACAATGTATGCTTTCAAACTGAAATAGAGAAAATAGTGGAAAGAAATCTCCAAATTTTCCTGTAAATAATTTGATACTTTTCTGTGTCGATGGGCCAGTAACCAACCCATTTCAGCCTAAGGACACGATAATTATTGTTGATAAATCTCATTATTTTGTTGTATTTCTCAATAAATTTATATGTTGTTACCACTCGTTTGAACCGTCTCAACGAGACGGTTCAAATGAGTGGTAACACCATATACTTTGGAAAGGAAATATTTTGGAAAGGAGCCTCGCCCATCCCGTTTCCTAAGCCTTGCCAGATATTTTCCCCATTCACGGCACTAACCTACTATTCTCTATACATCTTACCGATGGATCCTGAATACGTCATTAAGGATTCATAACAGAGTTACAGTGAATTATACTGGGATTCATACCTATTTGAAAGTGATCTGGTGTAGTAAGTGTGCCTGACACTGGATCAGGATGCTGCCTTACAGTGCTGAAGGTTTTCATATTGTCATTTCAATGCAATACTTCTCCATACATGTATATTCCAACCTGCATATGAACTGGCTGTTGAACAGATGTAAAACACCAATCAATCAATCAATCTTTAGTGACAGTTACAGTGACAACGGACTAGAATCATTTTTAAATGTCATGCACTGGACATTGCAAACCGTGAACGGATGCTGATTTGTCTTTATAGGTTATGGTGTAGTGGTTAGCTAACCCTTAGACCGCTACTCACAACAATTGTTGTCTGCTGTTGCTTTTATATCTTGCCTTATTTCTCAATAAAAACATGGTTTGACAGCACTTCAGAATCATTTCCAACGGAAATGATTCTTTGATTCTGAAATGCTGTCAAAGCATGTTGTAAATTATTCTGAAGTGCTGTCAAAGCATGTTTTTGATGATAAAAATGGAAAATAGAAAATAAATAGCAGACAACAACAAAAAATAAGATAGTGGTCTAAGGGTTGAACATTGGATTTCAATACCATGGTTACTTGTATAGTGTTTGTATCTCAAGGGACTTTCTCATTTCTCATGAGACCTGAAACCAAGGCCGCTGCATCTGTATAATTTATGACATTTGCTCGCTTTTCACCAAGTTGTCTACATTGGCCACAAATACGATAAACCACATTGTGTGTGCATACATATAAGCTATCACCGAAAGTTGTTAAAATGAGAGTATTAGGAATGTTCTCCCGTCAATTGCTTGACGTAATTTGTATAGTGGTCTGACAGACGGATTATCGACCCTGACCACCGCCACTTGATTCACGGTGATTACTGCTGCCAGTGATGAAGCCGACTGTATGATCAAGTCACTCAGTTGTTGATTCATTATTTTATCTGGTAACTAGCTATGTATTGACCAAATACTTGTCGTGTAATAATGAAATGGTATACCAGGCAAACTATCATATGGATAATGTGTTTTGCAGTCTATCTGGATTTAAAAACGCAAATTAAGTTTAATGTTTCATTTCGTTCCTAGATGTTTCATCAGGATCTGCCACATTTATCAATATTTTTATGCCTCAGGTCTCGGTAGAGCCGGGAGAAGTACTTATATTTTTCTGTGAAATTAACCCATTGTCGTCTGCTGTTTTTCATTTTTGCCTTAATTCTTAACAAAAAACCTGTTTTGGCAGCACATGAGAATCGTCTCCAGTTTTCTCGAGAAATATTGAAAATAAAACATTTCCAGCAGACGACACAATTTAATTCAGCGTAGTAAGGGTTAACATGTATCCTAACCCTTTCAACACTACAGACCTCTTTAGCCGTGCTTGTAAACAGCGTAGATCCAGATGACAATCTGTCTCAACAGGATCTGCATTTTTTGAAAGTAATTTTCATATTTTTTATATATAATAACCCCCCCCCTATAAATGGACTAGTTTGAAAAACATTTTCTGACGATTGAATTGATATCCTTAAATTAACATATTGCAGTCCATTCCAATTATTTAGGGTTGAAAGGGCTAAGCATGTCATGGGTTATGGGTGAAACAGTTAATTCCCAGCAAAGTGTGGGTAAGTGGAATAGTGCTTCTCAATTGGCCGGATAATTGGCTCGGGTGTTATAACATGGTAGAATACAAACACTAGTAGTACAGGGTCCTCGAAGTTACGCACGTTTCCTTGAAGAGCTGGTGTCACATCCTCACAGTTGCTTCCTGTTTTGATTACAAATGTATGTTTAATAACACATTCGATATTATGGACCTTATGCATAATGTTTACAAACAGTGTAGATCCAAACTTCATTTTTGTCTGGGGGTCGATTATTTCAGTTTCTAATGCACTCTATAAATATCATACAATCTGATTGGCTGATGGTCATTCATTACAGGTATATCATTGTTGATGAACGGTCGCAAATTATTTCAATATGTATTCCTACGACAGTAGTAAAGGAGTGCATTAGAAATAGGTTAACCACATTGTAATTTTGAAATTTGCGGCATATATCAGAAAATGATAGGTCGGAAAACATGTTTAATGGCTTCGCTAGCGCGTCGCCATTAAACAGATTTTCCGACCTATCATTTTCTGATATACGCCGAAAATTTCAAAATTACAATCCAGTTAACCTTATAATCTCTGCACAGTTTATGGATATTGTTTGATATTAGTCGGGTCAATCAATCAATCAATCAATCAATCAATCAATCAATCAATCAATCAATCAATCAATCAACAATCAATCAACCAATCAACCAATCATTCCAACGCTTTATCAATGCACCAATTGATCATTTATATCCCTCCACTTTAAACACCTCGGTGTTCTCATAGATAACCCTGTGACGTTGTTTTATCACAAAACGTAACGCAATAAGGAAATAAACAACGACAATAAACACAAACACATGATGTCTGAAGGGCGCAGTTGCCTGGTGCTCGAAATATCTTAAGTTCGTTGTGTACCAGTCCCACTCTTTTGCAGACCGTACAAACCAATCTGTCCCGGATTACGCGGTTTTAACAGTATTATCGCAAGTTGACAACTCGAATGGCCGTAATCCCTCACTGCTGAAAGATCATTGAAATTATGCTTGGAGATTACTGTAGTGTGCTCTAGCATTATGTTGTTTGATAAATCGTCCTCATCATTGGGAAATTATCCCGAAATATCCTTGGTGAGGTGATAACATGCCAATTGTGAAGTGGCCCTCGGTAGATACTCAAACATCTCATAGACAACTCATTTCTGGCTGTCACTGCAGAAATGGGGCCTATGGGTTTTTGTGACCAGTGTAGTTACAGATCAAATAGCACACTCCTGTAGCCTGATAACGATCTCTATTGCTTGATGGAAGCATGATGTTTCATTGATGGAATGGTGTGGATGAACATGCTGATTTGGATCTACACTGCTGGCAAAACCTATAAGCCCAATTTCTCCAGTCACAGCCACATTTCGATTGGGAGCTGAATAAAAAAATGTGTGTTAAACCATTTCATTTCTATTGGCCATAATCATATGATTTGCAAACAGTGTAGATCCAGATGAGATGGACATCAGAATCTGCACTGTATGTGGATATTTTATGTCTGACAGTATTGATACTTTCCTGGACCCAGTTGCTCAAAACCTCTGTTAGCTTAACGGACTGTTAAATCCTTAACATTGTTAAGGATTTAACAGTCCGTTAAGCTAACAGGTTTTGAGCAATCGGGCCCTGATTAATGGAATAGTCGGACAATCAACATGTACTTTACAGTTCTGTAGTACTTTGTGGATGGAGGAAATGTTAACTGGCAATATGGTTTAGGTTGGCTGAAATAGGTTTTCAGATATCATTCGTACGGAGCCCCGCAAGGGACGTAGAATTTTTGTTTGTTAATTCGTTCCCACGAAATAACATTTGTTTCCACGAAATAACAATTTGTTCTCATGATAGAACAATTCGTTCTCACGATATAACAATTCGTTCCCTCAAATTAACATTGTTATATCGTGAGAACGAATTGTTAATTAGAGGGAACAAATTGTTAATTTGAGGAAACGAATTGTCATTTCATGGGAACGAATTGTTAATTTGAGGGAATGAATTGTTATATCGTGGGAACGAATTGTTATTTCATTGGAATGAATTGTCAATTCGAGGGAACAAATTGTTATTTCATGGGAACGAATTGTAAATTTAAGGGAACAAATTATTTAATTGAGGGAAGAAATTGTTATTTCGTGGTAACAAATTAATAAATAAAAAATCCATGTCCCCTGAGGGACTCCGTACATTTGCATCCAGCTACCATCTTGACAAATCTGAGAAACGTGGCCCAATGTGTGGGCTTGTACAAAATGTATTCAACTTCTTGAAGGGATAGCTGCCATCTTCTGATATCTAGTTTTGTTTTATCAGACAGCCCTAATCCAGATCCTTGGTCACCATAAAGTGTGGATTGATTTTCTCTTCAGTTTGTGTTGATGGGAATTAGCTGGAATTGTAGACAGGGGATACACAGGCAAATCTCTATAGCCTACCAGATAATATATCATTTTCCAATAATGTGATCAAAATGGAAATTCCATTCAATACTCCGAGGAGCGCTGGGTAGCGGATTGAGGTCCAGTTGATAGCCTCTACATGGGATTTTGTAGGTTGGAGCCTCAGTTGAAGACTATATAGTTATAAGTTATACAGTGCCACCTCTACAACAACCAGCCATGAGAAGACATATACAACTGGCTGTTGTAGAGAGGTAGGTGGCTGTTGTATGGAGGGAGGTTAAATATATAGCAATATTTCTGATTGGGATATAAACTATTGGTTGTTACAGAGATGGGGTTGTTGTAGAGAGGTACAGATGTGACTGTTTTAGGGAGGGTAAATATATAGTGATTTTTCTGATTGGTATATAAACAAAATGGTGGTCCCAATACACCAGTCTGCCCATGTGTCTTCCTGTATCATTTGCTTTAAAAAAAAAACAATTTTTTGGTGCTCTGTTTTCTCAGCACCCATATGTCAGATTGACTGTGTATGCTTATTTATCACCATCCATACATTTGTCATACAGCCTACACCACACCCCAAGGTCAACCCTAACCTCTCTGGGTTGAGCATGCCAACTTGTTGTCCGTGAAAAAACTAAGAAACTGTCAGTGAAAAACACTAAGAAACTGATACTGATTTCGGTGGGTAGAATCGATGCATGGACCTAATCTTGATATTCAGCTCAAGCTGACAGGCAGGTTGTGGTCGTCTCATTTGCCATTGCAGGTGTCAGCTGGCAGTATGTATACACAGGTCTCCGCTGCTGTTTCATCATCCAGTGTTACATATACAGTGTATTGCCTTTCATTGCCCGCTTCATGCACTGGGATCACTGGCTTATTCCATTCTGCACAAGATACAAAACACCCACCATATGCCACACACGGCATGTATTTTGTGTCTTTAGTTTCATTATAGGTGATCTCACTAGACAAGCCAATGACATTAAGATACCACAACCTGGATCAAGTATCTGTGTGGGTTCAAACCTTGCCTACATGTAGGGCATCAAAAAATACTTTCATAGTATTGATTAATGTCAATTAAATAAATCAATTAGTGGCGTTAGTGGCCACTTAGATCAATCCATGGTGCTAAAATTCAATTACGTCAGTCAATTAACTGCATTCCAAATTCATGGTTATCATCGTTAGTCACATTTCCAGGCCTGGCAGAAAATGAACTTAACCCTTAGACCGCTACTCGCAACAATTGTCGTCTGCTGTTGCTTTTATATCTTGCCATATTTTTCAATAAAAACATGTTTTGACAGCACTTCAGAATAATTTCCATTGGAAATGATTCTGAAGTGCTGTCAAAGCATGTTGTAATTTATTCTAAAGTGTTGTCAAAGCAGGTTTTTGATGATAAAAATGTTAAATAGAAAATGAACAACAGACGACAAAAAAATTAAGATATTGGTGTAAGGGTTAAAGGAATATTTTGTTGGCAACGTGTGGTCATTTATGTTGAATGACGGACATAAAATAGTCAGTATTATAATATCAAAAACGTTTGTTGTATGGTTTTAAACTGTGTTGTGAAATTGTCAGTTTATAATGTTAGCGAGTCCCTGAAATACTTTCAAAATTACATGTACGTGAATAATTTGGTGAACAAATCTGACGTAGTAAATCACATGGCGGCTATTTCATTTTCGCAGATTTTTGGTGTTTTGTTTTTTATGCGCCAGTTTGCACAAAAAAACGGGGTGTATTGTGTATTCACCTTGTACAGACGGACAGGCGGTCACAGCTTGCCCATGTAATAACTAGAGCTCTACTTGACATATTGTAACCAAATTCAGTATACATGTTTATCATGACAAGAACAACCCTATTGCTTTTCAAATTTTGTGATGCCTCATCTCCACTTGGCGGACAATTAATTTCCACAGTCTGTTTCCTTGTCCGCGCAATAACTTGAGATTTACTTGCCGCATCTTAACCAAATTATTCACACATGTTTGTCATGGTGAGAGGAAGAACCCTATGGATTTTCAGTGAGTTATCTCCCCTCATTTACTGGCCGTGCCTCGACGGGTGTATATTGCGACATTCGGCTCTCTTGTCTTATTGACAGCTATAAAACCTTTGCTAGACCATTATAACATTGAACTAAAATGCGTTCAGCATGATATAAGCAGAATTGATGGCTGATGATATCATGAAATATACCTGTTAACCCTTTCAACTCTCTTTCCTAATATTTGCAAACAGCAGATCCAGATGAGCCTCTCATCAGGAAATTCACCGTTTGTGATTTTTTTTCTTATTTCTGAAAACACCCCCTTTCTGATAAATTGACTAGTCAAAAATAACATGGGACTGTACATTCCGTTTACTTAGGGGTGATCCAGGGATTCCGCTGGAGAAAATAAAAAAATCGCCACTTCAAAAAATTGGCGATAAAAAATTACAATTTTCGGGAAAAAAAATCAAATTTCTTTTTTGATTTTTTTTTCGAAAATTGTAATTTATTTATCGTCAATTGTTTATTTTTATCGCCAATTGCGAAAGTGGCGATCGCCAGCGGAATCCCTGGTGATCGCCAGCGGAATCCCTGGTGATCGGGGTAACTGTATTGCTATATTGCATGACAATATGCCATCTGCCAATCCACTAGTGTCCCCAGAGAAATTCCCACTAATTGACTGGTCTCATGAAATTTCCTCATCTAACCTGGTGTCTGTTGTCTCCATTGGCACTGGAGACACTAAACCAGTCTGTCTGGTTTTCAATGGTCTTGACAAACTGTGAAGATGGTCACACAATTGTTGTCATGAACACTCACTTGGAAAAGTCGCGGGAATACTAGACGAGGCCTTCCGGCCTTCGTCCAGTATTCCCGCGAATTTTCTATTAATCAATTACATACGGAATACACTTTTGCGTGTATGAAAATCTGGAACTATTTTCTTTCCGATTATTCTGAGTTTTTAATGAAAGTATATGTTGTGACCACTCATTTGAACCTTCGCGACGAGACATTTCAGATGATTGTCACAACATATACTTCCGATGAGAAATAAAGCAAGTATTTATGTTTCATCTGTAAAATTGTTTATCGTCAGAATTTAATTGGTTAATGCGGACACTGTTGGTTATTGTTTCTTTACGTGTACGCAAATCATATGATGCTGTGTCCAGGCTCGGCCAATCAAACTGCTTGATTTTTAGTTCACATTGGGAGTATCTATTGAAAAATAAATTGGCACTGTAGGCATGTATCTATCAACTGGCTACTGTATTACAGTGTAAGGGAGATAAGCCAGTCAGTTGAGACGGCTGGCTGCCTCTCTGATAGCAGATTGGCTCTGGTCTCAATCCCACCCACTCAGTGGCACACAGTGTCAGTATGGCAGTAATTAGCTGGATGATGTTCTCACAAATCTGGGGGTATTTCTGTCGGGGGACCAGTGTAGGTGCTGATCAGCGAGCATTATTGAGACTTAATGGTGGACAGTGTAGACCCTGATCAGATATACAGTGTCAGTGTGCTGGTAATTAGCCTGATGATATCTCAGGAATTTGGAGTTACTCGAAATCAAGTAGTTTGATTGGCCGAGACTGTGCTCAGTCTCGGCCAATCAAACTACTTTATTTCGAGTTATATCTGTCAGAACCAGTGTAGGTGGTGACTAGCGCTATTGACAGACTGAATGGTGGACAGGGTAGACCCTGATCATATTTGGCAAATCTGGGTCTACACTGTTTGGAAAGGTAATACGGTTTTGTAAGGTAGTGGCACTGAAAGTTTGGCTGGCATGGGATTCCACCCACATATGGCTGTGACTGGAGAAATGGGGCTTATGGTATTTGTGATCAGTGCAGATCCAGGCCAGCCTGCGCTGCGCATCCACACCATCTGATCCAGGTCTGCACGGTCACTGAAACCCCTGTCATGCTTCTGACAAACAACATACTGTCCATATTGTGTTGAATGACAGTGATGGTATGTCGGGGTCTAGCCCTGTCTGTGTATATTTAGTCAATGCCACAAGTAGTTACCAGATAAAATACTTGCCTCCATGTCAGACCTCCAGATAAGACACGTATTGGCGTATTTTACGCAATTATTTTAGCTGAATACGCATTGATTATCAAAAGTGGAAATACAAAATACGCACAGCAATGTGAAAATATGCATTGATTTTCACATTGAGTAGTGAAAATACTGTCATAAAGTTTAAAATTCACTTAGTTGAGCTGCAAAAAGCAAATGGTGTTTAAATTTTTTATATTTTTTTTATCCTTTGTTCCCTATTTAATAATGAAGAAAATCAATAATCCATTTGTAAAAGTAAAATACGCAATGATTTTGAAATCAGAGGGTATAGTAGGCTTTAGACACAAAGCTTATCTGGAGCTATGCATGTTTCTGGATTATGTTTCCAAATAAGCAGTGACTAGTGAAATCAGTTATTGATTCAAACCTCAATGCTATTGTTGTCTTGGTTGCCAATTACATCACTAATTGATGCACTGCCAACCTGTTTAGTTGTTTAGTTTCCTGTGGCAATTTATTCACCTCTTTCATCACCCATCTCATTCAAATTCAATGAAGCAGAAATTACTCTTACTTCCATAGACACTTGGGACCCCCCTAAATGCAGCAGGTTATATATGGGATCGAACCTGTTGGTCCGGCCTTAAATGACCGTAGCTGTTAATAGGCCGTTAAACACCAATAAATCAATCCATAGACACTCCTTATCTGGGGCAGCTAAATGACCAGTCTTGTCCTGTCCCATCAGGCAGAACTGTATTGAAGGAAAAGTGAAGGTGAATGGATTTTACGTCCCAGCAACAGCTGAGTTCATGTAGGGACTGGATCAGTGTTTCAAGTCTCAATGGAAGGACCAGCTGAATGAATAGAAATACTATGAAAGTATTGTTCATGCCTGTAGCCTATTTCACCAAAATTGCAAAGTATACCGGTACTTATCTAGCTAAGTATACTTTGAAGGAGAAATTTTCAATTTAATGATAAATTTTTATTATACTGAATGTATTACATTATCACAGCCAAAATGGCTGTGATAATGTAATAAATTCAGTATAATTATTCTGCAAACTTTTAATCATCAAATATATGTAGTCGTTCGTTCTATATGAAATAATTCATTTCTGGAAAAATAAATTATTACTCCCTCAAAGTATACTTTGCTAGATAAGTATACTTTGTGCAATTTGATGAAATAGGCTACTGGAGCCTCAAACATCTGGTGTTTGAAGTCCAATGTCCAACCCCTAGGCCACAATCCATCCCATTTATGTGGAAAGAATAGTGTACCCCAGTTGTTTCAAATTCAATCCATATTTTATTCTTGGAAATGGTTTACTAAGTTTTATCACGTGTATTATGCAATTAATATTACCGGTATATATATATTGGTCGGTAGATATATATTGATATTGGTCGGTAGATATATTGGTGGCAAAAGAAATAAGTTGAGAAAGCCACTTGTGTCCTTTGAATGTATCCAACAAGGTTAGGCAATGGGTGGGATTTGTGAGGCTCCCGCCCGAGGTGTTCCTATAGCCTCCGAGCTGAGCATGATACTTTCTTTATCAGGTAATGTTTTAGGCTCTGGGATCACATGACTACACTGACCAATGGAATGTCGGAGAACGTAGTTGTAACCTATATAGAGAATAGTAGGTTAGTGCCGTGAATTGGAAAAATATATCTGGCAAGGCTTAGGAAACGGGATGGGCGAGGCTCTGCCGAGCACATCCCGTTTCCGTGCCGCGCCAGATATTTTTCCCATTACGGCACCTACCTACTTTATATTTATCCCGTCAAACCTACAAATGGCTTTAAAATGCAAAAAAATAACCCCAGTGATTATGTCGTATTGACAGGATATCAAAAATGTTTCGCGGCACCGTGCTTCAGGGCACATACACACTGTGTTGACGGGATAAATATTCATATCTAGTACATGCAGGATACGACACGACAATTTGTCACCAGTCGGGTGTATTCGGTACATCCATAGTGAGTTACCCGATTAACCCTTAGACCACCGCTACACACAACAATTGTCGTCTGCTGTTGCTTTTATATCTTGCCTTATTTCTCAATAAAAACATGATTTGACAGCACTTCAAAGTGCTGTCAAAGCATGTTGTAAATTATTCTACAGTGCTGTCAATGCATGTTTTTGATGATGAAAATGGAAAATAGAAAATAAACAGCAGACGAAAAAAACGGGTGTAAGGGTTAAAGCCTTATCAAGGCACGTTTCACACGGCCTTGCACTGCATAGCATGTGTCTGATAATACCCGTTTGTAATATATCAATTTCAATCTAAGGAGACAATAAATGTTGTTGAAATAAATCTCATTATTTTGTTTATTTCTCCATAAACGTATACGTTGTTTACCACTCATTTAACGGTTTCAAACGATTGGTAACAACATATACTTTCGAAATGAAATAAAGAAAATTAGAATATTTTTCTCAATCTTTCTCCGTAAAAGTATAGGTTGTTACCACTCATTTGAATTATTGTATAGTGTGAAATATTGAAGAAATAAATCCCTATTTTCTTTATTTCGTGTCAAAAGTATATGTTGTTACCACTCATTTGAACCGTCTCACAAAATAAAGAAAATAGGGATTTCGAGACGGTTCAAATATATACTTTTGACACAAAATAAAGAAAATAGGGATTTCGAGACGGTTCAAATGAGTGGTAACAACATATACTTTTGACACAAAATAAAGAAAATAGGGATTTATTTCTCCAATATTTCACACTACTATAATTTTATCCCGTGTCTAATGGGTTAATTGTGCTTGTCACGGCTGGTGCACTTTGTCAATCCACCTGGTTTCCCCTCCAGTAATGACGCAATTAAACATTCCATCAATATTCAATAATGTCACACTGATGTCACACTGATGTCACTGATGCTACTTGCCATCATAGCAACAGCTCATTTGTAGACAATTAAATTTGGATTTTAGTCTGACAAAATTTGTTTGTGTTCAATGCACATCATGCCTATGAGTGGGGTGTGGTCTAGGGTATACAGCATTGGACTTCAATATCGATGGTTGACAGTTCAATCCCCACCCGAGGCCTGAAAAAATTATTTTTAGTATTTCCATCCCACTGGTCTTGTCAGATGAGACTTTACTTACACCGCTATCTTATTTTTTTGTTGTCTCATGTTTATTTTCCATTGTTATCATCAAAAACATGCTTTGACAGCACTAGAATAATTTACAACATGCTTTGACAGCAGAAATAAGGCAAGATATAAAAGCTACAGCAGACAAGAATTGTTGTGAGTAGCGGTCTAAGGGTTAATACCCAGGTCCCGTCTCTATATGACCATTGCAGGGACATAAATACATTTAGGCCAGTTTTATTTTTATTTGTTGGTTTACAGATCCGCCGACCCGATTTTTTGACAATGTGGAAAAAATAAAAAATTTAATTTTCAGATTTTTTTACCTCCGATCCAAAAAAAATATTTTTTTTTTTTGCTGTGCCGAGAAAAGTAAGTGGCGGAAACTGGATCTTAGCAGCAGAGATAACAACAACAACCTGCGAATGGACGATTCGATATATCTCCTTTATATATCTCCTTTCGGATTGAATGCAAAAATTCAAAACCTTAACGCTCTGGTAAATGGCCTATATTTTCTGTTTTCTTGCTCCGATGTGCTTCATATTTCAAGTATGCGTTCTTCCTAGGGTCCTACCGCTCTGCCACAAATCCACGCTCGTGCCACCCCCACTGATATTCGTTTCAACTATATCGCCGCTTCGTTGTCTTCTGACAACTCTTGTATTTAATTATACCAGATACGGTATTAATATGTACGCATTACGCAACCCATTCGCAGTGATCAACATTCAACAGTATGTGAATATGAAACTGAGTTGCTATGTAGAATATGAAGAAACTTGCTGAACCGATTCCCTACGTTAACCGACAAACTCTTGGTCCGAGACGATGCCGGTTAACACAAGTTTCACTCTATCACAATCACTGGCCTTTTTGTTTTTTACCGACCACAAACCGACCCAACCATGAGCCTTAAAAAGGTGAACCGACCCAACCATGTGCCTTAAAAAGGTGATTTTTATGGTGTTCGGACCGTCCGCGTCCGTCTGTCCGTCACACGTTCGGTTAACCACTTCGTAACAGTTTCTCAAACCGGCCATATCTTCTACATAAGTTGCTCAAGTTCTTCAATATTTCAACACATCATTCATTGGTATGTGTGCTACACCTGCCTTGTCATACTTTATATTACCTTGACCTTTTGACCTTCACAGGGCTGCTGAAAGGACTTAGCAATTTCGGTTAACCAGTTTGTCACAGTTTCTCAAACTGGCCATAACATCTACATAAGTTGCTTAACTGCTTCAATATTTCCATACTTCATTCATTTGCATGTATGCTACACCTGCCTTGCCATACTACATATGACCTTCACCCTTTGACTTAACACTTTTGGTTCATCCGTTTGTCACAGTTTCTTCAATATGCCGCCGGTGGCATCCGCGTTCGACACTTTTTTTTTAGCTCACCTGAGCGAAGCTCATGTGAGCTATTGTTACCGCAATGTGTCCGTCGTCCGTCGTCGTCCGTCGTCCGTCGTCCGTCGTCCGTCGTCCGTGAACATTTTCAAACGTCTTCTCCTCGGTAACCATTGGGTCTATAGTCACCAAACTTCATGGTCATGGTCCTTAGGTAGGGGGATTACAAAATTGTTAAAATGACGTCATTACGTAATCCAAGATGGCCGCCGTCTAAAAATAGCACAAATTCTTAAAAAATCTTCTTCTCAAGAACCGCCAACCGGATTTCGACAAATCTTGGTAGGAATGATCGATGTACATTGCTCTTTCAAAGTTGTTAAAATGGTGACCCTGGGGTCAAAAATGGGCGTGGCCCGTGGGGTCAAATTGGGGTCAAATTTTATTTTTGACTGAATATGGTCATTTCATATATCAAATTGAAGGTATCAATGAGGCGATCACTCTGGTGCATTTTTTGTCGAAATCGGATTGTTATGTCATCCAAGATGGCCGCCGAAAGGTCAAAAGGTCGTTCTTTTATTAGAGATTTCAAAATTCTTCTTCACATGAACCGCTTGGCCCATGGTAGCCAAACTTAAATGTTATGGTCCATGGGTGAAGCCTTTTAAGATTTGTTAAAATGGAGGTCATCGCTAATCCAAGATGGCCACCGTCTAAAAATAGCATAAATTCTTAAAAAATCTTCTTCTCATGAACCGCTTGCCGGATTTCGACGAAACTTGGTAGGAATGATCGATGTACATTGCTCTTTCAAAGTTGTTAAAATGGTGACCCCTGGGTCAAAAATGGGCGTGGCTCGGGTCAAATTGGGGTCAAATTTTATTTTTGACCGAATATGGTCAGGTCATATATCAAATTGAAGGTATCAATGAGGCGATCACTCTGGTGCATTTTCTGTCGAAATCGGATTGTTATGTCATCCAAGATGGCCGCCGAAAGGTCAAAAGGTCGTTCTTTTATTAGAGATTTCAAAATTCTTCTTCACATGAACCGCTTGGCCCATGGTAGCCAAACTTAAAAGTTATGGTCCATGGGTGAAGCCTTTTCAGATTTGTTAAAATGGAGGTCATCGCTAATCCAAGATGGCCGCCGTCTAAAAATAGCATAAATTCTTAAAAAATCTTCTTCTCATGAACCGCTAGCCGGATTTTGACGAAACTTGGTAGGAATGATCGATGTACATTGCTCTTTCAAAGTTGTTAAAATGGTGACCCCGGGGTCAAAAATGGGCGTGGCCCGTGGGGTCAAATTGGGGTCTAAATTTTATTTTTGACTGAATATGGTCATGTCATATATCAAATTGAAGGTATCAATGAGGCGATCACTCTGGTGCAATATTTGTCGGAATCGGATGATTATGTCATCCATGATGGCCACCAAAAGGTCCATTTATTCAAGATTTTTAACGTCTTTTTCTCAGGAACCACATGGCCAATGCTGGGTGAAGCATTTTCAGATTTTGTAAAATGAGTCATCGCTTAATCCAAGATGACCGCCATCTAAAAATAGCACAATTTTTTTAAAACACATGAACTCAATGTCACATTCTCATCTGGTGTTCATGGAGTCAGGTGAGCGAATTAGGGCCATCATGGCCCTCTTGTTTTTTTTTTTATTTCCCCGACCGACCCAAACCTGTGCCAAAAAGAATAAAAAAAATTTAATTTTTTTTTTTATATCTTTTTTTTCAGACCGACCGACCAGATCTCGCGGAAAAAAATCTGTAAACCAACAAATAAAAAAAAACTGGCCTTTGTATCATCATCTGCTGTCAGTCGGTCAATGTACAGCTGACTCGCTGATCAATTACCTGTTATTCCCATTTACATTTACAAAATGTTCATTCCGGATTAGATGTGTAAGGTTAACCCTTAGACCGCTACTCACCACAATTGTCGTCTGCTGTTGCTTTTATATCTTTCCTTATTTCTCAATAAAAACATGGTTTTGAAGTGCTGTCAAAGCATGTTGTAAATTATTCTAAAGTGCTGTTAAAGCATGTTTTTGATGATAAAAATGGAAAATAGAAAATGAACAGCAGACGACAATTTTTTTTTAGATAGCAGTGTAAGGGTTAATGAGATTATGGAGGTGTTACAAGCTGCAGTCATATAATAAACAAGTTTGGCAACTGGCCAACCCTGATATAATATACTGACAGCAGAGCTCCAGATAAGCTGCGTATTTGCTTAAATACCCAAATAAAATTGCCAAAAACCGAATTGAAATCAGAAGTAGCGAGTATCAAAAAGCAATAAAAAAATTGTGGTACCTTTATCATGCTGCAGAAAACAATAAACAGACCACAAATATAGCATATTGTTCTTCTTCCAAGGAGACAATTCCTTTTCAAGACATGTTTTCATTTCAAAGCAAGCTATTCAGTAATTGCTGTCTGTTGTGTAAACAGTAGTGTGATTTTATTTTACCTAATTAAAATTGTTAAATACCCAATTGGTTCAGAAATGATGGAGTGACAATACTCGATTACTAATTCCTTATCTGGAGCTCTGCTGACAGCACAGATTGTGGATTGTGAGCACAACTGTATATATGGTTGACATTCAAGTTGTTGGGACCCGTTAGACACATGTTCATCATACGATTTAAACTTAATTGCTTCCTAAATGTGATGGGATATATGGCCAACATATGTGTGAACATGGCCTCTTTACTGTATACTAAACGGCTGTGGGTGTCAAAGTTCGCTATCTTTGTGTGTTCCAGCCATCAGCCAATACGTCTTGTCGCGTTTGACACTGTAAATACGAAGTAGAACATAATTATGGTGTGTATGTAGTCAATGCACCAACTCGACTGAATATAGGAAAGCAATTGTGATGTAAATGACATACTAGTTCACGCTATACATTATGTCCGTACGGGGAGCATTTTGCGGAAGTTAGTTAGATGTAAAACCCGATAGATCACTGATGTTACGATTGTATCCTCGAGGCTGCAATCAATCAAGTGCACAGCTCGCGGGGGATTCATAAAATAGATATATGACATACATTGGGAGCCGCAAACGAAATGAAAGACCTTTGCGACCAGTGTACGTCCCGTGTCAGATTGCAGGCAATTGATCTTGCAATATTCTGGCTGCTGACCGGCGTATTAACCCTTAGAATGCAATGCGTATTAACCCTTAGAATGCGGGAACCGAAAATAGTTGTCTGCTGATAATTCATGTTGTCTTTTCTCTCAATAAAAAACATGGTTTGGCAGCATTTTAGAATCATTCCATTGGAAATGATTCTAAAGTGCTGCCAAACCAAGTTTTTGATGAGAAAAATGGAAAAAATAAAAAAATATTCAGCAGACGACACAAATTAATTCAGCATTGTAAGGGTTAAGCTTAAGACTTGCCAATTCACTGGCTGCCAGAACATTTTCATCCTTCAAATAAGCATTTTACATTGGACCATTGTCGCAAAACCCATAAGACCCATTTATCCAGTCACAGCCACATATATACACGTAGGTAGGTGCCCAGATGTGTTTACCGGCTCATACATGACTACGGTACTTTCAGCTATCTGGTGGTTAGTAACTGTTACCGTGGAAACAAGTCGCGTGTGTTGTCAAGCAGTCTCTCGTGTTGTCATATTGTCACTAATCTCTCTATCTCTCTACCGGTGTGTATTATCCATATGGGTGATGGGTTTTGAGGAATAAGAATTGGACACAGTATGAAATTTGGCTATATTCACGGTCGTTGTGTATATGGAATTTTTGTTGAGTCTGCTCGTGGAAATTGAGTCTTAGTGATCACAATCATTTCCATGTGTCCACCCGTCTGTCCACTCGCACGGTTGAGAATAGGATCCTAACATCATTTCTAACGATTATATATCCTGATATCTTCACATTCACACACATTTGCTTAGAAATGATTAGTCCCGCTGATTGTCATAAGGCTACCTCTGTGATGCAGACTAGCAAACAGTGTAGACCCTGATCAGACTGCGTGGATACGCAGGCTGATCTGGGTGTACACTGGCCGCGAACATGGTAAGATAGCAGCAAACTTTAAGGTGGTAGCCCAATTGTACAGCGAGTTGGATACACAGATACAAACTGTACCTGTAGCCTATTTCACCAATATTGCAAAGTATACTTATCTAGCAAAGTATACTTTGAGGGAGAAATTTTTGATTTAAAGATAAATTTATTAATTTTTATTATACTGAATTTATTACATTAAAAATGGCTGTGATAATGTAATAAATTCAGTATAATAATTCTGCATTTAATTCTACATTTCTGCTTTTAATCATCAAATATATGCAGTCGTTAGTTCTATATGACAATGCATTTCGGGAAAAATAAATGATTACTTCCTGAAAGTATACTTTGCTAGATAAGTATTCTTTGCAATTTTGATGAAATCGGCTACAGAGATTGCGTGTTCTTGTATGATTTGTGTACGTCTGGCGCGGAAGTGCCATTGAGTTCAGTCGCTACACAGAATACAATATTCATCATTAAATGTGTATCTCTTAATTTCTACGGACTCGACGTTGGCAGATGCCGGCTTGTTAGTGGATCAATTGAGCTCCAGTTGACGGGTATGATACGTCCGTGTATGATACGATACGTCCGTGTGCTGTACTGATTTGTCTCTTAGATATTGAAAAATAATTATCGGTGATAACAATTTGAAAGTGAGCATCATAACATGTAGATACAAGCCAAGCTTGATGGGTGGCAGGCAAGAATATGTGATGGGTAATTTAACGACCGGGATTCATCTTACCGGTATCCCAAGCGAAGACCTGGTTTGGCCCTCAGGTACGTCTTTGGCATTCTGGTATGGTATGTGAGGGTTTAATCTGGTTATACCCCTTGTATGAGTAATATGATTATTCCTAATCGTATTACTTTTAGGAGAAGGAGCCAAGTGACTTTGGTGTGGTATGGACCTGGCACCAGGTTAGGTTATTCTAATTTCATGGTTGAATATATATTTATTTTGATGTAAATATTCGCTTCTGATTTTGGGATTTTCTCCCCAATGCAGCAGGTTACATCAAATCAACCAAACCAAGCTGCAAGTTTACATGTAGTTGCCACCGTGTCCATTCGCGATTTGTGCTAATGTTTTCGGTTACCTACTACATCTAAAAGAAAATATGATGATTTTTGTTCGCTATTTTTTAACTATTTATAGCCCACAAGTTTCCCAGCATGCAAAGAGTTTACGACTGGTACTCCCTTTCCTGGATACAAAATAGATGTTCAGTTCCCCTAATGGCGAACAGTGTACACCCAGACCAGATTGTGTCTGTGTCTACACTGGTCGCAATGGCTATAAGCCAGGTGTTATCAAATTGTGGCCCATTTATTGTGGTTTTATAATGACTTGATGGCCATTGAGTTGATTAATTGCATGTGATATTTTTCTCACTGTTTGATAACCTCACCCAATATAGATAACAGACAGTTTATGAGGAATACTGTTTTATGCTGTTTATTCTTGCATCATAAACTGTGAGTCGTGGGAGAAAATGGGCTTATGGCCTATGCAGCCAGTGTACACCCAGATCAGTAGTGAATCTGCACAGTTTGATCAGGTCTGCACTGTTTGTCATGTGAAGCAGCTCTTAATTATCTCACAAAACAAAAGTTTGTTGTTATCAGACTGCAGGATTGTGTTACCAGATCAGAACCTACCATAATGACCCTAAATATTCAATTTCCTTCGGTGGGGGCGGAGGGGGGGGGGTACCCCTATTAAAGGGATTTCCCAAAACAAATTGTATCCAAATACATTGTTATTGTGATTAGACCAACTGCTATACTAACCCTAAATATTGGCACACTCACTGTTGTGGGGAATCTATATAATTATATGTGTTTCCACAAATATATGGTGTCCAAATATTTAGGGTTATTATAGCATACTGGACACACACCATGCCATTAGCCACACATTTCTCCAGTCACAGTCACAGGAGGAGTTTGCATGATGTTCCAGTGATGACTGATGTAGGTGTTATATAGAGATACCGCCTGATACAACCTCAGAGTTTGCATGATGTTCAAGTGATGACTGATGTAGGTGTCATATAGAGATACCGCCTGATACAACCTCAGAGTTTGCATGATGTTCAAGTGATGACTGATGTAGGTGTCATATAGAGATACCGCCTGATACAACCTCAGAGTTTGCATGATGTTCAAGTGATGACTGATGTAGGTGTCATATAGAGATACCGCCTGATACAACCTCAGAGTTTGCATGATGTTCAAGTGATGACTGATGTAGGTGTTATATAAAGATACCACCTGATACAACCTCAGAGTTTGCATGATGTTCAAGTGATGACTGATGTAGGTGTTATATAGAGATACCGCCTGATACAACCTCAGAGTTTGCATGATGTTCAAGTGATGACTGATGTAGGTGTCATATAGAGATACCGCCTGATACAACCTCAGAGTTTGCATGATGTTCAAGTGATGACTGATGTAGGTGTCATATAGAGATACCGCCTGATACAACCTCAGAGTTTGCATGATGTTCAAGTGATGACTGATGTAGGTGTATATAGAGATACCGCCTGATACAACCTCAGAGTTTGCATGATGTTCAAGTGATGACTGATGTAGGTGTTATATAGAGATACCACCTGATACAACCTCAGAGTTTGCATGATGTTCAAGTGATGACTGATGTAGGTGTTATATAAAGATACCACCTGATACAACCTCAGAGTTTGCATGATGTTCAAGTGATGACTGATGTAGGTGTCATATAGAGATACCACCTGATACAACCTCAGAGTTTGCATGATGTTCAAGTGATGACTGATGTAGTGTCATATAGAGATACCACCTGATACAACCTCAGAGCTCCAGTTAAGATGCATAATTTGACCAAATATTCAAGGTATTTTTCTTAGTTCTTCACCAAAAATGGCAAGTTGGGAGTTCTTTAGAAATAAGAAAAATATGCTATATTTGTGGTCTGTTTATTGTTTTCTGCAGCATGATAAAGGTACCATAATTTTTTAATTTTTTTTGACACTCGCTGCTTCTGATTTAAATTGGGTTTTTGGCAATTTTAATTGGGTATTTAAGCAAATACGCAGCTTATCTGGAGCTCCCACTGTCCTGGTTTACCCTATACCGCCCAGTATTACAAATGTGTCGTGATGTGATGTGTCCGGAGACCGCCTCATGGTACCATTGGATCGTGCTGACGGGTTCCGCATAAGTCGGTCAGAAGTTCTGAAGAAAATACGGTCATTTTGCTGATTGAAAAATTAACACCCCACTACCACCCTACCACCCTACCACCCTCACCACCCCATCCACTACCACACAGGTTCTATCCAGTCACACCGCCTTTGCTATTTCATCAACCCTACGGGCCATAAAGCCAAGATGCAAACACTGTAGATCCAGATGAGCCCTCTCATCAGGATCTGCAGCATTTGTCACTATTATTCATCTCGTAAAAAATCCATATTCTGTCATTAATGGAATAGTCCAAAAGTTTGTATGAATGAACAATTCAATGTAGGATATCCAGGGTTAATAAATCCATCGACAATTTCAGCCACCAGGTGTTGTTCCGAACCACAAACGGCGGTCCCACAGCGCAGAGGATGTGGAGTCTAGCGGTGAGACGACGGACCAGTTTGACACGGCAGATCTCCTCAATGGCTCCTTCCGACACAACTCGCGCAGACTGAGTGACGTAAGTTGTAATACACAGACAGAGTGACGTACGTTGTAATACGCAGACTGAGTGACGAAAGTTGTAATACGCAGACTGAGTGGTGTAAGTTGTAATACACAGACTGAGTGATGTAAGTTGTAATACGCAGACTGAGGGGTGTAAGTTGTCATCCACAGACTGAGTGACATAAGTTGTAATACGCAGACTGAGTGGTGTAAGTTGTCATCCACAGACTGAGTGATGTAAGTTGTAATACACAGACTTAATGATGAAAGTTGTAATACGCAGACTGAGTGGCGTAAGTTTCAATACACAGACTGAGTGACGTAAGTTGTATTCCACAGACAGAGTGACATAAGTTGTAATCCACAGACAGAGTGACGTAAGTTGTAATACGCATACTTAGTGATGAAAGTTGTAATACGCAGACTGAGTGACGTAAGTTGAAATACACGGACTGAGTGACGAAAGTTGTAATACACAGACTGGGAGACAAAAGTTGTAATCCACAGACTGAGTGACAAAAGTTGTAATCCACAGACTGGGAGACAAAAGTTGTAATCCACATACTGAGTGTCGTAAGTTGTAATCCACATACTGAGTGCCATAAGTTGTAATCCACAGACTGAGTTTAGTGTTGAATGCTAGCAGTGTTTCACTATGTGAGACTAGGGATGGTAGTTTCATATGCACATGTCTCACTGCTCAATGCCAATGTCACTGAGGTCTTATGGTCGCCTTGTTTGTAAGGCAAATGCGTTAAAATAATTGTTTTCTAATTAACTGCTTAAGTTCCCTTCTCTGATTTTAATAACATTTGGTCACAAATGTGTGTAGGTTTGGTGCTTACATACACCCTATGTCTGAACACCCAAGGTCACGGTTACTGAGCACTGAACAATTTATTATCAAGGCAGCCAGCGAGGGGATTAGCTCCGTGGTAAAGATGCCCTTGTTTACTGACCCGTTTGATCACTGCACTCACATCTGAGACACACTCACTACCGTCAATGCCTCGGGATTGAACTCGGCTTTGTCATTATGGAATACCGATGCAAACAATTCATAATTGTTACTGTGGATACACATGCTGATATGAGGAGACTAAGCTGGCCGCAAACATCTAGCCGAGGGCCCATATATACGATATAGAGATGACTAGTACTTTAATTATATATTCCCACAACCTGGGAGGTGTTGCCTATACTTCTTTGTGCAGTTATCACGTATATTATTTAGTCCAATTTACGCGTATCAATAAATCTGAGGTGAGGTGATAAATTCTTAATTTAATTACAAACGCTAGCTTGTCATTCACACTGATTGTGTGGTTAGACTCAGATATTGTGGTTCAATTGAAGTGGTACACATTAATACCTTCTTTGAAGTTACATGGTCACTCAGGGGCAGATCTGGAGGTGGGGTTCCGGGTCTGCCCCTGAGTGACAAGCAAGCAGGACCTTTTGGAAAACTATTATCAGATATTAATTATTAATAACTGGGAAATGACGCGACAATAACAGGTTTATTGTATTTCACCGAGAATTATATTCATTCTGAATTAGACTCGCATAATTAAATCTATTTCTAATTCCTGGTGATAGGAGCAATGTTTTACCCGAAATGTCAAAATGAGCACAGTTCTCCAGATAAGATGCGTATTAGCATATTTTACGCAATTATTTTAGCTGAATACGCACTGATTATAAAAAGTGGGAGTACAAAATATGCACATGTATGTGAAAATATGCATTGATTTTCAAATTGACTAGTGAAAATACTGTCATAAATTTGAAAATTCACTTACTTGAGCTGCAAAAAGCAAACAATGTTTGCTTTTTGCACAAATAAGTGAATGTTTAAATTTGTTATATATTTTTTTATCATTTTTTCCCTATTAATGAAGAAAATCAATAATCCATTTGTAAAAGTAAAATACGCAATGATCTTTACATCAAGGGGTATAATACGCTTTAGACACAAAGCTTATCTGGAGCCTGTGAGCATACTTGAAGATGTTTAATAATCAAGTCAATGCCCGTCTCTGGGATCTTCTCGCTATCTAATTCCATGTGGATGCCTGCTACCCCTTGTTGTCTAATTCCTGACACATGGTCTGTCTGTCTGTCTAATTACCTGTTGGTTCCCATCATTTGCTAGGGCAGGGTTGAAATATATTTTTCATGTAAATGTTTAGTTTTCTTTTTCTGACCAAGTCACTAAATGATTTTCCGATTAGTCCATTTATTAAAAGGTGATGCCCCCCTCCTTATAAATTGGGATTAAACATGTAACGTTGTACAGAGGGAATATTAATAGACATGTTACTGTGCAATTTTTTCTGACCCTATACAACCGATTAAATTCCTTATGCAATATTTCATTACAAATATGACTATAAGGTCAATTCTAAAGGCGAAATAACCTGAATATTTGTTGGCAAACTGCAAAGTGTTATACTAATTGTTTCTGTCTGTCACAATGAGAGATTAAGCAATATCTTTAACTCTTTGCATGCTGGGAAACTTGTGGGTTATAAATAGTTCAAAACTAGTGGACACAATTCATCATATTTTCTTGTATTTCTCCATTTGTATTATCAAGTCAACATACATGTCTATGTTATCTTTATCTTAATTTCAATTTTCAAAATTTACCTGAAATGTACCTAAAAACACAACCCTCTATTAAGAGGTCACCTCTGTTAAGCAGCCAGTTTTGTAACTTCCCTTGGGTGGCTGCTTAAGACAGGTTTGACTGTATTTATAGCTCACAAGTTTCCCAGCATGCAAAGAGTCAATTGCAGAAAATTGGCTTTCCTAGTGTAATACAGTGTATTAACCCGTTCCTTTCTGAATACTGTACACCTTTACGGCTATGAAATTGATTAAATATGTTATTTTTGTTATTTCTCAATGAAAGTATATGTTGTGACCACTCATTTAAACCGCCCTGTGTCTTATGAAATGAGTAACCTTGTTTAATAAATATATTAAAATCAATACTCATGTGATAGCTAGTTATCTTATATTTAAGGGTAGAAATTGGCTCACAGGCCTTCCAAACACGGGCATATGAGCTCAGCAAAAGTGTCAAGCCAATGACTGTTGGCCGTTTTCATTTCTGAATTCAGTATTGGTTGCAATGCAGTCAAAATGTTTGCTTTAAATTAAGGAGGTTACAAGATGGTTAATTTAACCTATATATACTCATGTGAGTTAGATCCTATATATATTGATATATATATATATATATATATATATATATATTATATATATATATACTATATATGTATATTCATTTCATTGCTTGATTGTCATTGAGTTGACAATCAAGCAATATATATATATATATAATATATATATTAATTGCATTGCTTGATTGTCAACTCTTGATACAACTTATATATATATAATTAATGCAATTAATTACCGACAGCATGGTTCACCCCCAATTCAACTCGTTGAATGTTGAAATGGTTTGAGAAACAATATTGGTCAGTTTTTAACATTTTCATCATCACTCGAAAATGATTTTAAAATTCTCCAATGTCTTCTAATGTACTTTCCGTATGTAATATCAGCAGTAGACAGAAATTTAAAATTACGCACATGCTCTGACATTTTATGATGTTAACTCTTTGCATGCTGGGAAACTTGTGGGCTATAAATAGTTAAAAAATAGCGGACAAAAATTCATCCTATTTTCTTTTATTTCTCCCTGTAAATATCATGAATATGTCTTGGAATTTCATTAGAATTGAGTCCTGAGGAGGACTCAATTCTAATGAAATTCCAAGACATATTTACAGAGAGAAATAAAACATATACATGTACTCCTAATTTGTTTGGCGGATATTTTCACCGCTAGCATGCAAAGAGTTAATTATGAAAAACTGTTGTATTTTCATGGAAGCATAGTCGGTGAAACACAGATTAAATTAATCAGAAAAGTTCAAGGAACGTCCTATATAATATGTACGACCAAGACATAGAATCATCCAATCCATTCATACACAACATATTGAATATTCAGAAAAAGAGAATTCATGTCGAAATCTGTGACTTATCTGTAGCACTAAATGCTCTGTAATAACACTTTCATTCCTTGGCGAGCAACATTGGTTTTGCTGTACTTCCTCTAATCGTGTGAAACATATTGCTTTTTAGATTAATCGTAATGTGAAAGTAATCCGATTTGACTGGCTTGTGTATTGGGGAAATGTTTGATTCATTAATAGCGATAAAAATTAATAATCTGTATATATTAAGCTATATCGGCTTATGGATTAAGTCTGGGAATCAAATCGTTCGTTTAAAATATTAGCGAGATATTGGAATTTTACATAACTGGCAAGGCAGCAAAAAGGTGTGCAAGTTCTTACGGTTTAAAAGAGATAGCAATATATGTTGTTTTGGTTTAAGGGATATATATGTTGTTTTGGTTTAAGGGATATATATTGTTGTTTTGGTTTGGGTAATTAAGGAAAGCGATATATGTTTGTTTCGGTTTAAGGGATATATAGTTGTTTTGGTTTAAGGGATAGCGATATATTGTTGTTTTCGGTTTTAAGGGTTAATTAATATGTTGTTTTGGTTTAAGGATAGGAATATTTTGTTTTGGTTTAAGGGATAGCGATATATGTTGTTTTGGTTTAAGGGATAGCGATATATGTTGTTTCGGTTTAGGATTCTAGCATTCTCATGGAGGATTCTACGGACAAGGTACAGTGGACCCTCTCTGGACACCATGAAATCATGAATGTGTTTGGATGGATTTTATTGTGTTTCCTTCCTAGTTACATATGTCATGTATTTTCATGACCGCAGACAGATGTATTGTGCTCATACCGCATTGCAGTGGACCCTCTCTAATTTGGACACCCTGGGAACCTCACAGGACACCCTGGGGACCTCCAAGGACACCGTGGGGACCTCCCAGGGTTCGGGTTAGGGGACCTCCCAGGATTAGGGGATTAGGGGACCTCCCGGGATGTCCATTTTAGAGAGATTCTACTGTAATGTAATTGTTTTCAGTTCATTTCCAAGTTTACTATTGCCTGCTGATCGTCAGATTGTAACCATATTTCTTTGAACACATTTCATGAGCTTGGCACATGAGAATTATATTTACTGTGCATGTTATCAATTGTGGCATCAGTACGTGAACAAAGAAATGTATACTGGCTAATGTTAGTTACAAATGGAGTTAGATATGTGTCTTACCCATTTCTTTTGGAATACACCTTTACAGGTATGACATTTATTAAATATTATTTAATGTATTTAATAAGTGTAAAAGCTGGTTTTCTAATTCTGTTCTCAATTGTATGTATATATATATCTCACTTGCCATAACTTGAAATAAATATTATTTGAACCAAATATTTCATTTTGTTATTTCTCAATGAAAGTAAATCTTGTGACCACTCATTTGAGACGTCGAGACGGTTCAAATGGTGGTCACGACATATACTTCTAAGCGCATAGATGGAAAATATTTAGGATTTTCCGTAAAACAATGGTGTTTCAACATGAAAAGGGTTAATACGTAGTTCTCACTTTGTGTTTGGAAAAATCCCGATTTAAACGTGGATCATGGTGGCGTCCACTATGTCCGCCGTGGCTACTGTGGATTTGTGGTGTTTCCACGCCAATCGGGAATTTCTACACGTTTCCTAGCCTTGCCTGATAAACTTGATAATCAAAAGCCACTACCTGATATTCTCTATAATGATCACATGTAATATGTTATAATGTATGCCATTTGTTTTCAGGTGAGCACAATATCAAGTTCTGGAGCTGGATATATGGTACGTACAAATATGCACGTGCGTGGTTGGTCGGGTGAATGTGATGGCGTAAGTTAACCGTAGGGGTTCCTCCTTATAGGAATCACAATTTGCCTGGTTTGGCTCTCATGTACGTTTTTATCTTTGGCTCGTTTGTTACCTGGGAGTTGAATTGGGTTATTGCCCATTATAAAGTAGCATGATTATTACTGATCCTACTGCTTTTGGGAGGGGGCCAAGTGATTCTGGTGTGGCGAGGACCTGGCATCACATCTGGATTATTCTGATTTAGTACTAAACCCATTGACCCGGCCTTAAATGAACATGGCTATTGATAGGCCGGCCGTTAAACCCCAACAAACAAACAGTAACTTGATTAAATGGGGTCAGTGGAACCTTGAATCATTTAGCCCCCTTATTCGATTGAATCCATTCAAGTTATAGCCATATGTTCTCCGTGATTGGATTCTTATAATAATTACAGGTTTTTTAGTCCGAAACCTTAGTGTTGATTTTCGTATTTTGTCATTGAAAGTGAATGTGTGACAGTTTCCGCCAATTGATTTTTCCTTTTCAAGGGAATAAATCCAGCATTAAGGTTCATCGTAGGGTATATTTATTTTAATGTTAACGAGGCCATAAATCGATGGCAGACATGAGATTTTGAAAAACACTTGCACAAATATTTTAAGGAAACATTTAGACATACATCAGTAGTCAAAGGAACAAACTGCTTTTATTTATGGTCGTAAATATTTCAGTATATTATTAAGTGAGATAATCGACCTGGATTGGCTTCTGATTTTTTTATTCAGACACGTTTTTACATGTTAAAAGTGACTGTTTAGTAAATGATGAAAATATTGCCGAAAATTGCAGGGCAAATACGAAATTAAATTACAAAAATGCCAATTTTCAATATTTATAACTGAACAATCGCTCCAACGGTAAAGAAAGTATTGTAGCTCCAAATATAACATGCAATAAGGGATCTTATCTTGTATAGTGACTTGTGAAGTTTCAATTTATTTGGCTTGGCTGTGACCAGTGTGGCCCCAAATCAGCCTGCTCTGCTCAGCCACGTAGTCTGGCTATGGTCGAGGCTAGTCACCATTCCGTCAATTCAAACATGGTTTATACCATCAATACGGACATCCTAAGGTCCATAGTTTCAACAGAAGACCGATGCTGAATGCAACGCCAGCGCCAAATGTTTCTCGTTGAAGAAGGTGGCGGATTCCTGACAAATTCTCATTCAGCTACATGTAAAATACACTGCATAAACACATTGTTGACTAGTAACCGGCGCAAATGCTTTGCGCCGGTTACTAGACAAAAATGTGTTTATGCAATAGCTCTAAGTAGACTTATTGTTTGCCCTAGTTTCTCGACCATTGAAAGCTAAATGTAGCTCAATATGACACTCGACATGATGCCCAGGTGAACCAATGACACTAAATGTAGCTCAATATAACACTCGACATGATGCCCAGGCGAGCCAATGGCGCTAAATGTAGCTCAATATGACACTCGACATGATGCCCAGGTGAGCCAATGGTGCTAAATGTAGTGTGAAAACATTGACTTGCTCTATTGACACGACTCTGCATGTAAGGCAAGTAGCAAATTTACTGTGAAAAAGTTCACACGAATATCTCGGTGATTTGAAATGGGATTCTTTTATTAGGTTCATTTGTGACAGTGGCTCTGGTTAATAAACGTCTGTGTGGTGACATGGGAGCACTATTGTATTGATGGCAGCTGTGAAGTATCGTGATTTCCTAGGTAGCGAATTATAGACATTTATATGGGCAATCTGTTCACACGAGGTGCTAACCATACATGTATTTACTACATGTTCTAGCTTAGCTGAAGATATGAAGGGGTATTTAGTTTTTATTGTCGCGCCTGCTTTAGCAGAGGCGCGACTATAGTCGGCACTTTTTCCGTCCGCGTCGTCCGCGTCGTCCGCGTCGTCCGCGTCGTCCGCGTCGTCCGCGTCGTCCGCGTCGTCTGGTTTTTTAGCTCACCTGAGCGAAGCTCATGTGAGCTATTGTTACCGCAATGTGTCCGTCGTCCGTCGTCGTCCGTCGTCGTCCGTGAACATTTTCAAACGTCTTCTCCTCGGTAACCATTGGGCCTATAGTCACCAAACTTCATGGTCATGGTCCTTAGGTAGGGGGATTACAAAATTGTTAAAATGACGTCATTACGTAATCCAAGATGGCCGCCGTCTAAAAATATCACAAATTCTTCAAAAATCTTCTTCTCAAGAACCGCCAACCGGATTTCGACAAAACTTGGTAGGAATGATTGATGTACATTGCTCTTTCAAACTTGTTAAAATGGTGACCCCGGGGTCAAAAATGGGCGTGGCCCGTGGGGTCAAATTGGGGTCAAATTTTATTTTTGACCGAATAGGGTCATATCATATACCAAATTGAAGGTATCAATGAGGCGATCACTCTGGTGCATTTTTTGTCGGATGGTTATGTCATCCAAGATGGCCGCCGAAATGTCAAAAGGTCGTTCTTTTATTTGAGATTTCAAAATTCTTCTTCACATGAACCGCTTGGCCCATGGTAGCCAAACTTAAATGTTATGGTCCATGGGTGAAGCCTTTTCAGATTTGTTAAAATGGAGGTCTTCGCTAATCCAAGATGGCCGCCGTCTAAAAATAGTATAAATTCTTAAAAAATCTTCTTCTCATGAACCGCTAGCCAGATTTCGACGAAACTTGGTAGGAATGATCGACATACATTGTTCTTTCAAAGTTGTTAAAATGGTGACCCCCGGTTCAAAAATGGGCGTGGCCCGTGGGGTCAAATTGGGGTAAAATTTTATTTTTGACCGAATATGGTCATGTTATATATGAAATCGAGGTATCAATGAGGCGATCATCTGGTACATTTTTTGTCGAAATCGGATTGTTATGTCATCCAAGATGGCCACCGAAATGTCAAAAGGTCGTTCTTTTATTAGAGATTTAAAAATTATTCTTCACATGAACCGCTTGGCCCATGGTAGCCAAACTTAAAAGTTATGGTCCATGGGTGAAGCCTTTTCAGATTTGTTAAAATGGAGGTCATCGCTAATCCAAGATGGCCACCGTCTAAAAATAGCATAAATTCTTAAAAAATCTTCTTCTCATGAACCGCTAGCCAGATTTCGACGAAACTTGGTAGGAATGATCAACATACATTGCTCTTTCAAAGTTATTAAAATGGTGACCCATGGGTCAAAAATGGGCGTAGCCCGTAAAATTTGACCGAATATGGTCATGTTATATATGAAATCGAAGGTATCAATGAGGTGATCACTCTGGTGCATTTTTTGTCGAAATCGGATTGTTGTGTCATCCAAGATGGCCACCGAAATGTCAAATGGTTGTTCTTTTATTAGAGATTTCAAAATTGTTCTTCACATGAACCGCTTGGCCCATGGTAGCCAAACTTAAAAGTTATGGTCCATGGGTGAAGCCTTTTCAGATTTGTTGAAATGGAGGTCATCGCTAATCAAAGATGGCCGCTGTCTAAAAATAGCATAAATTCTTAAGAAATCTTCTTCTCATGAACCACTGGCCGTATTTCGACTAAACTTGGTAGGAATGATAGATTTACAATGCTCTTTCAAAGTAGTGAAAATGGTGACCCCGGGGTCAAAAATAGGCATGGCCCGTGGGGTCAAATTGGGGTCAAATTTTATTTTTGACCGAATATGCTCATGCCATGATGGCCACCAATAGGTCCATTTATTCAAGATTTTGAACGTCTTTTTCTCAGGAACCACATGGCCGATGCTGGCCAAACTTCATAGGAAGTTAAGATCCTTGTGTGAAGCATTTTCAGTTTTGGTAAAATGAGTCCTCGCTTAATCCAAGATGACCGCCATCTAAAAATAGCACATGAACACATGAACTCAATGTCACATTCTCCTCTGGTGTTCAAGGAGTCAGGTGAGCGAATTAGGGCCATCATGGCCCTCTTGTTTGTAAGGCAATTGCGTTAAAATTTTTTCACAACACGGTCAAATGCCTCGGCAGGCCCGACACCGCTTCCGTGGCGGAATTCTTGTCTGTCCGTCCATCTGTTCTTCTGTTGTCCGTAACACATAAACTTCCCATTGCTATATTTGCATAGGAAATTGTTTGTCAATGCAGGCGGCGACTTGGTGTGTGGCTTGGTGTGTGGCTTTGTGTGTGGCTTGGTGTGTGGCTTGGTGTGTCTGTGATGTGTATATATTCAGCCGAGTGTGCCTTGATTTTCAAAGGTGCTTGTACAAAATACTCAAACATGCTGTGACCTAAAGAATGGGTAACAAAATGTACTAATAAATAGTCTGAATAAAATTTACTCTATTTTATAACTTCAGTACAAAATCAATTGGCAAATATAGATTATTTGTTGAGTTATCAATCAGGAGCTGGTTGCTCAAAACCTCTGTTAGCTTAAC